>CAXAJV010001093.1:0-204000 GCA_963969225.1 Xylocopa violacea | reverse complement strand
GCTTCTACGTCCCCGTGGGACCTTCCTATAGATCAATGACGTAATATAACCGAACCTAACCCAACCTATCATCTCGGCGGTAATATTTGACAACATTCCTGGCGAGTTGGGCTCTACGGCTCCGTGGGACCTTTATATACATAAATAACGTAATGTAACCTAACCTACCCAACCTAACTTCTCGGCGGTAATATTTGACAACATTCCTGGCGAATTGGCATCTACGTCTCCCTGGGACCTTTATATACATCAATACCGTAATATAACCTAACCTAACCCAACCTAACATCTCGGCGATATTATTTGAAAACAATCCTGGCGAGTTGGCATCTACGCCTACGTGGGACCTTTATATACATCAATAGCGTTATATAACCTAACCTAACCCAATCTAACATCTCGGCGGTAATATTTGACAACATTCCTGGCGAGTTGGCCTCTACGGCTCCGTGGGACCTTTATATACATCAATAACGTAATATAACCTAACCTAACCCAAGCTATCATCTCGGCGGTAATATTTGACCACATTCCTGGCTTGTTGGCCTCTACGTCTCCGTGGGACCTTTATATACATCAATAATGTAATATAACCTAACCTAACAGAACCTAACATCTCGGCGGTAATATTTGACAACATTCCTGGCGAGTTGGCCTCTACGGCTCCGTGGGACCTTTATATACATCAATAACGTAATATAACCTAACCTAACAGAACCTAACATCTCGGCGGTAATATTTGACAACATTCCTGGCGAGTTGGCCTCTACGTCTCCCTGGGACCTTTATATACATCAATACCGTAATATAACCTAACCTAACCCAACCTACCATCTCGGTGGTAATATTTGGCAACATTCCCGGCTTGTTGGCCTCTACGTCTCCGTGGGAGCTTTATATACATCAATAACGTAATATAACCTAACCTAACCCAATCTAACATCTCGACGGTAATATTTGATCACATTCCTGGCTTGTTGGCCTCTAAGTCTCCGTGGGACCTTTATATACATCAATAACGTAACATAACCTAACCTAACCCAATCTAACATCTCTGCGGTAATGTTTGACCACATTCCCGGCGAGTTGGCCCCTACGTCTCCGTGGGACATTTATATACATCAATAGCGTAATATAAACTAACCTAACCGAACCTAACATCTCGGCGGTAATATTTGACAACATTCCCGGCGAGTTGGCCTCTAAGTCTCCATGGGACCTTTATATACATCAAGAACGTAATATAACTTAACCTAACCCAACCTAACATCTCGGCGGTAATATTTGGCAACATTCCTGGCTTGCTGGCCTCTACGTATCCGTGGGACCTTTATATACATCAATAATGTAACATAACCTAACCTAACAGAACCTAACATCTCGGCGGTAATATTTGACAACATTCCTGGCGAGTTGGCCTCTACGTCTCCGTGGGACCTTCCTATACATCAATAACGTAATATAACCGACCCTAACCCAACCTAACATCTCGGCGGTAATATTTGACAACATTCCTGGCGAATTGGCCTCCACGTCTCCGTGGGACCTTCCTATACATCAATGACGTAATATAACCGAACCTAACCCAACCTAGCATCTCGGCGGTAATATTTGACAACATTCCTGGCGAGTTGGCCTCTAAGGCTCCGTGGGACCTTTATATACATCAATAACGTAATGTAACCTAACCTACCCAACCTAACTTCTCGGCGGTAATATTTGACAACATTCCTGGCGAATTGGCATCTACGTCTCCCTGGGACCTTTATATACATCAATACCGTAATATAACCTAACCTAACCCAACCAAACATCTCGGCGATATTATTTGAAAACAATCCTGGTGAGTTGGCTTCTACGTCCCCGTGGGACCTTCCTATAGATCAATGACGTAATATAACCGAACCTAACCCAACCTATCATCTCGGCGGTAATATTTGACAACATTCCTGGCGAGTTGGCCTCTACGGCTCCGTGGGACCTTTATATACATAAATAACGTAATGTAACCTAACCTACCCAACCTAACTTCTCGGCGGTAATATTTGACAACATTCCTGGCGAATTGGCATCTACGTCTCCCTGGGACCTTTATATACATCAATACCGTAATATAACCTAACCTAACCCAACCTAACATCTCGGCGATATTATTTGAAAACAATCCTGGCGAGTTGGCATCTACGTCTACGTGGGACCTTTATATACATCAATAACGTTATATAACCTAACCTAACCCAATCTAACATCTCGGCGGTAATATTTGACAACATTCCCGGCTTGTTGGCCTCTACGTCTCCGTGGGAGCTTTATATACATCAATAACGTAATATAACCTAACCTAACCCAATCTAACATCTCGACGGTAATATTTGATCACATTCCTGGCTTGTTGGCCTCTAAGTCTCCGTGGGACCTTTATATACATCAATAACGTAACATAACCTAACCTAACCCAATCTAACATCTCTGCGGTAATGTTTGACCACATTCCCGGCGAGTTGGCCTCTACGTCTCCGTGGGACATTTATATACATCAATAGCGTAATATAAACTAACCTAACCCAACCTAACATCTCGGCGGTAATATTTGACAACATTCCCGGCGAGTTGGCCTCTAAGTCTCCATGGGACCTTTATATACATCAAGAACGTAATATAACTTAACCTAACCCAACCTAACATCTCGGCGGTAATATTTGGCAACATTCCTGGCTTGCTGGCCTCTACGTATCCGTGGGACCTTTATATACATCAATAATGTAACATAACCTAACCTAACAGAACCTAACATCTCGGCGGTAATATTTGACAACATTCCTGGCGAGTTGGCCTCTACGTCTCCGTGGGACCTTCCTATACATCAATAACGTAATATAACCGACCCTAACCCAACCTAACATCTCGGCGGTAATATTTGACAACATTCCTGGCGAATTGGCCTCCACGTCTCCGTGGGACCTTTGTATACATCAATAACGTAATATAACCTAACCTAACCCGACCTATCATCTCGGCGGTAATATTTGACCACATTCCTGGCTTGTTGGCTTCTACGTCTCCGTGGGACCTTTATATACATCAATAATGTAATATAACCTAACCTAACCCAATCTAACATCTCGGCGGTAATATTTGACAACATTCCTGGCGAGTTGGCCTCTACGGCTCCGTGGGACCTTCCTATACATCAATAACGTAATATAACCGAACCTAACCCAACCTAACATCTCGGCGGTAATATTTGACAACATTCCTGGCGAGTTGGCCTCTACCGCTCCGTGGGACCTTTATATACATCAATAACGTAAGATAACCTAACCTACCCAACCTAACTTCTCGGCGGTAATATCTGACAACATTCCTGGCGAATTGGCCTCTACGTCTCCTTGGGACCTTTATACATCAATACCATAATATAACATAACCTAACCCAATCTAACATCTAGGCGGTAATATTTGACCACATTCCTGGCTTGTTTGCGTCTACGTCTCCGTGGGACCTTCCTATACATCAATAACATAATATAACCTAACCTAACCCAATCTAACATCTCTGCGGTAATGTTTGACCACATTCCCGGCGAGTTGGCCTCTACGTCTCCGTGGGACATTTATATACATCAATAGCGTAATATAAACTAACCTAACCCAACCTAACATCTCGGCGGTAATATTTGACAACATTCCCGGCGAGTTGGCCTCTAAGTCTCCATGGGACCTTTATATACATTAAGAACGTAATATAGCTTAACCTAACCCAACCTAACATCTCGGCGGTAATATTTGGCAACATTCCTGGCTTGCTGGCCTCTACGTATTCGTGGGACCTTTATATACATCAATAATGTAATATAACCTAACCTAACAGAACCTAACATCTCGGCGGTAATATTTGACAACATTCCTGGCGAGTTGGCCTCAACGTCTCCGTGGGACCTTCCTATACATCAATAACGTAATATAACCGAACCTAACCCAACCTAACATCTCGGCGGTAATATTTGACAACATTCCTTGCGAATTGGCCTCCACGTCTCCGTGGGACCTTTGTATACATCAATAACGTAATATAACCTAACCTAACCCAACCTATCATCTCGGCGGTAATATTTGACCACATTCCTGGCTTGTTGGCCTCTACGTCTCCGTGGGACCTTTATATACATCAATAACGTAATATAACCTAACCTAACCCAACCTAACATCTCGGCGATATTATTTGAAAACAATCCTGGCGAGTTGGGCTCTACGTCTACGTGGGACCTTTATATACATCAATAACGTAATATAACCTAACCTAACCCAACTTATCATCTCGGCGGTAATATTTGACCACTTTCCTGGCTTGTTGGCCTCTACGTCTCCGTGGGACCTTTATATACATCAATAATGTGGTATAACCTAACCTAACAGAACATAACATCTCGGCGGTAATATTTGACAACATTCCTGGCGAGTTGGCCTCTACGGCTCCGTGGGACCTTCATATACATCAATAACGTAATATAACCTAACCTACCCAACCTAACTTCTCGGCGGTAATATTTGACAACATTCCTGGCGAATTGGCCTCTACGTCTCCCTGGGACCTTTATATACATCAATACCGTAATATAACCTAACCTAACCCAATCTACCATCTCGGCGGTAATATTTGACCACATTCCTGTCTTGTTGGCCTCTAAGTCTCCGTGGGACCTTTATATACATCAATAACGTAACATAACCTAACCTAACCCAATCTAACATCTCTGCGGTAATGTTTGACCACATTCCCGGCGAGTTGGCCTCTACGTCTCCGTGGGACATTTATATACATCAATAGCGTAATATAAACTAACCTAACCCAACCTAACACCTCGGCGGTAATATTTGACAACATTCCCGGCGAGTTGGCCTCTAAGTCTCCATGGGACCTTTATATACATCAAGAACGTAATATAACTTAACCTAACCCAACCTAACATCTCGGCGGTAATATTTGGCAACATTCCTGGCTTGCTGGCCTCTACGTATCCGTGGGTCCTTTATATACATCAATAATGTAATATAACCTAACCTAACAGAACCTAACATCTCGGCGGTAATATTTGGCAACATTTCTGGCTTGCTGGCCTCTACGTATCCGTGGGACCTTTATATACATCAATAATGTAATATAACCTAACCTAACAGAACCTAACATCTCGGCGGTAATATTTGACAACATTCCTGGCGAGTTGGCCTCTACGTCTCCGTGGGACCTTCCTATACATCAATAACGTAATGTAACCGAACCTAACCCAACCTAACATCTCGGCGGTAATATTTGACAACATTCCTGGCGAATTGGCCTCCACGTCTCCGTGGGACGTTTGTATACATCAATAACGTAATATAACCTAACCTAACCCGACCTATCATCTCGGCGGTAATATTTGACCACATTCCTGGCTTGTTGTCTTCTACGTCTCCGTGGGACCTTTATATACATCAATAATGTAATATAACCTAACCTAACCCAATCTAACATCTCGGCGGTAATATTTGACAACATTCCTGGCGAGTTGGCCTCTACGGCTCCGTGGGACCTTTATATACATCAATAACGTAATATAACCTAACCTAACAGAACCTAACATCTCGGCGGTAATATTTGACAACATTCCTGGCGAATTGGCCCCGACGTCTCCGTGGGAAATTTATATACATCAGTAGCGTAATATAACCTAACCTAACCCAACCTAACATCTCGGCGATATTATTTGAAAACAATCCTCGCGAGTTGGGCTCTACGTCTACGTGGGACCTTTGTATACATCAATAACGTAATATAACCTAACCTACCCAACCTAACTTCTCGGCGGTAATATTTGACCACATTCCTGGTGAGTTGGCTTCTACGTCCCCGTGGGACCTTCCTATACATCAATAACGTAATATAACCGAACCTAACCCAACCTAACATCTCGGCGGTAATATTTGACAACATTCCTGGCGAGTTGGCCTCTACGGCTCCGTGGGACCTTTATATACATCAATAACGTAATATAACCTAACCTAACCCAAGCTATCATCTCGGCGGTAATATTTGACCACATTCCTGGCTTGTTGGCCTCTACGTCTCCGTGGGACCTTTATATACATCAATAATGTAATATAACCTAACCTAACAGAACCTAACATCTCGGCGGTAATATTTGACAACATTCCTTGCGAGTTGGCCTCTACGGCTCCGTGGGACCTTTATATACATCAATAACGTAATATAACCTAACCTAACAGAACCTAACATCTCGGCGGTAATATTTGACAACATTCCTGGCGAGTTGGCCTCTACGTCTCCCTGGGACCTTTATATACATCAATACCGTAATATAACCTAACCTAACCCAATCTACCATCTCGGCGGTAATATTTGACCACATTCCTGTCTTGTTGGCCTCTAAGTCTCCGTGGGACCTTCCTATACATCAATAACGTAATATAACCTAACCTAACCCAATCTAACACCTCTGCGGTAATGTTTGACCACATTCCCGGCGAGTTGGCCTCTACGTCTCCGTGGGACATTTATATACATCAATAGCGTAATATAAACTAACCTAACCCAACCTAACATCTCGGCGGTAATATTTGACAACATTCCCGGCGAGTTGGCCTCTATGTCTCCATGGGACCATTATATACATTAAGAACGTAATATAGCTTAACCTAACCCAACTTAACATCTCGGCGGTAATATTTGGCAACATTCCTGGCTTGCTGGCCTCTACGTATCCGTGGGACCTTTATATACATCAATAATGTAATATAACCTAACCTAACAGAACCTAACATCTCGGCGGTAATATTTGACAACATTCCTGGCGAGTTGGCCTCTACGGCTCCGTGGGACCTTTATATACATCAATAACGTAATTTAACCTAACCTAACCCAAGCTATCATTTCGGCGGTAATATTTGACCACATTCCTGGCTTGTTGGCCTCTACGTCTCCGTGGGACCTTTATATACATCAATAATGTAATATAACCTAACCTAACAGAACCTAACATCTCGGCGGTAATATTTGACAACATTCCTTGCGAGTTGGCCTCTACGGCTCCGTGGGACCTTTATATACATCAATAACGTAATATAACCTAACCTAACAGAACCTAACATCTCGGCGGTAATATTTGACAACATTCCTGGCGAGTTGGCCTCTACGTCTCCCTGGGACCTTTATATACATCAATACCGTAATATAACCTAACCTAACCCAATCTACCATCTCGGCGGTAATATTTGACCACATTCCTGTCTTGTTGGCCTCTAAGTCTCCGTGGGACCTTCCTATACATCAATAACGTAATATAACCTAACCTAACCCAATCTAACACCTCTGCGGTAATGTTTGACCACATTCCCGGCGAGTTGGCCTCTACGTCTCCGTGGGACATTTATATACATCAATAGCGTAATATAAACTAACCTAACCCAACCTAACATCTCGGCGGTAATATTTGACAACATTCCCGGCGAGTTGGCCTCTATGTCTCCATGGGACCATTATATACATTAAGAACGTAATATAGCTTAACCTAACCCAACTTAACATCTCGGCGGTAATATTTGGCAACATTCCTGGCTTGCTGGCCTCTACGTATCCGTGGGACCTTTATATACATCAATAATGTAATATAACCTAACCTAACAGAACCTAACATCTCGGCGGTAATATTTGACAACATTCCTGGCGAGTTGGCCTCTACGTCTCCGTGGGACCTTCCTATACATCAATAACGTAATGTAACCGAACCTAACCCAACCTAACATCTCGGCGGTAATATTTGACAGCATTCCTGGCGAATTGGCCTCCACGTCTCCGTGGGACGTTTGTATACATCAATAACGTAATATAACCTAACCTAACCCGACCTATCATCTCGGCGGTAATATTTGACCACATTCCTGGCTTGTTGGCTTCTACGTCTCCGTGGGACCTTTATATACATCAATAATGTAATATAACCTAACCTAACCCAATCTAACATCTCGGCGGTAATATTTGACAACATTCCTTGCGAGTTGGCCTCTACGGCTCCGTGGGACCTTTATATACATCAATAACGTAATATAACCTAACCTAACAGAACCTAACATCTCGGCGGTAATATTTGACAACATTCCTGGCGAATTGGCCCCGACGTCTCCGTGGGACATTTATATACATCAGTAGCGTAATATAACCTAACCTAACCCAACCTAACATCTCGGCGATATTATTTGAAAACAATCCTCGCGAGTTGTGCTCTACGTCTACGTGGGACCTTTGTATACATCAATAACGTAATATAACCTAACCTACCCAACCTAACTTCTCGGCGGTAATATTTGACCACATTCCTGGTGAGTTGGCTTCTACGTCCCCGTGGGACCTTCCTATACATCAATAACGTAATATAACCGAACCTAACCCAACCTAACATCTCGGCCGTAATATTTGACAACATTCCTGGCGAGTTGGCCTCTACGGCTCCGTGGGACCTTTATATACATCAATAACGTAATATAACCTAACCTAACCCAAGCTATCATCTCGGCGGTAATATTTGACCACATTCCTGGCTTGTTGGCCTCTACGTCTCCGTGGGACCTTTATATACATCAATAATGTAATATAACCTAACCTAACAGAACCTAACATCTCGGCGGTAATATTTGACAACATTCCTTGCGAGTTGGCCTCTACGGCTCCGTGGGACCTTTATATACATCAATAACGTAATATAACCTAACCTAACAGAACCTAACATCTCGGCGGTAATATTTGACAACATTCCTGGCGAGTTGGCCTCTACGTCTCCTTGGGACCTTTATATACATCAATACCGTAATATAACCTAACCTAACCCAATCTACCATCTCGGCGGTAATATTTGACCACATTCCTGTCTTGTTGGCCTCTAAGTCTCCGTGGGACCTTCCTATACATCAATAACGTAATATAACCTAACCTAACCCAATCTAACACCTCTGCGGTAATGTTTGACCACATTCCCGGCGAGTTGGCCTCTACGTCTCCGTGGGACATTTATATACATCAATAGCGTAATATAAACTAACCTAACCCAACCTAACATCTCGGCGGTAATATTTGACAACATTCCCGGCGAGTTGGCCTCTATGTCTCCATGGGACCATTATATACATTAAGAACGTAATATAGCTTAACCTAACCCAACTTAACATCTCGGCGGTAATATTTGGCAACATTCCTGGCTTGCTGGCCTCTACGTATCCGTGGGACCTTTATATACATCAATAATGTAATATAACCTAACCTAACAGAACCTAACATCTCGGCGGTAATATTTGACAACATTCCTGGCGAGTTGGCCTCTACGGCTCCGTGGGACCTTTATATACATCAATAACGTAATATAACCTAACCTAACCCAAGCTATCATCTCGGCGGTAATATTTGACCACATTCCTGGCTTGTTGGCCTCTACGTCTCCGTGGGACCTTTATATACATCAATAATGTAATATAACCTAACCTAACAGAACCTAACATCTCGGCGGTAATATTTGACAACATTCCTTGCGAGTTGGCCTCTACGGCTCCGTGGGACCTTTATATACATCAATAACGTAATATAACCTAACCTAACAGAACCTAACATCTCGGCGGTAATATTTGACAACATTCGTGGCGAGTTGGCCTCTACGTCTCCCGGGGACCTTTATATACATCAATACCGTAATATAACCTAACCTAACCCAATCTACCATCTCGGCGGTAATATTTGACCACATTCCTGTCTTGTTGGCCTCTAAGTCTCTGTGGGACCTTCCTATACATCAATAACGTAATATAACCTAACCTAACCCAATCTAACACCTCTGCGGTAATGTTTGACCACATTCCCGGCGAGTTGGCCTCTACGTCTCCGTGGGACATTTATATACATCAATAGCGTAATATAAACTAACCTAACCCAACCTAACATCTCGGCGGTAATATTTGACAACATTCCCGGCGAGTTGGCCTCTATGTCTCCATGGGACCATTATATACATTAAGAACGTAATATAGCTTAACCTAACCCAACTTAACATCTCGGCGGTAATATTTGGCAACATTCCTGGCTTGCTGGCCTCTACGTATCCGTGGGACCTTTATATACATCAATAATGTAATATAACCTAACCTAACAGAACCTAACATCTCGGCGGTAATATTTGACAACATTCCTGGCGAGTTGGCCTCTACGTCTCCGTGGGACCTTCCTATACATCAATAACGTAATATAACCGAACCTAACCCAACCTAACATCTCGGCGGTAATATTTGACAACATTCCTGGCGAATTGGCCTCCACGTCTCCGTGGGACCTTTGTATACATCAATAACGTAATATAACCTAACCTAACCTAACCTATCATCTCGGCGGTAATATTTGACCACATTCCTGGCTTGTTGGCCTCTACGTCTCCGTGGGACCTTTATATACATCAATAACGTAATATAACCTAACCTAACCCAACCTAACATCTCGGCGGTAATATTTGACAACATTCCTGGCGAGTTGGCCTCTACGTCTCCGTGGGACCTTCCTATACATCAATAACGTAATATAACCGAACCTAACCCAACCTAACATCTCGGCGGTAATATTTGACAACATTCCTGGCGAATTGGCCTCCACGTCTCCGTGGGACCTTTGTATACATCAATAACGTAATATAACCTAACCTAACCCAACCTATCATCTCGGCGGTAATATTTGACCACATTCCTGGCTTGTTGGCCTCTACGTCTCCGTGGGACCTTTATATACATCAATAATGTAGTATGACCTAACCTAACAGAACATAACATCTCGGCGGTAATATTTGACAACATTCCTGGCGAGTTGGCCTCTACGGCTCCGTGGGACCTTCATATACATCAATAACGTAATATAACCTAACCTACCCAACCTAACTTCTCGGCGGTAATATTTGACAATATTCCTGGCGAATTGGCCTCTACGTCTCCCTGAGACCTTTATATACATCAATACCGTAATATAACCTAACCTAACCCAATCTACCATCTCGGCGGTAATATTTGACAACATTCCCGGCGAGTTGGCCTCTAAGTCTCCATGGGACCTTTATATACATCAAGAACGTAATATAACTTAACCTAACCCAACCTAACATCTCGGCGGTAATATTTGGCAACATTCCTGGCTTGCTGGCCTCTACGTATCCGTGGGACCTTTATATACATCAATAATGTAACATAACCTAACCTAACAGAACCTAACATCTCGGCGGTAATATTTGACAACATTCCTGGCGAGTTGGCCTCTACGTCTCCGTGGGACCTTCCTATACATCAATAACGTAATATAACCGACCCTAACCCAACCTAACATCTCGGCGGTAATATTTGACAACATTCCTGGCGAATTGGCCTCCACGTCTCCGTGGGACCTTTGTATACATCAATAACGTAATATAACCTAACCTAACCCGACCTATCATCTCGGCGGTAATATTTGACCACATTCCTGGCTTGTTGGCTTCTACGTCTCCGTGGGACCTTTATATACATCAATAATGTAATATAACCTAACCTAACCCAATCTAACATCTCGGCGGTAATATTTGACAACATTCCTGGCGAGTTGGCCTCTACGGCTCCGTGGGACCTTCCTATACATCAATAACGTAATATAACCGAACCTAACCCAACCTAACATCTCGGCGGTAATATTTGACAACATTCCTGGCGAGTTGGCCTCTACCGCTCCGTGGGACCTTTATATACATCAATAACGTAAGATAACCTAACCTACCCAACCTAACTTCTCGGCGGTAATATCTGACAACATTCCTGGCGAATTGGCCTCTACGTCTCCTTGGGACCTTTATACATCAATACCATAATATAACATAACCTAACCCAATCTAACATCTAGGCGGTAATATTTGACCACATTCCTGGCTTGTTTGCGTCTACGTCTCCGTGGGACCTTCCTATACATCAATAACGTAATATAACCTAACCTAACCCAATCTAACATCTCTGCGGTAATGTTTGACCACATTCCCGGCGAGTTGGCCTCTACGTCTCCGTGGGACATTTATATACATCAATAGCGTAATATAAACTAACCTAACCCAACCTAACATCTCGGCGGTAATATTTGACAACATTCCCGGCGAGTTGGCCTCTAAGTCTCCATGGGACCTTTATATACATTAAGAACGTAATATAGCTTAACCTAACCCAACCTAACATCTCGGCGGTAATATTTGGCAACATTCCTGGCTTGCTGGCCTCTACGTATCCGTGGGACCTTTATATACATCAATAATGTAATATAACCTAACCTAACAGAACCTAACATCTCGGCGGTAATATTTGACAACATTCCTGGCGAGTTGGCCTCAACGTCTCCGTGGGACCTTCCTATACATCAATAACGTAATATAACCGAACCTAACCCAACCTAACATCTCGGCGGTAATATTTGACAACATTCCTTGCGAATTGGCCTCCACGTCTCCGTGGGACCTTTGTATACATCAATAACGTAATATAACCTAACCTAACCCAACCTATCATCTCGGCGGTAATATTTGACCACATTCCTGGCTTGTTGGCCTCTACGTCTCCGTGGGACCTTTATATACATCAATAACGTAATATAACCTAACCTAACCCAACCTAACATCTCGGCGATATTATTTGAAAACAATCCTGGCGAGTTGGGCTCTACGTCTACGTGGGACCTTTATATACATCAATAACGTAATATAACCTAACCTAACCCAACTTATCATCTCGGCGGTAATATTTGACCACTTTCCTGGCTTGTTGGCCTCTACGTCTCCGTGGGACCTTTATATACATCAATAATGTGGTATAACCTAACCTAACAGAACATAACATCTCGGCGGTAATATTTGACAACATTCCTGGCGAGTTGGCCTCTACGGCTCCGTGGGACCTTCATATACATCAATAACGTAATATAACCTAACCTACCCAACCTAACTTCTCGGCGGTAATATTTGACAACATTCCTGGCGAATTGGCCTCTACGTCTCCCTGGGACCTTTATATACATCAATACCGTAATATAACCTAACCTAACCCAATCTACCATCTCGGCGGTAATATTTGACCACATTCCTGTCTTGTTGGCCTCTAAGTCTCCGTGGGACCTTTATATACATCAATAACGTAACATAACCTAACCTAACCCAATCTAACATCTCTGCGGTAATGTTTGACCACATTCCCGGCGAGTTGGCCTCTACGTCTCCGTGGGACATTTATATACATCAATAGCGTAATATAAACTAACCTAACCCAACCTAACACCTCGGCGGTAATATTTGACAACATTCCCGGCGAGTTGGCCTCTAAGTCTCCATGGGACCTTTATATACATCAAGAACGTAATATAACTTAACCTAACCCAACCTAACATCTCGGCGGTAATATTTGGCAACATTCCTGGCTTGCTGGCCTCTACGTATCCGTGGGTCCTTTATATACATCAATAATGTAATATAACCTAACCTAACAGAACGTAACATCTCGGCGGTAATATTTGGCAACATTCCTGGCTTGCTGGCCTCTACGTATCCGTGGGACCTTTATATACATCAATAATGTAATATAACCTAACCTAACAGAACCTAACATCTCGGCGGTAATATTTGACAACATTCCTGGCGAATTGGCCCCGACGTCTCCGTGGGAAATTTATATACATCAGTAGCGTAATATAACCTAACCTAACCCAACCTAACATCTCGGCGATATTATTTGAAAACAATCCTCGCGAGTTGGGCTCTACGTCTACGTGGGACCTTTGTATACATCAATAACGTAATATAACCTAACCTACCCAACCTAACTTCTCGGCGGTAATATTTGACCACATTCCTGGTGAGTTGGCTTCTACGTCCCCGTGGGACCTTCCTATACATCAATAACGTAATATAACCGAACCTAACCCAACCTAACATCTCGGCGGTAATATTTGACAACATTCCTGGCGAGTTGGCCTCTACGGCTCCGTGGGACCTTTATATACATCAATAACGTAATATAACCTAACCTAACCCAAGCTATCATCTCGGCGGTAATATTTGACCACATTCCTGGCTTGTTGGCCTCTACGTCTCCGTGGGACCTTTATATACATCAATAATGTAATATAACCTAACCTAACAGAACCTAACATCTCGGCGGTAATATTTGACAACATTCCTTGCGAGTTGGCCTCTACGGCTCCGTGGGACCTTTATATACATCAATAACGTAATATAACCTAACCTAACAGAACCTAACATCTCGGCGGTAATATTTGACAACATTCCTGGCGAGTTGGCCTCTACGTCTCCCTGGGACCTTTATATACATCAATACCGTAATATAACCTAACCTAACCCAATCTACCATCTCGGCGGTAATATTTGACCACATTCCTGTCTTGTTGGCCTCTAAGTCTCCGTGGGACCTTCCTATACATCAATAACGTAATATAACCTAACCTAACCCAATCTAACACCTCTGCGGTAATGTTTGACCACATTCCCGGCGAGTTGGCCTCTACGTCTCCGTGGGACATTTATATACATCAATAGCGTAATATAAACTAACCTAACCCAACCTAACATCTCGGCGGTAATATTTGACAACATTCCCGGCGAGTTGGCCTCTATGTCTCCATGGGACCATTATATACATTAAGAACGTAATATAGCTTAACCTAACCCAACTTAACATCTCGGCGGTAATATTTGGCAACATTCCTGGCTTGCTGGCCTCTACGTATCCGTGGGACCTTTATATACATCAATAATGTAATATAACCTAACCTAACAGAACCTAACATCTCGGCGGTAATATTTGACAACATTCCTGGCGAGTTGGCCTCTACGGCTCCGTGGGACCTTTATATACATCAATAACGTAATTTAACCTAACCTAACCCAAGCTATCATTTCGGCGGTAATATTTGACCACATTCCTGGCTTGTTGGCCTCTACGTCTCCGTGGGACCTTTATATACATCAATAATGTAATATAACCTAACCTAACAGAACCTAACATCTCGGCGGTAATATTTGACAACATTCCTTGCGAGTTGGCCTCTACGGCTCCGTGGGACCTTTATATACATCAATAACGTAATATAACCTAACCTAACAGAACCTAACATCTCGGCGGTAATATTTGACAACATTCCTGGCGAGTTGGCCTCTACGTCTCCCTGGGACCTTTATATACATCAATACCGTAATATAACCTAACCTAACCCAATCTACCATCTCGGCGGTAATATTTGACCACATTCCTGTCTTGTTGGCCTCTAAGTCTCCGTGGGACCTTCCTATACATCAATAACGTAATATAACCTAACCTAACCCAATCTAACACCTCTGCGGTAATGTTTGACCACATTCCCGGCGAGTTGGCCTCTACGTCTCCGTGGGACATTTATATACATCAATAGCGTAATATAAACTAACCTAACCCAACCTAACATCTCGGCGGTAATATTTGACAACATTCCCGGCGAGTTGGCCTCTATGTCTCCATGGGACCATTATATACATTAAGAACGTAATATAGCTTAACCTAACCCAACTTAACATCTCGGCGGTAATATTTGGCAACATTCCTGGCTTGCTGGCCTCTACGTATCCGTGGGACCTTTATATACATCAATAATGTAATATAACCTAACCTAACAGAACCTAACATCTCGGCGGTAATATTTGACAACATTCCTGGCGAGTTGGCCTCTACGTCTCCGTGGGACCTTCCTATACATCAATAACGTAATGTAACCGAACCTAACCCAACCTAACATCTCGGCGGTAATATTTGACAGCATTCCTGGCGAATTGGCCTCCACGTCTCCGTGGGACGTTTGTATACATCAATAACGTAATATAACCTAACCTAACCCGACCTATCATCTCGGCGGTAATATTTGACCACATTCCTGGCTTGTTGGCTTCTACGTCTCCGTGGGACCTTTATATACATCAATAATGTAATATAACCTAACCTAACCCAATCTAACATCTCGGCGGTAATATTTGACAACATTCCTTGCGAGTTGGCCTCTACGGCTCCGTGGGACCTTTATATACATCAATAACGTAATATAACCTAACCTAACAGAACCTAACATCTCGGCGGTAATATTTGACAACATTCCTGGCGAATTGGCCCCGACGTCTCCGTGGGACATTTATATACATCAGTAGCGTAATATAACCTAACCTAACCCAACCTAACATCTCGGCGATATTATTTGAAAACAATCCTCGCGAGTTGTGCTCTACGTCTACGTGGGACCTTTGTATACATCAATAACGTAATATAACCTAACCTACCCAACCTAACTTCTCGGCGGTAATATTTGACCACATTCCTGGTGAGTTGGCTTCTACGTCCCCGTGGGACCTTCCTATACATCAATAACGTAATATAACCGAACCTAACCCAACCTAACATCTCGGCCGTAATATTTGACAACATTCCTGGCGAGTTGGCCTCTACGGCTCCGTGGGACCTTTATATACATCAATAACGTAATATAACCTAACCTAACCCAAGCTATCATCTCGGCGGTAATATTTGACCACATTCCTGGCTTGTTGGCCTCTACGTCTCCGTGGGACCTTTATATACATCAATAATGTAATATAACCTAACCTAACAGAACCTAACATCTCGGCGGTAATATTTGACAACATTCCTTGCGAGTTGGCCTCTACGGCTCCGTGGGACCTTTATATACATCAATAACGTAATATAACCTAACCTAACAGAACCTAACATCTCGGCGGTAATATTTGACAACATTCCTGGCGAGTTGGCCTCTACGTCTCCTTGGGACCTTTATATACATCAATACCGTAATATAACCTAACCTAACCCAATCTACCATCTCGGCGGTAATATTTGACCACATTCCTGTCTTGTTGGCCTCTAAGTCTCCGTGGGACCTTCCTATACATCAATAACGTAATATAACCTAACCTAACCCAATCTAACACCTCTGCGGTAATGTTTGACCACATTCCCGGCGAGTTGGCCTCTACGTCTCCGTGGGACATTTATATACATCAATAGCGTAATATAAACTAACCTAACCCAACCTAACATCTCGGCGGTAATATTTGACAACATTCCCGGCGAGTTGGCCTCTATGTCTCCATGGGACCATTATATACATTAAGAACGTAATATAGCTTAACCTAACCCAACTTAACATCTCGGCGGTAATATTTGGCAACATTCCTGGCTTGCTGGCCTCTACGTATCCGTGGGACCTTTATATACATCAATAATGTAATATAACCTAACCTAACAGAACCTAACATCTCGGCGGTAATATTTGACAACATTCCTGGCGAGTTGGCCTCTACGGCTCCGTGGGACCTTTATATACATCAATAACGTAATATAACCTAACCTAACCCAAGCTATCATCTCGGCGGTAATATTTGACCACATTCCTGGCTTGTTGGCCTCTACGTCTCCGTGGGACCTTTATATACATCAATAATGTAATATAACCTAACCTAACAGAACCTAACATCTCGGCGGTAATATTTGACAACATTCCTTGCGAGTTGGCCTCTACGGCTCCGTGGGACCTTTATATACATCAATAACGTAATATAACCTAACCTAACAGAACCTAACATCTCGGCGGTAATATTTGACAACATTCGTGGCGAGTTGGCCTCTACGTCTCCCGGGGACCTTTATATACATCAATACCGTAATATAACCTAACCTAACCCAATCTACCATCTCGGCGGTAATATTTGACCACATTCCTGTCTTGTTGGCCTCTAAGTCTCTGTGGGACCTTCCTATACATCAATAACGTAATATAACCTAACCTAACCCAATCTAACACCTCTGCGGTAATGTTTGACCACATTCCCGGCGAGTTGGCCTCTACGTCTCCGTGGGACATTTATATACATCAATAGCGTAATATAAACTAACCTAACCCAACCTAACATCTCGGCGGTAATATTTGACAACATTCCCGGCGAGTTGGCCTCTATGTCTCCATGGGACCATTATATACATTAAGAACGTAATATAGCTTAACCTAACCCAACTTAACATCTCGGCGGTAATATTTGGCAACATTCCTGGCTTGCTGGCCTCTACGTATCCGTGGGACCTTTATATACATCAATAATGTAATATAACCTAACCTAACAGAACCTAACATCTCGGCGGTAATATTTGACAACATTCCTGGCGAGTTGGCCTCTACGTCTCCGTGGGACCTTCCTATACATCAATAACGTAATATAACCGAACCTAACCCAACCTAACATCTCGGCGGTAATATTTGACAACATTCCTGGCGAATTGGCCTCCACGTCTCCGTGGGACCTTTGTATACATCAATAACGTAATATAACCTAACCTAACCTAACCTATCATCTCGGCGGTAATATTTGACCACATTCCTGGCTTGTTGGCCTCTACGTCTCCGTGGGACCTTTATATACATCAATAACGTAATATAACCTAACCTAACCCAACCTAACATCTCGGCGGTAATATTTGACAACATTCCTGGCGAGTTGGCCTCTACGTCTCCGTGGGACCTTCCTATACATCAATAACGTAATATAACCGAACCTAACCCAACCTAACATCTCGGCGGTAATATTTGACAACATTCCTGGCGAATTGGCCTCCACGTCTCCGTGGGACCTTTGTATACATCAATAACGTAATATAACCTAACCTAACCCAACCTATCATCTCGGCGGTAATATTTGACCACATTCCTGGCTTGTTGGCCTCTACGTCTCCGTGGGACCTTTATATACATCAATAATGTAGTATGACCTAACCTAACAGAACATAACATCTCGGCGGTAATATTTGACAACATTCCTGGCGAGTTGGCCTCTACGGCTCCGTGGGACCTTCATATACATCAATAACGTAATATAACCTAACCTACCCAACCTAACTTCTCGGCGGTAATATTTGACAATATTCCTGGCGAATTGGCCTCTACGTCTCCCTGAGACCTTTATATACATCAATACCGTAATATAACCTAACCTAACCCAATCTACCATCTCGGCGGTAATATTTGACCACATTCCTGTCTTGTTGGCCTCTAAGTCTCCGTGGGACCTTTATATACATCAATAACGTAACATAACCTAACCTAACCCAATCTAACATCTCTGCGGTAATGTTTGACCACATTCCCGGCGAGTTGGCCTCTACGTCTCCGTGGGACATTTATATACATCAATAGCGTAATATAAACTAACCTAACCCAACCTAACATCTCGGCGGTAATATTTGACAACATTCCCGGCGAGTTGGCCTCTAAGTCTCCATGGGACCTTTATATACATCAAGAACGTAATATAACTTAACCTAACCCAACCTAACATCTCGGCGGTAATATTTGGCAACATTCCTGGCTTGCTGGCCTCTACGTATCCGTGGGACCTTTATATACATCAATAATGTAATATAACCTAACCTAACAGAACCTAACATCTCGGCGGTAATATTTGACAACATTCCTGGCGAGTTGGCCTCTACGTCTCCGTGGGACCTTCCTATACATCAATAACGTAATATAACCGAACCTAACCCAACCTAACATCTCGGCGGTAATATTTGACAACATTCCTGGCGAATTGGCCTCCACGTCTCCGTGGGACCTTTGTATACATCAGTAACGTAATATAACCTAACCTAACCCGACCTATCATCTCGGCGGTAATATTTGACCACATTCCTGGCTTGTTGGCTTCTACGTCTCCGTGGGACCTTTATATACATCAATAATGTAATATAACCTAACCTAACCCAATCTAACATCTCGGCGGTAATATTTGACAACATTCCTGGCGAGTTGGCCTCTACGGCTCCGTGGGACCTTCCTATACATCAATAACGTAATATAACCGAACCTAACCCAACCTAACATCTCGGCGGTAATATTTGACAACATTCCTGGCGAGTTGGCCTCTACCGCTCCGTGGGACATTTATATACATCAATAACGTAAGATAACGTAACCTACCCAACCTAACTTCTCGGCGGTAATATTTGACAACATTCCTGGCGAATTGGCCTCTACGTCTCCTTGGGACCTTTATACATCAATACCACAATATAACATAACCTAACCCAATCTAACATCTAGGCGGTAATATTTGACCACATTCCTGGCTTGTTTGCGTCTACGTCTCCGTGGGACCTTCCTATACATCAATAACGTAATATAACCTAACCTAACCCAATCTAACATCCCTGCGGTAATGTTTGACCACATTCCCGGCGAGTTGGCCTCTACGTCTCCGTGGGACATTTATATACATCAATAGCGTAATATAAACTAACCTAACCCAACCTAACATCTCGGCGGTAATATTTGACAACATTCCCGGCGAGTTGGCCTCTAAGTCTCCATGGGACCTTTATATACATTAAGAACGTAATATAGCTTAACCTAACCCAACCTAACATCTCGGCGGTAATATTTGGCAACATTCCTGGCTTGCTGGCCTCTACGTATCCGTGGGACCTTTATATACATCAATAATGTAATATAACCTAACCTAACAGAACCTATCATCTCGGCGGTAATATTTGACCACATTCCTGGCTTGTTGGCCTCTACGTCTCCGTGGGACCTTTATATACATCAATAACGTAATATAACCTAACCTAACCCAACCTAACATCTCGGCGATATTATTTGAAAACAATCCTGGCGAGTTGGGCTCTACGTCTACGTGGGACCTTTATATACATCAATAACGTAATATAACCTAACCTAACCCAACTTGTCATCTCGGCGGTAATATTTGACCACATTCCTGGCTTGTTGGCCTCTACGTCTCCGTGGGACCTTTATATACATCAATAATGTGGTATGACCTAACCTAACAGAACATAACATCTCGGCGGTAATATTTGACCACATTCCTGTCTTGTTGGCCTCTAAGTCTCCGTGGGACCTTTATATACATCAATAACGTAACATAACCTAACCTAACCCAATCTAACATCTCTGCGGTAATGTTTGACCACATTCCCGGCGAGTTGGCCTCTACGTCTCCGTGGGACATTTATATACATCAATAGCGTAATATAAACTAACCTAACCCAACCTAACATCTCGGCGGTAATATTTGACAACATTCCCGGCGAGTTGGCCTCTAAGTCTCCATGGGACCTTTATATACATCAAGAACGTAATATAACTTAACCTAACCCAACCTAACATCTCGGCGGTAATATTTGGCAACATTCTTGGCTAGCTGGCCTCTACGTATCCGTGGGACCTTTATATACATCAATAATGTAATATAACCTAACCTAACAGAACCTAACATCTCGGCGGTAATATTTGACAACATTCCTGGCGAGTTGGCCTCTACGTCTCCGTGGGACCTTTGTATACATCAATAACGTAATATAACCTAACCTAACCCGACCTATCATCTCGGCGGTAATATTTGACCACATTCCTGGCTTGTTGGCTTCTACGTCTCCGTGGGACCTTTATATACATCAATAATGTAATATAACCTAACCTAACCCAATCTAACATCTCGGCGACATTATTTGAAAACAATCCTGGCGAGTTGGGCTCTACGTTTACGTGGGACCTTTGTATACATCAATAACGTAATATAACCTAACCTACCCAACCTAACTTCTCGGCGGTAATATTTGACAACATTCCTGGCGAATTGGCCTCTACGTCTTCCTGGGACCTTTATATACATCAATACCGTAATATAACCTAACCTAACCCAATCTACCATCTCGGCGGTAATATTTGATCACATTCCTGTCTTGTTGGCCTCTACGTCTCCGTGGGACGTTTATATACATCAATAATGTAATATAACCTAACCTAACCCAACCTAATATCTCGGCACTAATATTTGACCACATTCCTGGTGAGTTGGCTTCTACGTCCCCGTGGGACCTTCCTATACATCAATAACGTAATATAACCGAACCTAACCCAACCTAACATCTCGGCGGTAATATTTGACAACATTCCTGGCGAGTTGGCCTCTACGGCTCCGTGGGACCTTTATATACATCAATAACGTAATATAACCTAACCTACCCAACCTAACTTCTCGGCGGTAATATTTGACAACATTCCTGGCGAATTGGCCTCTACGTCTCCTTGGGACCTTTATACATCAATACCATAATATAACATAACCTAACCCAATCTAACATCTAGGCGGTAATATTTGACCACATTCATGGCTTGTTTGCGTCTACGTCTCCGTGGGACCTTCCTATACATCAATAACGTAATATAACCTAAACTAACCCAACCTATCATCTCGGCGGTAATATTTGACCACATTCCTGGCTTGTTGGCCTCTACGTCCCCGTGGGACCTTTATATACATCAATAATGTAATATAACCTAACCTAACAGAACCTAACATCTTGGCGGTAATATTTGACAACATTCCTGGCGAGTTGGCCTCTACGGCTCCGTGGGACCTTTATATACATCAATAACGTAATATAACCTAACCTAACAGAACCTAACATCTCGGCGGTAATATTTGACAACATTCCTGGCGAGTTGGCCTCTACGGCTCCGTGTGACCTTTATATACATCAATAACGTAATATAACCTAACCTAACCCAATCTAACATCTCGGCGGTAATATTTGACCACATTCCTGTCTTGTTGGCCTCTACGTCTCCGTGGGACGTTTATATACATCAATAACGTAATATAACCTAACCTAACCCAACCTAATATCTCGGCACTAATATTTGACCACATTCCTGGTGAGTTGGCTTCTACGTCCCCGTGGGACCTTCCTATACATCAATGACGTAATATAACCGAACCTAACCCAACCTAACATCTCGGCGGTAATATTTGACAACATTCCTGGCGAGTTGGCCTCTACGGCTCCGTGGGACCTTTATATACATCAATAACGTAATATAACCTAACCTAACCCAAGCTATCATCTCGGCGGTAATATTTGACCACATTCCTGGCTTGTTGGCCTCTACGTCTCCGTGGGACCTTTATATACATCAATAATGTAATATAACCTAACCTAACAGAACCTAACATCTCGGCGGTAATATTTGACAACATTCCTGGCGAGTTGGCCTCTACGGCTCCGTGGGACCTTTATATACATCAATAACGTAATATAACCTAACCTAACAGAACCTAACATCTCGGCGGTAATATTTGACAACATTCCTGGCGAGTTGGCCTCTACGTCTCCCTGGGACCTTTATATACATCAATACCGTAATATAACCTAACCTAACCCAACCTACCATCTCGGTGGTAATATTTGGCAACATTCCCGGCTTGTTGGCCTCTACGTCTCCGTGGGAGCTTTATATACATCAATAACGTAATATAACCTAACCTAACCCAATCTAACATCTCGACGGTAATATTTGATCACATTCCTGGCTTGTTTGCCTCTACGTCTCCGTGGGACCTTCCTATACATCAATAACGTAATATAACCTAACCTAACCCAATCTCACATCTCTGGGGTAATGTTTGACCACATTCCCGGCGAGTTGGCCTCTACGTCTCCGTGGGACATTTATATACATCAATAGCGTAATATAAACTAACCTAACCCAACCTAACGTCTCGGCGGTAATATTTGACAACATTCCTGTCTTGTTGGCCTCTGCGTCTCCGTGGGACGTTTATATACATCAATAATGTAATATAACCTAACCTAACCCAACCTAATATCTCGGCACTAATATTTGACCACATTCCTGGTGAGTTGGCTTCTACGTCCCCGTGGGACCTTCCTATACATCAATGACGTAATATAACCGAACCTAACCCAACCTAACATCTCGGCGGTAATATTTGACAACATTCCTGGCGAGTTGGCCTCTACGGCTCCGTGGGACCTTTATATACATCAATAACGTAATGTAACCTAACCTAACAGAACCTAACATCCCGGCGGTAATATTTGACAACATTCCTGGCGAATTGGCCCCGACGTCTCCGTGGGACCTTTATATACATCAATACCGTAATATAACCTAACCTAACCCAACCAAACATCTCGGCGATATTATTTGAAAACAATCCTGGTGAGTTGGCTTCTACGTCCCCGTGGGACCTTCCTATACATCAATGACGTAATATAACCGAACCTAACCCAACCTAACATCTCGGCGGTAATATTTGACAACATTCCTGGCGAGTTGGCCTCTACGGCTCCGTGGGACCTTTATATACATCAATACCGTAATATAACCTAACCTACCCAATCTACCATCTCGGCGGTAATATTTGATCACATTCCTGTCTTGTTGGCCTCTACGTCTCCGTGGGACGTTTATATACATCAATAATGTAATATAACCTAACCTAACCCAACCTAATATCTCGGCACTAATATTTGACCACATTCCTGGCGAGTTGGCCTCTACGGCTCCGTGGGACCTTTATATACATCAATAACGTAATATAACCTAACCTAACAGAACCTAACATCTCGGCGGTAATATTTGACAACATTCCTGGCGAGTTGGCCTCTACGTCTCCCTGGGACCTTTATATACATCAATAACGTAATATAACCTAACCTAACAGAACCTAACATCTCGGCGGTAATATTTGACAACATTCGTGGCGAGTTGGCCTCTACGTCTCCCTGGGACATTTATATACATCAATACCGTAATATAACCTAACCTAACCCAATCTACCATCTCGGCGGTAATATTTGACCACATTCCTGTCTTGTTGGCCTCTAAGTCTCCGTGGGACCTTCCTATACATCAATAACGTAATATAACCTAACCTAACCCAATCTAACACCTCTGCGGTAATGTTTGACCACATTCCCGGCGAGTTGGCCTCTACGTCTCCGTGGGACATTTATATACATCAATAGCGTAATATAAACTAACCTAACCCAACCTAACATCTCGGCGGTAATATTTGACAACATTCCCGGCGAGTTGGCCTCTATGTCTCCATGGGACCATTATATACATTAAGAACGTAATATAGCTTAACCTAACCCAACTTAACATCTCGGCGGTAATATATGGCAACATTCCTGGCTTGCTGGCCTCTACGTATCCGTGGGACCTTTATATACATCAATAATGTAATATAACCTAACCTAACAGAACCTAACATCTCGGCGGTAATATTTGACAACATTCCTGGCGAGTTGGCCTCTACGGCTCCGTGGGACCTTTATATACATCAATAACGTAATATAACCTAACCTAACCCAAGCTATCATGTCGGCGGCAATATTTGACCACATTCCTGGCTTGTTGGCCTCTACGTCTCCGTGGGACCTTTATATACATCAATAATGTAATATAACCTAACCTAACAGAACCTAACATCTCGGCGGTAATATTTGACAACATTCCTGGCGAGTTGGCCTCTACGTCTCCGTGGGACCTTCCTATACATCAATAACGTAATATAACCGAACCTAACCCAACCTAACATCTCGGCGGTAATATTTGACAACATTCCTGGCGAATTGGCCTCCACGTCTCCGTGGGACCTTTGTATACATCAATAACGTAATATAACCTAACCTAACCCAACCTATCATCTCGGCGGTAATATTTGACCACATTCCTGGCTTGTTGGCCTCTACGTCTCCGTGGGACCTTTATATACATCAATAACGTAATATAACCTAACCTAACCCAACCTAACATCTCGGCGATATTATTTGAAAACAATCCTGGCGAGTTGGGCTCTACGTCTACGTGGGACCTTTATATACATCAATAACGTAATATAACCTAACCTAACCCAACTTATCATCTTGGCGGTAATATTTGACCACATTCCTGGCTTGTTGGCCTCTACGTCTCCGTGGGACCTTTATATACATCAATAATGTAGTATGACCTAACCTAACAGAACATAACTTCTCGGCGGTAATATTTGACAACATTCCTGGCGAGTTGGCCTCTACGGCTCCGTGGGACCTTCATATACATCAATAACGTAATATAACCTAACCTACCCAACCTAACTTCTCGGCGGTAATATTTGACAATATTCCTGGCGAATTGGCCTCTACGTCTCCCTGGGACCTTTATATACATCAATACCGTAATATAACCTAACCTAACCCAATCTACCATCTCGGCGGTAATATTTGACCACATTCCTGTCTTGTTGGCCTCTAAGTCTCCGTGGGACCTTTATATACATCAATAAGGTAACATAACCTAACCTAACCCAATCTAACATCTCTGCGGTAATGTTTGACCACATTCCCGGCGAGTTGGCCTCTACGTCTCCGTGGGACATTTATATACATCAATAGCGTAATATAAACTAACCTAACCCAACCTAACATCTCGGCGGTAATATTTGACAACATTCCCGGCGAGTTGGCCTCTAAGTCTCCATGGGACCTTTATATACATCAAGAACGTAATATAACTTAACCTAACCCAACCTAACATCTCGGCGGTAATATTTGGCAACATTCCTGGCTTGCTGGCCTCTACGTATCCGTGGGACCTTTATATACATCAATAATGTAATATAACCTAACCTAACAGAACCTAACATCTCGGCGGTAATATTTGACAACATTCCTGGCGAGTTGGCCTCTACGTCTCCGTGGGACCTTCATATACATCAATAACGTAATATAACCGAACCTAACCCAACCTAACATCTCGGCGGTAATATTTGACAACATTCCTGGCGAATTGGCCTCCACGTCTCCGTGGGACCTTTGTATACATCAATAACGTAATATAACCTAACCTAACCCGACCTATCATCTCGGCGGTAATATTTGACCACATTCCTGGCATGTTGGCTTCTACGTCTCCGTGGGACCTTTATATACATCAATAATGTAATATAACCTAACCTAACCCAATCTAACGTCTCGGCGGTAATATTTGACAACATTCCTGGCGAGTTGGCCTCTACGGCTCCGTGGGACCTTCCTATACATCAATAACGTAATATAACCGAACCTAACCCAACCTAACATCTCGGCGGTAATATTTGACAACATTCCTGGCGAGTTGGCCTCTACCGCTCCGTGGGACATTTATATACATCAATAACGTAAGATAACCTAACCTACCCAACCTAACTTCTCGGCGGTAATATTTGACAACATTCCTGGCGAATTGGCCTCTACGTCTCCTTGGGACCTTTATACATCAATACCATAATATAACATAACCTAACCCAATCTAACATCTAGGCGGTAATATTTGACCACATTCCTGGCTTGTTTGCGTCTACGTCTCCGTGGGACCTTCCTATACATCAATAACGTAATATAACCTAACCTAACCCAATCTAACATCCCTGCGGTAATGTTTGACCACATTCCCGGCGAGTTGGCCTCTACGTCTCCGTGGGACATTTATATACATCAATAGCGTAATATAAACTAACCTAACCCAACCTAACATCTCGGCGGTAATATTTGACAACATTCCCGGCGAGTTGGCCTCTAAGTCTCCATGGGACCTTTATATACATTAAGAACGTAATATAGCTTAACCTAACCCAACCTAACATCTCGGCGGTAATATTTGGCAACATTCCTGGCTTGCTGGCCTCTACGTATCCGTGGGACCTTTATATACATCAATAATGTAATATAACCTAACCTAACAGAACCTAACATCTCGGCGGTAATATTTGACAACATTCCTGGCGAGTTGGCCTCTACGTCTCCGTGGGACCTTCCTATACATCAATAACGTAATATAACCGAACCTAACCCAACCTAACATCTCGGCGGTAATATTTGACCACATTCCTGTCTTGTTGGCCTCTACGTCTCCGTGGGACGTTTATATACATCAATAACGTAATATAACCTAACCTAACCCAACCTAATATCTCGGCACTAATATTTGACCACATTCCTGGTGAGTTGGCTTCTACGTCCCCGTGGGACCTTCCTATACATCAATGACGTAATATAACCGAACCTAACCCAACCTAACATCTCGGCGGTAATATTTGACAACATTCCTGGCGAGTTGGCCTCTACGGCTCCGTGGGACCTTTATACACATCAATAACGTAATATAACCTAACCTAACCCAAGCTATCATCTCGGCGGTAATATTTGACCACATTCCTGGCTTGTTGGCCTCTACGTCTCCGTGGGACCTTTATATACATCAATAATGTAATATAACCTAACCTAACAGAACCTAACATCTCGGCGGTAATATTTGACAACATTCCTGTCGAGTTGGCCTCTACGGCTCCGTGGGACCTTTATATACATCAATAACGTAATATAACCTAACCTAACAGAACCTAACATCTCGGCGGTAATATTTGACAACATTCCTGGCGAGTTGGCCTCTACGTCTCCCTGGGACCTTTATATACATCAATACCGTAATATAACCTAACCTAACCCAACCTACCATCTCGGTGGTAATATTTGGCAACATTCCCGGCTTGTTGGCCTCTACGTCTCCGTGGGAGCTTTATATACATCAATAACGTAATATAACCTAACCTAACCCAATCTAACATCTCGACGGTAATATTTGATCACATTCCTGGCTTGTTTGCCTCTACGTCTCCGTGGGACCTTCCTATACATCAATAACGTAATATAACCTAACCTAACCCAATCTCACATCTCTGGGGTAATGTTTGACCACATTCCCGGCGAGTTGGCCTCTACGTCTCCGTGGGACATTTATATACATCAATAGCGTAATATAAACTAACCTAACCCAACCTAACGTCTCGGCGGTAATATTTGACAACATTCCTGTCTTGTTGGCCTCTACGTCTCCGTGGGACGTTTATATACATCAATAATGTAATATAACCTAACCTAACCCAACCTAATATCTCGGCACTAATATTTGACCACATTCCTGGTGAGTTGGCTTCTACGTCCCCGTGGGACCTTCCGATACATCAATGACGTAATATAACCGAACCTAACCCAACCTAACATCTCGGCGGTAATATTTGACAACATTCCTGGCGAGTTGGCCTCTACGGCTCCGTGGGACCTTTATATACATCAATAACGTAATGTAACCTAACCTAACAGAACCTAACATCCCGGCGGTAATATTTGACAACATTCCTGGCGAATTGGCCCCGACGTCTCCGTGGGACCTTTATATACATCAATACCGTAATATAACCTAACCTAACCCAACCAAACATCTCGGCGATATTATTTGAAAACAATCCTGGTGAGTTGGCTTCTACGTCCCCGTGGGACCTTCCTATACATCAATGACGTAATATAACCGAACCTAACCCAACCTAACATCTCGGCGGTAATATTTGACAACATTCCTGGCGAGTTGGCCTCTACGGCTCCGTGGGAACTTTATATACATCAATACCGTAATATAACCTAACCTAACCCAATCTACCATCTCGGCGGTAATATTTGATCACATTCCTGTCTTGTTGGCCTCTACGTCTCCGTGGGACGTTTATATACATCAATAATGTAATATAACCTAACCTAACCCAACCTAATATCTCGGCACTAATATTTGACCACATTCCTGGCGAGTTGGCCTCTACGGCTCCGTGGGACCTTTATATACATCAATAACGTAATATAACCTAACCTAACAGACCCTAACATCTCGGCGGTAATATTTGACAACATTCCTGGCGAGTTGGCCTCTACGTCTCCCTGGGACCTTTATATACATCAATAACGTAATATAACCTAACCTAACAGAACCTAACATCTCGGCGGTAATATTTGACAACATTCGTGGCGAGTTGGCCTCTACGTCTCCCTGGGACATTTATATACATCAATACCGTAATATAACCTAACCTAACCCAATCTACCATCTCGGCGGTAATATTTGACCACATTCCTGTCTTGTTGGCCTCTAAGTCTCCGTGGGACCTTCCTATACATCAATAACGTAATATAACCTAACCTAACCCAATCTAACACCTCTGCGGTAATGTTTGACCACATTCCCGGCGAGTTGGCCTCTACGTCTCCGTGGGACATTTATATACATCAATAGCGTAATATAAACTAACCTAACCCAACCTAACATCTCGGCGGTAATATTTGACAACATTCCCGGCGAGTTGGCCTCTATGTCTCCATGGGACCATTATATACATTAAGAACGTAATATAGCTTAACCTAACCCAACTTAACATCTCGGCGGTAATATATGGCAACATTCCTGGCTTGCTGGCCTCTACGTATCCGTGGGACCTTTATATACATCAATAATGTAATATAACCTAACCTAACAGAACCTAACATCTCGGCGGTAATATTTGACAACATTCCTGGCGAGTTGGCCTCTACGGCTCCGTGGGACCTTTATATACATCAATAACGTAATATAACCTAACCTAACCCAAGCTATCATCTCGGCGGTAATATTTGACCACATTCCTGGCTTGTTGGCCTCTACGTCTCCGTGGGACCTTTATATACATCAATAATGTAATATAACCTAACCTAACAGAACCTAACATCTCGGCGGTAATATTTGACAACATTCCTGGCGAGTTGGCCTCTACGTCTCCGTGGGACCTTCCTATACATCAATAACGTAATATAACCGAACCTAACCCAACCTAACATCTCGGCGGTAATATTTGACAACATTCCTGGCGAATTGGCCTCCACGTCTCCGTGGGACCTTTGTATACATCAATAACGTAATATAACCTAACCTAACCCAACCTATCATCTCGGCGGTAATATTTGACCACATTCCTGGCTTGTTGGCCTCTACGTCTCCGTGGGACCTTTATATACATCAATAACGTAATATAACCTAACCTAACCCAACCTAACATCTCGGCGATATTATTTGAAAACAATCCTGGCGAGTTGGGCTCTACGTCTACGTGGGACCTTTATATACATCAATAACGTAATATAACCTAACCTAACCCAACTTATCATCTTGGCGGTAATATTTGACCACATTCCTGGCTTGTTGGCCTCTACGTCTCCGAGGGACCTTTATATACATCAATAATGTAGTATGACCTAACCTAACAGAACATAACATCTCGGCGGTAATATTTGACAACATTCCTGGCGAGTTGGCCTCTACGGCTCCGTGGGACCTTCATATACATCAATAACGTAATATAACCTAACCTACCCAACCTAACTTCTCGGCGGTAATATTTGACAATATTCCTGGCGAATTGGCCTCTACGTCTCCCTGGGACCTTTATATACATCAATACCGTAATATAACCTAACCTAACCCAATCTACCATCTCGGCGGTAATATTTGACCACATTCCTGTCTTGTTGGCCTCTAAGTCTCCGTGGGACCTTTATATACATCAATAACGTAACATAACCTAACCTAACCCAATCTAACATCTCTGCGGTAATGTTTGACCACATTCCCGGCGAGTTGGCCTCTACGTCTCCGTGGGACATTTATATACATCAATAGCGTAATATAAACTAACCTAACCCAACCTAACATCTCGGCGGTAATATTTGACAACATTCCCGGCGAGTTGGCCTCTAAGTCTCCATGGGACCTTTATATACATCAAGAACGTAATATAACTTAACCTAACCCAACCTAACATCTCGGCGGTAATATTTGGCAACATTCCTGGCTTGCTGGCCTCTACGTATCCGTGGGACCTTTATATACATCAATAATGTAATATAACCTAACATAACAGAACCTAACATCTCGGCGGTAATATTTGACAACATTCCTGGCGAGTTGGCCTCTACGTCTCCGTGGGACCTTCCTATACATCAATAACGTAATATAACCGAACCTAACCCAACCTAACATCTCGGCGGTAATATTTGACAACATTCCTGGCGAATTGGCCTCCACGTCTCCGTGGGACCTTTGTATACATCAATAACGTAATATAACCTAACCTAACCCGACCTATCATCTCGGCGGTAATATTTGACCACATTCCTGGCATGTTGGCTTCTACGTCTCCGTGGGACCTTTATATACATCTATAATGTAATATAACCTAACCTAACCCAATCTAACATCTCGGCGGTAATATTTGACAACATTCCTGGCGAGTTGGCCTCTACGGCTCCGTGGGACCTTCCTATACATCAATAACGTAATATAACCGAACCTAACCCAACCTAACATCTCGGCGGTAATATTTGACAACATTCCTGGCGAGTTGGCCTCTACCGCTCCGTGGGACATTTATATACATCAATAACGTAAGATAACCTAACCTACCCAACCTAACTTCTCGGCGGTAATATTTGACAACATTCCTGGCGAATTGGCCTCTACGTCTCCTTGGGACCTTTATACATCAATACCATAATATAACATAACCTAACCCAATCTAACATCTAGGCGGTAATATTTGACCACATTCCTGGCTTGTTTGCGTCTACGTCTCCGTGGGACCTTTATATACATCAATAACGTAATATAACCTAACCTAACCCAACCTAACATCTCGGCGATATTATTTGAAAACAATCCTGGCGAGTTGGGCTCTACGTCTACGTGGGACCTTTATATACATCAATAACGTAATATAACCTAACCTAACCCAACTTATCATCTTGGCGGTAATATTTGACCACATTCCTGGCTTGTTGGCCTCTACGTCTCCGTGGGACCTTTATATACATCAATAATGTAGTATGACCTAACCTAACAGAACATAACATCTCGGCGGTAATATTTGACAACATTCCTGGCGAGTTGGCCTCTACGGCTCCGTGGGACCTTCATATACATCAATAACGTAATATAACCTAACCTACCCAACCTAACTTCTCGGCGGTAATATTTGACAATATTCCTGGCGAATTGGCCTCTACGTCTCCCTGGGACCTTTATATACATCAATACCGTAATATAACCTAACCTAGCCCAATCTACCATCTCGGCGGTAATATTTGACCACATTCCTGTCTTGTTGGCCTCTAAGTCTCCGTGGGACCTTTATATACATCAATAACGTAACATAACCTAACCTAACCCAATCTAACATCTCTGCGGTAATGTTTGACCACATTCCCGGCGAGTTGGCCTCTACGTCTCCGTGGGACATTTATATACATCAATAGCGTAATATAAACTAACCTAACCCAACCTAACATCTCGGCGGTAATATTTGACAACATTCCCGGCGAGTTGGCCTCTAAGTCTCCATGGGACCTTTATATACATCAAGAACGTAATATAACTTAACCTAACCCAACCTAACATCTCGGCGGTAATATTTGGCAACATTCCTGGCTTGCTGGCCTCTACGTATCCGTGGGACCTTTATATACATCAATAATGTAATATAACCTAACATAACAGAACCTAACATCTCGGCGGTAATATTTGACAACATTCCTGGCGAGTTGGCCTCTACGTCTCCGTGGGACCTTCCTATACATCAATAACGTAATATAACCGAACCCAACCCAACCTAACATCTCGGCGGTAATATTTGACAACATTCCTGGCGAATTGGCCTCCACGTCTCCGTGGGACCTTTGTATACATCAATAACGTAATATAACCTAACCTAACCCGACCTATCATCTCGGCGGTAATATTTGACCACATTCCTGGCATGTTGGCTTCTACGTCTCCGTGGGACCTTTATATACATCTATAATGTAATATAACCTAACCTAACCCAATCTAACATCTCGGCGGTAATATTTGACAACATTCCTGGCGAGTTGGCCTCTACGGCTCCGTGGGACCTTCCTATACATCAATAACGTAATATAACCGAACCTAACCCAACCTAACATCTCGGCGGTAATATTTGACAACATTCCTGGCGAGTTGGCCTCTACCGCTCCGTGGGACATTTATATACATCAATAACGTAAGATAACCTAACCTACCCAACCTAACTTCTCGGCGGTAATATTTGACAACATTCCTGGCGAATTGGCCTCTACGTCTCCTTGGGACCTTTATACATCAATACCATAATATAACATAACCTAACCCAATCTAACATCTAGGCGGTAATATTTGACCACATTCCTGGCTTGTTTGCGTCTACGTCTCCGTGGGACCTTCCTATACATCAATAACGTAATATAACCTAACCTAACCCAATCTAACATCCCTGCGGTAATGTTTGACCACATTCCCGGCGAGTTGGCCTCTACGTCTCCGTGGGACATTTATATACATCAATAGCGTAATATAAACTAACCTAACCCAACCTAACATCTCGGCGGTAATATTTGACAACATTCCCGACGAGTTGGCCTCTAAGTCTCCATGGGACCTTTATATACATTAAGAACGTAATATAGCTTAACCTAACCCAACCTAACATCTCGGCGGTAATATTTGGCAACATTCCTGGCTTGCTGGCCTCTACGTATCCGTGGGACCTTTATATACATCAATAATGTAATATAACCTAACCTAACAGAACCTAACATCTCGGCGGTAATATTTGACAACATTCCTGGCGAGTTGGCCTCTACGTCTCCGTGGGACCTTCCTATACATCAATAACGTAATATAACCTAACCTAACCCAATCTCACATCTCTGCGGTAATGTTTGACCACATTCCCGGCGAGTTGGCCTCTACGTCTCCGTGGGACATTTATATACATCAATAGCGTAATATAAACTAACCTAACCCAACCTAACGTCTCGGCGGTAATATTTGACAACATTCCCGTCGAGTTGGCCTCTAAGTCTCCATGGGACCTTTATATACATCAAGAACGTAATATAACTTAACCTAACCCAACCTAACATCTCGGCGATATTATTTGAAAACAATCCTGGCGAGTTGGGCTCTACGTCTACGTGGGACCTTTGTATACATCAATAACGTAATATAACCTAACCTACCCAACCTAACTTCTCGGCGGTAATATCTGACAACATTCCTGGCGAATTGGCCTCTACGTCTCCCTGGGACCTTTATATACATCAATACCGTAATATAACCTAACCTAACCCAATCTACCATCTCGGCGGTAATATTTGACCACATTCCTGGCTTGTTGGCCTCTACGTCTCCGTGGGACCTTTATATACATCAATAAGGTAATATAACCTAACCTAACAGAACCTAACATCTCGGCGGTAATATTTGACAACATTCCTGGCGAGTTGGCCTCTACGGCTCCGTGGGACCTTTGTATACATCAATAACGTAATATAACCTAACCTAACCCGACCTATCATCTCGGCGGTAATATTTGACCACATTCCTGGCTTGTTGGCTTCTACGTCTCCGTGGGACCTTTATATACATCAATAATGTAATATAACCTAACCTAACCCAATCTAACATCTCGGCGGTAATATCTGACAACATTCCTGGCGAGTTGGCCTCTACGGCTCCGTGGGACCTTTATATACATCAATAACGTAATATAACCTAACCTAACAGAACCTAACATCCCGGCGGTAATATTTGACAACATTCCTGGCGAATTGGCCCCGACGTCTCCGTGGGACATTTATATACATCAATAGCGTAATATAACCTAACCTAACCCAACCTAACATCTCGGCGACATTATTTGAAAACAATCCTGGCGAGTTGGGCTCTACGTTTACGTGGGACCTTTGTATACATCAATAACGTAATATAACCTAACCTACCCAACCTAACTTCTCGGCGGTAATATTTGACAACATTCCTGGCGAATTGGCCTCTACGTCTTCCTGGGACCTTTATATACATCAATACCGTAATATAACCTAACCTAACCCAATCTACCATCTCGGCGGTAATATTTGATCACATTCCTGTCTTGTTGGCCTCTACGTCTCCGTGGGACGTTTATATACATCAATAATGTAATATAACCTAACCTAACCCAACCTAATATCTCGGCACTAATATTTGACCACATTCCTGGTGAGTTGGCTTCTACGACCCCGTGGGACCTTCCTATACATCAATAACGTAATATAACCGAACCTAACCCAACCTAACATCTCGGCGGTAATATTTGACAACATTCCTGGCGAGTTGGCCTCTACGGCTCCGTGGGACCTTTATATACATCAATAACGTAATATAACCTAACCTACCCAACCTAACTTCTCGGCGGTAATATTTGACAACATTCCTGGCGAATTGGCCTCTACGTCTCCTTGGGACCTTTATACATCAATACCATAATATAACATAACCTAACCCAATCTAACATCTAGGCGGTAATATTTGACCACATTCATGGCTTGTTTGCGTCTACGTCTCCGTGGGACCTTCCTATACATCAATAACGTAATATAACCTAAACTAACCCAACCTATCATCTCGGCGGTAATATTTGACCACATTCCTGGCTTGTTGGCCTCTACGTCCCCGTGGGACGTTTATATACATCAATAACGTAATATAACCTAACCTAACCCAACCTAATATCTCGGCACTAATATTTGACCACATTCCTGGTGAGTTGGCTTCTACGTCCCCGTGGGACCTTCCTATACATCAATGACGTAATATAACCGAACCTAACCCAACCTAACATCTCGGCGGTAATATTTGACAACATTCCTGGCGAGTTGGCCTCTACGGCTCCGTGGGACCTTTATATACATCAATAACGTAATATAACCTAACCTAACCCAAGCTATCATCTCGGCGGTAATATTTGACCACATTCCTGGCTTGTTGGCCTCTACGTCTCCGTGGGACCTTTATATACATCAATAATGTAATATAACCTAACCTAACGGAACCTAACATCTCGGCGGTAATATTTGACAACATTCCTGGCGAGTTGGCCTCTACGGCTCCGTGGGACGTTTATATACATCAATAACGTAATATAACCTAACCTAACAGAACCTAACATCTCGGCGGTAATATTTGACAACATTCCTGGCGAGTTGGCCTCTACGTCTCCCTGGGACCTTTATATACATCAATACCGTAATATAACCTAACCTAACCCAACCTACCATCTCGGTGGTAATATTTGGCAACATTCCCGGCTTGTTGGCCTCTACGTCTCCGTGGGAGCTTTATATACATCAATAACGTAATATAACCTAACCTAACCCAATCTAACATCTCGACGGTAATATTTGATCACATTCCTGGCTTGTTTGCCTCTACGTCTCCGTGGGACCTTCCTATACATCAATAACGTAATATAACCTAACCTAACCCAATCTCACATCTCTGGGGTAATGTTTGACCACATTCCCGGCGAGTTGGCCTCTACGTCTCCGTGGGACATTTATATACATCAATAGCGTAATATAAACTAACCTAACCCAACCTAACGTCTCGGCGGTAATATTTGACAACATTCCTGTCTTGTTGGCCTCTACGTCTCCGTGGGACGTTTATATACATCAATAATGTAATATAACCTAACCTAACCCAACCTAATATCTCGGCACTAATATTTGACCACATTCCTGGTGAGTTGGCTTCTACGTCCCCGTGGGACCTTCCTATACATCAATGACGTAATATAACCGAACCTAACCCAACCTAACATCTCGGCGGTAATATTTGACAACATTCCTGGCGAGTTGGCCTCTACGGCTCCGTGGGACCTTTATATACATCAATAACGTAATGTAACCTAACCTACCCAACCTAACTTCTCGGCGGTAATATTTGACAACATTCCTGGCGAATTGGCATCTACGTCTCCCTGGGACCTTTATATACATCAATACCGTAATATAACCTAACCTAACCCAACCAAACATCTCGGCGATATTATTTGAAAACAATCCTGGTGAGTTGGCTTCTACGTCCCCGTGGGACCTTCCTATACATCAATGACGTAATATAACCGAACCTAACCCAACCTAACATCTCGGCGGTAATATTTGACAACATTCCTGGCGAGTTGGCCTCTACGGCTCCGTGGGACCTTTATATACATCAATAACGTAATATAACCTAACCTAACCCAAGCTATCATCTCGGCGGTAATATTTGACCACATTCCTGGCTTGTTGGCCTCTACGTCTCCGTGGGACCTTTATATACATCAATAATGTAATATAACCTAACCTAACAGAACCTAACATCTCGGCGGTAATATTTGACAACATTCCTGGCGAGTTGGCCTCTACGGCTCCGTGGGACCTTTATATACATCAATAACGTAATATAACCTAACCTAACAGAACCTAACATCTCGGCGGTAATATTTGACAACATTCCTGGCGAGTTGGCCTCTACGTCTCCCTGGGACCTTTATATACATCAATACCGTAATATAACCTAACCTAACCCAACCTACCATCTCGGTGGTAATATTTGGCAACATTCCCGGCTTGTTGGCCTCTACGTCTCCGTGGGAGCTTTATATACATCAATAACGTAATATAACCTAACCTAACCCAATCTAACATCTCGACGGTAATATTTGATCACATTCCTGGCTTGTTTGCCTCTACGTCTCCGTGGGACCTTCCTATACATCAATAACGTAATATAACCTAACCTAACCCAATCTCACATCTCTGGGGTAATGTTTGACCACATTCCCGGCGAGTTGGCCTCTACGTCTCCGTGGGACATTTATATACATCAATAGCGTAATATAAACTAACCTAACCCAACCTAACGTCTCGGCGGTAATATTTGACAACATTCCTGTCTTGTTGGCCTCTACGTCTCCGTGGGACGTTTATATACATCAATAATGTAATATAACCTAACCTAACCCAACCTAATATCTCGGCACTAATATTTGACCACATTCCTGGTGAGTTGGCTTCTACGTCCCCGTGGGACCTTCCTATACATCAATGACGTAATATAACCGAACCTAACCCAACCTAACATCTCGGCGGTAATATTTGACAACATTCCTGGCGAGTTGGCCTCTACGGCTCCGTGGGACCTTTATATACATCAATAACGTAATGTAACCTAACCTACCCAACCTAACTTCTCGGCGGTAATATTTGACAACATTCCTGGCGAATTGGCATCTACGTCTCCCTGGGACCTTTATATACATCAATACCGTAATATAACCTAACCTAACCCAACCAAACATCTCGGCGATATTATTTGAAAACAATCCTGGTGAGTTGGCTTCTACGTCCCCGTGGGACCTTCCTATACATCAATGACGTAATATAACCGAACCTAACCCAACCTAACATCTCGGCGGTAATATTTGACAACATTCCTGGCGAGTTGGCCTCTACGGCTCCGTGGGACCTTCCTATACATCAATAACGTAATATAACCTAACCTAACCCAACCTATCATCTCGGCGGTAATATTTGACCACATTCCTGGCTTGTTGGCCTCTACGTCTCCGTGGGACCTTTATATACATCAATAACGTAATATAACCTAACCTAACAGAACCTAACATCTCGGCGGTAATATTTGACAACATTCCTGGCGAGTTGGCCTCTACGGCTCCGTGGGACCTTTATATACATCAATAACGTAATATAACCTAACCTAACAGAACCTAACATCTCGGCGGTAATATTTGACAACATTCCTGGCGAGTTGGCCTCTACGTCTCCCTGGGACCTTTATATACATCAATACCGTAATATAACCTAACCTAACCCAACCTACCATCTCGGTGGTAATATTTGGCAACATTCCCGGCTTGTTGGCCTCTACGTCTCCGTGGGAGCTTTATGTACATCAATAACGTAATATAACCTAACCTAAGCCAATCTAACATCTCGGCGGTAATATTTGATCACATTCCTGGCTTGTTTGCCTCTACGTCTCCGTGGGACCTTCCTGTACATCAATAACGTAATATAACCTAACCTAACCCAATCTCACATCTCTGCGGTAATGTTTGACCACATTCCCGGCGAGTTGGCCTCTACGTCTCCGTGGGACATTTATATACATCAATAGCGTAATATAAACTAACCTAACCCAACCTAACGTCTCGGCGGTAATATTTGACAACATTCCCGGCGAGTTGGCCTCTAAGTCTCCATGGGACCTTTATATACATCAAGGACGTAATATAACTTAACCTAACCCAACCTAACATCTCGGCGATATTATTTGAAAACAATCCTGGCGAGTTGGGCTCTACGTCTACGTGGGACCTTTGTATACATCAATAACGTAATATAACCTAACCTACCCAACCTAACTTCTCGGCGGTAATATTTGACAACATTCCTGGCGAATTGGCCTCTACGTCTCCCTGGGACCTTTATATACATCAATACCGTAATATAACCTAACCTAACCCAATCTACCATCTCGGCGGTAATATTTGATCACATTCCTGTCTTGTTGGCCTCTACGTCTCCGTGGGACGTTTATATACATTAATAATGTAATATAACCTAACCTAACCCAACCTAATATCTCGGCACTAATATTTGACCACATTCCTGGTGAGTTGGCTTCTACGTCCCCGTGGGACCTTCCTATACATCAATAAAGTAATATAACCGAACCTAACCCAACCTAACATCTCGGCACTAATATTTGACAACAGTCCTGGCGAATTGGCCTCTACGTCTCCTTGGGACCTTTATACATCAATACCATAATATAACATAACCTAACCCAATCTAACATCTAGGCGGTAATATTTGACCACATTCATGGCTTGTTTGCGTCTACGTCTCCGTGGGACCTTCCTATACATCAATAACGTAATATAACCTAACCTAACCCAACCTATCATCTCGGCGGTAATATTTGACCACATTCCTGGCTTGTTGGCCTCTACGTCTCCGTGGGACCTTTATATACATCAATAATGTAATATAACCTAACCTAACAGAACCTAACATCTTGGCGGTAATATTTGACAACATTCCTGGCGAGTTGGCCTCTACGGCTCCGTGTGACCTTTATATACATCAATAACGTAATATAACCTAACCTAACCCAATCTAACATCTCGGCGGTAATATTTGACCACATTCCTGTCTTGTTGGCCTCTACGTCTCCGTGGGACGTTTATATACATCAATAACGTAATATAACCTAACCTAACCCAACCTAATATCTCGGCACTAATATTTGACCACATTCCTGGTGAGTTGGCTTCTACGTCCCCGTGGGACCTTCCTATACATCAATGACGTAATATAACCGAACCTAACCCAACCTAACATCTCGGCGGTAATATTTGACAACATTCCTGGCGAGTTGGCCTCTACGGCTCCGTGGGACCTTTATATACATCAATAACGTAATATAACCTAACCTAACCCAAGCTATCATCTCGGCGGTAATATTTGACCACATTCCTGGCTTGTTGGCCTCTACGTCTCCGTGGGACCTTTATATACATCAATAATGTAATATAACCTAACCTAACGGAACCTAACATCTCGGCGGTAATATTTGACAACATTCCTGGCGAGTTGGCCTCTACGGCTCCGTGGGACGTTTATATACATCAATAACGTAATATAACCTAACCTAACAGAACCTAACATCTCGGCGGTAATATTTGACAACATTCCTGGCGAGTTGGCCTCTACGTCTCCCTGGGACCTTTATATACATCAATACCGTAATATAACCTAACCTAACCCAACCTACCATCTCGGTGGTAATATTTGGCAACATTCCCGGCTTGTTGGCCTCTACGTCTCCGTGGGAGCTTTATATACATCAATAACGTAATATAACCTAACCTAACCCAATCTAACATCTCGACGGTAATATTTGATCACATTCCTGGCTTGTTTGCCTCTACGTCTCCGTGGGACCTTCCTATACATCAATAACGTAATATAACCTAACCTAACCCAATCTCACATCTCTGGGGTAATGTTTGACCACATTCCCGGCGAGTTGGCCTCTACGTCTCCGTGGGACATTTATATACATCAATAGCGTAATATAAACTAACCTAACCCAACCTAACGTCTCGGCGGTAATATTTGACAACATTCCTGTCTTGTTGGCCTCTACGTCTCCGTGGGACGTTTATATACATCAATAATGTAATATAACCTAACCTAACCCAACCTAATATCTCGGCACTAATATTTGACCACATTCCTGGTGAGTTGGCTTCTACGTCCCCGTGGGACCTTCCTATACATCAATGACGTAATATAACCGAACCTAACCCAACCTAACATCTCGGCGGTAATATTTGACAACATTCCTGGCGAGTTGGCCTCTACGGCTCCGTGGGACCTTTATATACATCAATAACGTAATGTAACCTAACCTACCCAACCTAACTTCTCGGCGGTAATATTTGACAACATTCCTGGCGAATTGGCATCTACGTCTCCCTGGGACCTTTATATACATCAATACCGTAATATAACCTAACCTAACCCAACCAAACATCTCGGCGATATTATTTGAAAACAATCCTGGTGAGTTGGCTTCTACGTCCCCGTGGGACCTTCCTATACATCAATGACGTAATATAACCGAACCTAACCCAACCTAACATCTCGGCGGTAATATTTGACAACATTCCTGGCGAGTTGGCCTCTACGGCTCCGTGGGACCTTTATATACATCAATAACGTAATATAACCTAACCTAACCCAAGCTATCATCTCGGCGGTAATATTTGACCACATTCCTGGCTTGTTGGCCTCTACGTCTCCGTGGGACCTTTATATACATCAATAATGTAATATAACCTAACCTAACAGAACCTAACATCTCGGCGGTAATATTTGACAACATTCCTGGCGAGTTGGCCTCTACGGCTCCGTGGGACCTTTATATACATCAATAACGTAATATAACCTAACCTAACAGAACCTAACATCTCGGCGGTAATATTTGACAACATTCCTGGCGAGTTGGCCTCTACGTCTCCCTGGGACCTTTATATACATCAATACCGTAATATAACCTAACCTAACCCAACCTACCATCTCGGTGGTAATATTTGGCAACATTCCCGGCTTGTTGGCCTCTACGTCTCCGTGGGAGCTTTATATACATCAATAACGTAATATAACCTAACCTAACCCAATCTAACATCTCGACGGTAATATTTGATCACATTCCTGGCTTGTTTGCCTCTACGTCTCCGTGGGACCTTCCTATACATCAATAACGTAATATAACCTAACCTAACCCAATCTCACATCTCTGGGGTAATGTTTGACCACATTCCCGGCGAGTTGGCCTCTACGTCTCCGTGGGACATTTATATACATCAATAGCGTAATATAAACTAACCTAACCCAACCTAACGTCTCGGCGGTAATATTTGACAACATTCCTGTCTTGTTGGCCTCTACGTCTCCGTGGGACGTTTATATACATCAATAATGTAATATAACCTAACCTAACCCAACCTAATATCTCGGCACTAATATTTGACCACATTCCTGGTGAGTTGGCTTCTACGTCCCCGTGGGACCTTCCTATACATCAATGACGTAATATAACCGAACCTAACCCAACCTAACATCTCGGCGGTAATATTTGACAACATTCCTGGCGAGTTGGCCTCTACGGCTCCGTGGGACCTTTATATACATCAATAACGTAATGTAACCTAACCTACCCAACCTAACTTCTCGGCGGTAATATTTGACAACATTCCTGGCGAATTGGCATCTACGTCTCCCTGGGACCTTTATATACATCAATACCGTAATATAACCTAACCTAACCCAACCAAACATCTCGGCGATATTATTTGAAAACAATCCTGGTGAGTTGGCTTCTACGTCCCCGTGGGACCTTCCTATACATCAATGACGTAATATAACCGAACCTAACCCAACCTAACATCTCGGCGGTAATATTTGACAACATTCCTGGCGAGTTGGCCTCTACGGCTCCGTGGGACCTTCCTATACATCAATAACGTAATATAACCTAACCTAACCCAACCTATCATCTCGGCGGTAATATTTGACCACATTCCTGGCTTGTTGGCCTCTACGTCTCCGTGGGACCTTTATATACATCAATAACGTAATATAACCTAACCTAACAGAACCTAACATCTCGGCGGTAATATTTGACAACATTCCTGGCGAGTTGGCCTCTACGGCTCCGTGGGACCTTTATATACATCAATAACGTAATATAACCTAACCTAACAGAACCTAACATCTCGGCGGTAATATTTGACAACATTCCTGGCGAGTTGGCCTCTACGTCTCCCTGGGACCTTTATATACATCAATACCGTAATATAACCTAACCTAACCCAACCTACCATCTCGGTGGTAATATTTGGCAACATTCCCGGCTTGTTGGCCTCTACGTCTCCGTGGGAGCTTTATGTACATCAATAACGTAATATAACCTAACCTAAGCCAATCTAACATCTCGGCGGTAATATTTGATCACATTCCTGGCTTGTTTGCCTCTACGTCTCCGTGGGACCTTCCTGTACATCAATAACGTAATATAACCTAACCTAACCCAATCTCACATCTCTGCGGTAATGTTTGACCACATTCCCGGCGAGTTGGCCTCTACGTCTCCGTGGGACATTTATATACATCAATAGCGTAATATAAACTAACCTAACCCAACCTAACGTCTCGGCGGTAATATTTGACAACATTCCCGGCGAGTTGGCCTCTAAGTCTCCATGGGACCTTTATATACATCAAGGACGTAATATAACTTAACCTAACCCAACCTAACATCTCGGCGATATTATTTGAAAACAATCCTGGCGAGTTGGGCTCTACGTCTACGTGGGACCTTTGTATACATCAATAACGTAATATAACCTAACCTACCCAACCTAACTTCTCGGCGGTAATATTTGACAACATTCCTGGCGAATTGGCCTCTACGTCTCCCTGGGACCTTTATATACATCAATACCGTAATATAACCTAACCTAACCCAATCTACCATCTCGGCGGTAATATTTGATCACATTCCTGTCTTGTTGGCCTCTACGTCTCCGTGGGACGTTTATATACATTAATAATGTAATATAACCTAACCTAACCCAACCTAATATCTCGGCACTAATATTTGACCACATTCCTGGTGAGTTGGCTTCTACGTCCCCGTGGGACCTTCCTATACATCAATAAAGTAATATAACCGAACCTAACCCAACCTAACATCTCGGCACTAATATTTGACAACAGTCCTGGCGAATTGGCCTCTACGTCTCCTTGGGACCTTTATACATCAATACCATAATATAACATAACCTAACCCAATCTAACATCTAGGCGGTAATATTTGACCACATTCATGGCTTGTTTGCGTCTACGTCTCCGTGGGACCTTCCTATACATCAATAACGTAATATAACCTAACCTAACCCAACCTATCATCTCGGCGGTAATATTTGACCACATTCCTGGCTTGTTGGCCTCTACGTCTCCGTGGGACCTTTATATACATCAATAATGTAATATAACCTAACCTAACAGAACCTAACATCTTGGCGGTAATATTTGACAACATTCCTGGCGAGTTGGCCTCTACGGCTCCGTGGGACCTTTATATACATCAATAACGTAATATAACCTAACCTAACAGAACCTAACATCTCGGCGGTTATATTTGACAACATTCCTGGCGAGTTGGCCTCTACGGCTCCGTGTGACCTTTATATACATCAATAACGTAATATAACCTAACCTAACCCAATCTAACATCTCGGCGGTAATATTTGACCACATTCCTGTCTTGTTGGCCTCTACGTCTCCGTGGGACGTTTATATACATCAATAACGTAATATAACCTAACCTAACCCTATCTAACATCTCGGCGGTAATATTTGACCACATTCCTGTCTTGTTGGCCTCTACGTCTCCGTGGGACGTTTATATACATCAATAACGTAATATAACCTAACCTAACCCAACCTAACATTTCGGCGGTAATATTTGACGACATTCCTGGCGAATTGGCCCCGACGTCTCCGTGGGACATTTATATACATCAATAGAGTAATATAACCTAACCTAACCCAACCTAACATCTCGGCGATATTATTTGAAAACAATCCTGGCGAGTTGGGCTCTACGTCTACGTGGGACCTTTGTATACATCAATAACGTAATATAACCTAACCTACCCAACCTAACTTCTCGGCGGTAATATTTGACAACATTCCTGGCGAATTGGCCTCTACGTCTCCCTGGGACCTTTATATACATCAATACCGTAATATAACCTAACCTAACCCAATCTACCATCTCGGCGGTAATATTTGATCACATTCCTGTCTTGTTGGCCTCTACGTCTCCGTGGGACGTTTATATACATCAATAATGTAATATAACCTAACCTAACCCAACCTAATATCTCGGCACTAATATTTGACCACATTCCTGGTGAGTTGGCTTCTACGTCCCCGTGGGACCTTCCTATACATCAATAACGTAATATAACCGAACCTAACCCAACCTAACATCTCGGCACTAATATTTGACAACATTCCTGGCGAATTGGCCTCTACGTCTGTTTGGGACCTTTATACATCAATACCATAATATAACATAACCTAACCCAATCTAACATCTAGGCGGTAATATTTGACCACATTCATGGCTTGTTTGCGTCTACGTCTCCGTGGGACCTTCCTATACATCAATAACGTAATATAACCTAACCTAACCCAACCTATCATCTCGGCGGTAATATTTGACCACATTCCTGGCTTGTTGGCCTCTACGTCTCCGTGGGACGTTTATATACATCAATAACGTAATATAACCTAACCTAACCCAACCTAACATTTCGGCGGTAATATTTGACGACATTCCTGGCGAATTGGCCCCGACGTCTCCGTGGGACATTTATATACATCAATAGCGTAATATAACCTAACCTAACCCAACCTAACATCTCGGCGATATTATTTGAAAACAATCCTGGCGAGTTGGGCTCTACGTCTACGTGGGACCTTTGTATACATCAATAACGTAATATAACCTAACCTACCCAACCTAACTTCTCGGCGGTAATATTTGACAACATTCCTGGCGAATTGGCCTCTACGTCTCCCTGGGACCTTTATATACATCAATACCGTAATATAACCTAACCTAACCCAATCTACCATCTCGGCGGTAATATTTGATCACATTCCTGTCTTCTTGGCCTCTACGCCTCCGTGGGACGTTTATATACATCAATAATGTAATATAACCTAACCTAACCCAACCTAATATCTCGGCACTAATATTTGACCACATTCCTGGTGAGTTGGCTTCTACGTCCCCGTGGGACCTTCCTATACATCAATGACGTAATATAACCTAACCTAACCCAACCTAACATCTCGGCGATATTATTTGAAAACAATCCTGGCGAGTTGGCATCTACGTCTACGTGGGACCTTTATATACATCAATAACGTTATATAACCTAACCTAACCCAATCTAACATCTCGGCGGTAATATTTGACAACATTCCTGGCGAGTTGGCCTCAACGGCTCCGTGGGACCTTTATATACATCAATAACGTAATATAACCTAACCTAACCCAAGCTATCATCTCGGCGGTAATATTTGACCACATTCCTGGCTTGTTGGCCTCTACGTCTCCGTGGGACCTTTATATACATCAATAATGTAATATAACCTAACCTAACAGAACCTAACATCTCGGCGGTAATATTTGACAACATTCCTGGCGAGTTGGCCTCCACGGCTCCGTGGGACCTTTATATACATCAATAACGTAATATATCCTAACCTAACAGAACCTAACATCTCGGCGGTAATATTTGACAACATTCCTGGCGAGTTGGCCTCTACGGCTCCGTGGGAGCTTTATATACATCAATAACGTAATATAACCTAACCTAACCCAATCTAACATCTCGGCGGTAATATTTGATCACATTCCTGGCTTGTTTGCCTCTACGTCTCCGTGGGACCTTCCTATATATCAATAACGTAATATAACCTAACCTAACCCAATCTCACATCTCTGCGGTAATGTTTGACCACATTCCCGGCGAGTTGGCCTCTACGTCTCCGTGGGACATTTATATACATTAATAGCGTAATATAAACTAACCTAACCCAACCTAACGTCTCGGCGGTAATATTTGAAAACATTCCTGGCGAATTGGCATCTACGTCTCCCTGGGACCTTTATATACATCAATAACGTAATGTAACCTAACCTACCCAACCTAACTTCTCGGCGGTAATATTTGACAACATTCCTGGCGAATTCGCATCTACGTCTCCCTGGGACCTTTATATACATCAATACCGTAATATAACCTAACCTAACCTAACCTAACATCTCGGCGATATTATTTGAAAACAAGCCTGGCGAGTTGGCATCTACGTCTACGTGGGACCTTTATATACATCAATAACGTTATATAACCTAACCTAACCCAATCTAACATCTCGGCGGTAATATTTGACAACATTCCTGGCGAGTTGGCCTCTACGGCTCCGTGGGACCTTTATATACATCAATAACGTAATATAACCTAACCTAACCCAAGCTATCATCTCGGCGGTAATATTTGACCACATTCCTGGCTTGTTGGCCTCTACGTCTCCGTGGGACCTTTATATACATCAATAATGTAATATAACCTAACCTAACAGAACCTAACATCTCGGCGGTAATATTTGACCACATTCCTGGCTTGTTGGCCTCTACGTCTCCGTGGGACCTTTATATACATCAATAATGTAATATAACCTAACCTAACAGAACCTAACATCTCGGCGGTAATATTTGACAACATTCCTGGCGAGTTGGCCTCTACGGCTCCGTGGGACCTTTATATACATCAATAACGTAATATAACCTAACCTAACAGAACCTAACATCTCGGCGGTAATATTTGACAACATTCCTGGCGAGTTGGCCTCTACGTCTCCCTGGGACCTTTATATACATCAATACCGTAATATAACCTAACTTAACCCAACCTACCACCTCGGTGGTAATATTTGGCAACATTCCCGGCTTGTTGGCCTCTACGTCTCCGTGGGAGCTTTATATACATCAATAACGTAATATAACCTAACCTAACCCAATCTAACATCTCGGCGGTAATATTTGATCACATTCCTGGCTTGTTTGCCTCTACGTCTCCGTGGGACCTTCCTATACATCAATAACGTAATATAACCTAACCTAACCCAATCTCACATCTCTGCGGTAATGTTTGACCACATTCCCGGCGAGTTGGCCTCTACGTCTCCGTGGGACATTTATATACATCAATAGCGTAATATAAACTAACCTAACCCAACCTAACGTCTCGGCGGTAATATTTGACAACATTCCCGGCGAGTTGGCCTCTAAGTCTCCATGGGACCTTTATATACATCAAGAACGTAATATAACTTAACCTAACCCAACCTAACATCTCGGCGGTAATATTTGGCAACATTCCTGGCTTGCTGGCCTCTACGTATCCGTGGGACCTTTATATACATCAATAATGTAATATAACCTAACCTAACAGAACCTAACTTCTCGGCGGTAATATTTGACAACATTCCTGGCGAATTGGCCTCTACGTCTCCCTGGGACCTTTATATACATCAATACCGTAATATAACCTAACCTAACCCAATCTACCATCTCGGCGGTAATATTTGATCACATTCCTGTCTTGTTGGCCTCTACGTCTCCGTGGGACGTTTATATACATTAATAATGTAATATAACCTAACCTAACCCAACCTAATATCTCGGCACTAATATTTGACCACATTCCTGGTGAGTTGGCTTCTACGTCCCCGTGGGACCTTCCTATACATCAATAAAGTAATATAACCGAACCTAACCCAACCTAACATCTCGGCACTAATATTTGACAACAGTCCTGGCGAATTGGCCTCTACGTCTCCTTGGGACCTTTATACATCAATACCATAATATAACATAACCTAACCCAATCTAACATCTAGGCGGTAATATTTGACCACATTCATGGCTTGTTTGCGTCTACGTCTCCGTGGGACCTTCCTATACATCAATAACGTAATATAACCTAACCTAACCCAACCTATCATCTCGGCGGTAATATTTGACCACATTCCTGGCTTGTTGGCCTCTACGTCTCCGTGGGACCTTTATATACATCAATAATGTAATATAACCTAACCTAACAGAACCTAACATCTTGGCGGTAATATTTGACAACATTCCTGGCGAGTTGGCCTCTACGGCTCCGTGGGACCTTTATATACATCAATAACGTAATATAACCTAACCTAACAGAACCTAACATCTCGGCGGTTATATTTGACAACATTCCTGGCGAGTTGGCCTCTACGGCTCCGTGTGACCTTTATATACATCAATAACGTAATATAACCTAACCTAACCCAATCTAACATCTCGGCGGTAATATTTGACCACATTCCTGTCTTGTTGGCCTCTACGTCTCCGTGGGACGTTTATATACATCAATAACGTAATATAACCTAACCTAACCCTATCTAACATCTCGGCGGTAATATTTGACCACATTCCTGTCTTGTTGGCCTCTACGTCTCCGTGGGACGTTTATATACATCAATAACGTAATATAACCTAACCTAACCCAACCTAACATTTCGGCGGTAATATTTGACGACATTCCTGGCGAATTGGCCCCGACGTCTCCGTGGGACATTTATATACATCAATAGAGTAATATAACCTAACCTAACCCAACCTAACATCTCGGCGATATTATTTGAAAACAATCCTGGCGAGTTGGGCTCTACGTCTACGTGGGACCTTTGTATACATCAATAACGTAATATAACCTAACCTACCCAACCTAACTTCTCGGCGGTAATATTTGACAACATTCCTGGCGAATTGGCCTCTACGTCTCCCTGGGACCTTTATATACATCAATACCGTAATATAACCTAACCTAACCCAATCTACCATCTCGGCGGTAATATTTGATCACATTCCTGTCTTGTTGGCCTCTACGTCTCCGTGGGACGTTTATATACATCAATAATGTAATATAACCTAACCTAACCCAACCTAATATCTCGGCACTAATATTTGACCACATTCCTGGTGAGTTGGCTTCTACGTCCCCGTGGGACCTTCCTATACATCAATAACGTAATATAACCGAACCTAACCCAACCTAACATCTCGGCACTAATATTTGACAACATTCCTGGCGAATTGGCCTCTACGTCTGTTTGGGACCTTTATACATCAATACCATAATATAACATAACCTAACCCAATCTAACATCTAGGCGGTAATATTTGACCACATTCATGGCTTGTTTGCGTCTACGTCTCCGTGGGACCTTCCTATACATCAATAACGTAATATAACCTAACCTAACCCAACCTATCATCTCGGCGGTAATATTTGACCACATTCCTGGCTTGTTGGCCTCTACGTCTCCGTGGGACGTTTATATACATCAATAACGTAATATAACCTAACCTAACCCAACCTAACATTTCGGCGGTAATATTTGACGACATTCCTGGCGAATTGGCCCCGACGTCTCCGTGGGACATTTATATACATCAATAGCGTAATATAACCTAACCTAACCCAACCTAACATCTCGGCGATATTATTTGAAAACAATCCTGGCGAGTTGGGCTCTACGTCTACGTGGGACCTTTGTATACATCAATAACGTAATATAACCTAACCTACCCAACCTAACTTCTCGGCGGTAATATTTGACAACATTCCTGGCGAATTGGCCTCTACGTCTCCCTGGGACCTTTATATACATCAATACCGTAATATAACCTAACCTAACCCAATCTACCATCTCGGCGGTAATATTTGATCACATTCCTGTCTTCTTGGCCTCTACGCCTCCGTGGGACGTTTATATACATCAATAATGTAATATAACCTAACCTAACCCAACCTAATATCTCGGCACTAATATTTGACCACATTCCTGGTGAGTTGGCTTCTACGTCCCCGTGGGACCTTCCTATACATCAATGACGTAATATAACCTAACCTAACCCAACCTAACATCTCGGCGATATTATTTGAAAACAATCCTGGCGAGTTGGCATCTACGTCTACGTGGGACCTTTATATACATCAATAACGTTATATAACCTAACCTAACCCAATCTAACATCTCGGCGGTAATATTTGACAACATTCCTGGCGAGTTGGCCTCAACGGCTCCGTGGGACCTTTATATACATCAATAACGTAATATAACCTAACCTAACCCAAGCTATCATCTCGGCGGTAATATTTGACCACATTCCTGGCTTGTTGGCCTCTACGTCTCCGTGGGACCTTTATATACATCAATAATGTAATATAACCTAACCTAACAGAACCTAACATCTCGGCGGTAATATTTGACAACATTCCTGGCGAGTTGGCCTCCACGGCTCCGTGGGACCTTTATATACATCAATAACGTAATATATCCTAACCTAACAGAACCTAACATCTCGGCGGTAATATTTGACAACATTCCTGGCGAGTTGGCCTCTACGGCTCCGTGGGAGCTTTATATACATCAATAACGTAATATAACCTAACCTAACCCAATCTAACATCTCGGCGGTAATATTTGATCACATTCCTGGCTTGTTTGCCTCTACGTCTCCGTGGGACCTTCCTATATATCAATAACGTAATATAACCTAACCTAACCCAATCTCACATCTCTGCGGTAATGTTTGACCACATTCCCGGCGAGTTGGCCTCTACGTCTCCGTGGGACATTTATATACATTAATAGCGTAATATAAACTAACCTAACCCAACCTAACGTCTCGGCGGTAATATTTGAAAACTTTCCTGGCGAATTGGCATCTACGTCTCCCTGGGACCTTTATATACATCAATAACGTAATGTAACCTAACCTACCCAACCTAACTTCTCGGCGGTAATATTTGACAACATTCCTGGCGAATTCGCATCTACGTCTCCCTGGGACCTTTATATACATCAATACCGTAATATAACCTAACCTAACCCAACCTAACATCTCGGCGATATTATTTGAAAACAAGCCTGGCGAGTTGGCATCTACGTCTACGTGGGACCTTTATATACATCAATAACGTTATATAACCTAACCTAACCCAATCTAACATCTCGGCGGTAATATTTGACAACATTCCTGGCGAGTTGGCCTCTACGGCTCCGTGGGACCTTTATATACATCAATAACGTAATATAACCTAACCTAACCCAAGCTATCATCTCGGCGGTAATATTTGACCACATTCCTGGCTTGTTGGCCTCTACGTCTCCGTGGGACCTTTATATACATCAATAATGTAATATAACCTAACCTAACAGAACCTAACATCTCGGCGGTAATATTTGACAACATTCCTGGCGAGTTGGCCTCTACGGCTCCGTGGGACCTTTATATACATCAATAACGTAATATAACCTAACCTAACAGAACCTAACATCTCGGCGGTAATATTTGACAACATTCCTGGCGAGTTGGCCTCTACGTCTCCCTGGGACCTTTATATACATCAATACCGTAATATAACCTAACTTAACCCAACCTACCACCTCGGTGGTAATATTTGGCAACATTCCCGGCTTGTTGGCCTCTACGTCTCCGTGGGAGCTTTATATACATCAATAACGTAATATAACCTAACCTAACCCAATCTAACATCTCGGCGGTAATATTTGATCACATTCCTGGCTTGTTTGCCTCTACGTCTCCGTGGGACCTTCCTATACATCAATAACGTAATATAACCTAACCTAACCCAATCTCACATCTCTGCGGTAATGTTTGACCACATTCCCGGCGAGTTGGCCTCTACGTCTCCGTGGGACATTTATATACATCAATAGCGTAATATAAACTAACCTAACCCAACCTAACGTCTCGGCGGTAATATTTGACAACATTCCCGGCGAGTTGGCCTCTAAGTCTCCATGGGACCTTTATATACATCAAGAACGTAATATAACTTAACCTAACCCAACCTAACATCTCGGCGGTAATATTTGGCAACATTCCTGGCTTGCTGGCCTCTACGTATCCGTGGGACCTTTATATACATCAATAATGTAATATAACCTAACCTAACAGAACCTAACATCTTGGCGGTAATATTTGACAACATTCCTGGCGAGTTGGCCTCTACGTCTCCGTGGGACCTTCCTATACATCAATAACGTAATATAACCGAACCTAACCCAACCTAACATCTCGGCGGTAATATTTGACAACATTCCTGGCGAATTGGCCTCCACGTCTCCGTGGGACCTTTGTATACATCAATAACGTAATATAACCTAACCTAACCCAACCTATCATCTCGGCAGTAAGATTTGACCACATTCCTGGCTTGTTGGCCTCTACGTCTCCGTGGGACCTTTATATACATCAATAATGTAATATAACCTAACCTAACAGAACCTAACATCTCGGCGGTAATATTTGACAACATTCCTGGCGAGTTGGCCTCCACGACTCCGTGGGACCTTTATATACATCAATAACGTAATATATCCTAACCTAACAGAACCTAACATCTCGGCGGTAATATTTGACAACATTCCTGGCGAGTTGGCCTCTACGGCTCCGTAGGACCTTTATATACATCAATAACGTAATATAACCTAACCTAACCCAATCTAACATCTCGGCGGTAATATTTGACCACATTCCTGTCTTGTTGGCCTCTACGTCTCCGTGGGACGTTTATATACATCAATAACGTAATATAACCTAACCTAACCCTATCTAACATCTCGGCGGTAATATTTGACCACATTCCTGTCTTGTTGGCCTCTACGTCTCCGTGGGACGTTTATATACATCAATAACGTAATATAACCTAACCTAACCCAACCTAACATTTCGGCGGTAATATTTGACGACATTCCTGGCGAATTGGCCCCGACGTCTCCGTGGGACATTTATATACATCAATTGCGTAATATAACCTAACCTAACCCAACCTAACATCTCGGCGATATTATTTGAAAACAATCCTGGCGAGTTGGGCTCTACGTCTACGTGGGACCTTTGTATACATCAATAACGTAATATAACCTAACCTACCCAACCTAACTTCTCGGCGGTAATATTTGACAACATTCCTGGCGAATTGGCCTCTACGTCTCCCTGGGACCTTTATATACATCAATACCGTAATATAACCTAACCTAACCCAATCTACCATCTCGGCGGTAATATTTGATCACATTCCTGTCTTGTTGGCCTCTACGTCTCCGTGGGACCTTCCTATACATCAATAACGTAATATAACCGAACCTAGCTCAACCTAACATCTCGGCGGTAATATTTGACAACATTCCTGGCGAGTTGGCCTCTACGGCTCCGTGGGACCTTTATATACATCAATAACGTAATGTAACCTAACCTACCCAACCTAACTTCTCGGCGGTAATATTTGACAACATTCCTGGCGAATTGGCATCTACGTCTCCCTGGGACCTTTATATACATCAATACCGTAATATAACTTAACCTAACCCAACCTAACATCTCGGCGATATTATTTGAAAACAATCCTGGCGAGTTGGGCTCTACGTCTACGTGGGACCTTTGTATACATCAATAACGTAATATAACCTAACCTACCCAACCTAACTTCTCGGCGGTAATATTTGACAACATTCCTGGCGAATTGGCCTCTACGTCTCCCTGGGACCTTTATATACATCAATACCGTAATATAACCTAACCTAACCCAATCTACCATCTCGGCGGTAATATTTGATCACATTCCTGTCTTGTTGGCCTCTACGTCTCCGTGGGACGTTTATATACATCAATAATGTAATATAACCTAACCTAACCCAACCTAATATCTCGGCACTAATATTTGACCACATTCCTGGTGAGTTGGCTTCTACGTCCCCGTGGGACCTTCCTATACATCAATAACGTAATATAACCGAACCTAACCCAACCTAACATCTCGGCACTAATATTTGACAACATTCCTGGCGAATTGGCCTCTACGTCTCCTTGTGACCTTTATACATCAATACCATAATATAACATAACCTAACCCAATCTAACATCTAGGCGGTAATATTTGACCACATTCATGGCTTGTTTGCGTCTACGTCTCCGTGGGACCTTCCTATACATCAATAACGTAATATAACCTAACCTAACCCAACCTATCATCTCGGCGGTAATATTTGACCACATTCCTGGCTTGTTGGACTCTACGTCTCCGTGGGACCTTTATATACATCAATAATGTAATATAACCTAACCTAACAGAACCTAACATCTCGGCGGTAATATTTGACAACATTCCTGGCGAATTGGCCTCTACGTCTCCCTGGGACCTTTATATACATCAATACCGTAATATAACCTAACCTAACCCAATCTACCATCTCGGCGGTAATATTTGATCACATTCCTGTCTTGTTGGCCTCTACGCCTCCGTGGGACGTTTATATACATCAATAATGTAATATAACCTAACCTAACCCAACCTAATATTTCGGCACTAATATTTGACCACATTCCTGGTGAGTTGGCTTCTACGTCCCCGTGGGACCTTCCTATACATCAATGACGTAATATAACCGAACCTAACCCAACCTAACATCTCGGCGGTAATATTTGACAACATTCCTGGCGAGTTGGCCTCTACGGCTCCGTGGGACCTTTATATACATCAATAACGTAATGTAACCTAACCTACCCAACCTAACTTCTCGGCGGTAATATTTGACAACATTCCTGGCGAATTGGCATCTACGTCTCCCTGGGACCTTTATATACATCAATACCGTAATATAACCTAACCTAACCCAACCTAACATCTCGGCGATATTATTTGAAAACAATCCTGGTGAGTTAGCTTCTACGTCCCCGTGGGACCTTCCTATACATCAATGACGTAATATAACCGAACCTAACCCAACCTAACATCTCGGCGGTAATATTTGACAACATTCCTGGCGAGTTGGCCTCTACGGCTCCGTGGGACCTTTATATACATCAATAACGTAATGTAACCTAACCTACCCAACCTAACTTCTCGGCGGTAATATTTGACAACATTCCTGGCGAATTGGCATCTACGTCTCCCTGGGACCTTTATATACATCAATACCGTAATATAACCTAACCTAACCCAACCTAACATCTCGGCGATATTATTTGGAAACAATCCTGGCGAGTTGGGCTCTACGTCTACGTGGGACCTTTGTATACATCAATAACGTAATATAACCTAACCTACCCAACCTAACTTCTCGGCGGTAATATTTGACAACATTCCTGGCGAATTGGCCTCTACGTCTCCCTGGGACCTTTATATACATCAATACCGTAATATAACCTAACCTAACCCAATCTACCATCTCGGCGGTAATATTTGATCACATTCCTGTCCTGTTGGCCTCTACGTCTCCGTGGGACGTTTATATACATCAATAATGTAATATAACCTAACCTAACACAACCTAATATCTCGGCACTAATATTTGACCACATTCCTGGTGAGTTGGCTTCTACGTCCCCGTGGGACCTTCCTATACATCAATAACGTAATATAACCGAACCTAACCCAACCTAACATCTCGGCACTAATATTTGACAACATTCCTGGCGAATTGGCCTCTACGTCTCCTTGGGAGCTTTATATACATCAATAACGTAATATAACCTAACCTAACCCAATCTAACATCTCGGCGGTAATATTTGATCACATTCCTGGCTTGTTTGCCTCTACGTCTCCGTGGGACCTTCCTATACATCAAGAACGTAATATAACCTAACCTAACCCAATCTCACATCTCTGCGGTAATGTTTGACCACATTCCCGGCGAGTTGGCCTCTACGTCTCCGTGGGACATTTATATACATCAATAGCGTAATATAAACTAACCTAAACCAACCTAACGTCTCGGCGGTAATATTTGACAACATTCCCGGCGAGTTGGCCTCTAAGTCTCCATGGGACCTTTACATACATCAAGAACGTAATATAACTTAACCTAACCCAACCTAACATCTCGGCGGTAATATTTGGCAACATTCCTGGCTTGCTGGCCTCTACGTATCCGTGGGACCTTTATATACATCAATAATGTAATATAACCTAACCTAACAGAACCTAACATCTTGGCGGTAATATTTGACAACATTCCTGGCGAGTTGGCCTCTACGTCTCCGTGGGACCTTCCTATACATCAATAACGTAATATAACCGAACCTAACCCAACCTAACATCTCGGCGGTAATATTTGACAACATTCCTGGCGAATTGGCCTCCACGTCTCCGTGGGACCTTTGTATACATCAATAACGTAATATAACCTAACCTAACCCAACCTATCATCTCGGCAGTAAGATTTGACCACATTCCTGGCTTGTTGGCCTCTACGTCTCCGTGAGACGTTTATATACATCAATAACGTAATATAACCTAACCTAACCCAACCTAACATTTCGGCGGTAATATTTGACGACATTCCTGGCGAATTGGCCCCGACGTCTCCGTGGGACATTTCTATACATCAATAGCGTAATATAACCTAACCTAACCCAACCTAACATCTCGGCGATATTATTTGAAAACAATCCTGGCGAGTTGGGCTCTACGTCTACGTGGGACCTTTGTATACATCAATAACGTAATATAACCTAACCTACCCAACCTAACTTCTCGGCGGTAATATTTGACAACATTCCTGGCGAATTGGCCTCTACGTCTCCCTGGGACCTTTATATACATCAATACCGTAATATAACCTAACCTAACCCAATCTACCATCTCGGCGGTAATATTTGATCACATTCCTGTCTTGTTGGCCTCTACGTCTCCGTGGGACCTTCCTATACATCAATAACGTAATATAACCGAACCTAGCCCAACCTAACATCTCGGCGGTAATATTTGACAACATTCCTGGCGAGTTGGCCTCTACGGCTCCGTGGGACCTTTATATACATCAATAACGTAATGTAACCTAACCTACCCAACCTAACTTCTCGGCGGTAATATTTGACAACATTCCTGGCGAATTGGCATCTACGTCTCCCTGGGACCTTTATATACATCAATACCGTAATATAACTTAACCTAACCCAACCTAACATCTCGGCGATATTATTTGAAAACAATCCTGGCGAGTTGGGCTCTACGTCTACGTGGGACCTTTGTATACATAAATAACGTAATATAACCTAACCTACCCAACCTAACTTCTCGGCGGTAATATTTGACAACATTCCTGGCGAATTGGCCTCTACGTCTCCCTGGGACCTTTATATACATCAATACCGTAATATAACCTAACCTAACCCAATCTACCATCTCGGCGGTAATATTTGATCACATTCCTGTCTTGTTGGCCTCTACGTCTCCGTGGGACGTTTATATACATCAATAATGTAATATAACCTAACCTAACCCAACCTAAAATCTCGGCACTAATATTTGACCACATTCCTGGTGAGTTGGCTTCTACGTCCCCGTGGGACCTTCCTATACATCAATAACGTAATATAACCGAACCTAACCCAACCTAACATCTCGGCACTAATATTTGACAACATTCCTGGCGAATTGGCCTCTACGTCTCCTTGTGACCTTTATACATCAATACCATAATATAACATAACCTAACCCAATCTAACATCTAGGCGGTAATATTTGACCACATTCATGGCTTGTTTGCGTCTACGTCTCCGTGGGACCTTCCTATACATCAATAACGTAATATAACCTAACCTAACCCAACCTATCATCTCGGCGGTAATATTTGACCACATTCCTGGCTTGTTGGCCTCTACGTCTCCGTGGGACCTTTATATACATCAATAATGTAATATAACCTAACCTAACAGAACCTAACATCTTGGCGGTAATATTTGACAACATTCCTCTCTTGTTGGCCTCTACGTCTCCGTGGGACGTTTATATACATCAATAACGTAATATAACCTAACCTAACCCAATCTAACATCTCGGCGGTAATATTTGACCACATTCCTGTCTTGTTGGCCTCTACGTCTCCGTGGGACGTTTACATACATCAATAACGTAATATAACCTAACCTAACCCAACCTAACATTTCGGCGGTAATATTTGACGACATTCCTGGCGAATTGGCCCCGACGTCTCCGTGGGACATTTATATACATCAATAGCGTAATATAACCTAACCTAACCCAACCTAACATCTCGGCGATATTATTTGAAAACAATCCTGGCGAGTTGGGCTCTAGGTCTATGTGGGACCTTTGTATACATCAATAACGTAATATAACCTAACCTACCCAACCTAACATCTCGGCGGTAATATTTGAGAACATTCCTGGCGAATTGGCCTCTACGTCTCCCTGGGACCTTTATATACATCAATACCGTAATATAACCTAACCTAACCCAATCTACCATCTCGGCGGTAATATTTGATCACATTCCTGTCTTGTTGGCCTCTACGTCTCCCTGGGACCTTTATATACATCAATACCGTAATATAACCTAACCTAACCCAATCTACCATCTCGGCGGTAATATTTGATCACATTCCTGTCTTGTTGGCCTCTACGCCTCCGTGGGACGTTTATATACATCAATAATGTAATATAACCTAACCTAACCCAACCTAATATTTCGGCACTAATATTTGACCACATACCTGGTGAGTTGGCCTCTACGTCTCCGTGGGACCTTCCTATACATCAATAACGTAATATAACCGAACCTAGCCCAACCTAACATCTCGGCGGTAATATTTGACAACATTCCTGGCGAGTTGGCCTCTACGGCTCCGTGGGACCTTTATATACATCAATAACGTAATGTAACCTAACCTACCCAACCTAACTTCTCGGCGGTAATATTTGACAACATTCCTGGCGAATTGGCATCTACGTCTCCCTGGGACCTTTATATACATCAATACCGTAATATAACTTAACCTAACCCAACCTAACATCTCGGCGATATTATTTGAAAACAATCCTGGCGAGTTGGGCTCTACGTCTACGTGGGACCTTTGTATACATAAATAACGTAATATAACCTAACCTACCCAACCTAACATCTCGGCGGTAATATTTGACAACATTCCTGGCGAATTGGCCTCCACGTCTCCGTGGGACCTTTGTATACATCAATAACGTAATATAACCTAACCTAACCCAACCTATCATCTCGGCAGTAAGATTTGACCACATTCCTGGCTTGTTGGCCTCTACGTCTCCGTGAGACGTTTATATACATCAATAACGTAATATAACCTAACCTAACCCAACCTAACATTTCGGCGGTAATATTTGACGACATTCCTGGCGAATTGGCCCCGACGTCTCCGTGGGACATTTCTATACATCAATAGCGTAATATAACCTAACCTAACCCAACCTAACATCTCGGCGATATTATTTGAAAACAATCCTGGCGAGTTGGGCTCTACGTCTACGTGGGACCTTTGTATACATCAATAACGTAATATAACCTAACCTACCCAACCTAACTTCTCGGCGGTAATATTTGACAACATTCCTGGCGAATTGGCCTCTACGTCTCCCTGGGACCTTTATATACATCAATACCGTAATATAACCTAACCTAACCCAATCTACCATCTCGGCGGTAATATTTGATCACATTCCTGTCTTGTTGGCCTCTACGTCTCCGTGGGACCTTCCTATACATCAATAACGTAATATAACCGAACCTAGCCCAACCTAACATCTCGGCGGTAATATTTGACAACATTCCTGGCGAGTTGGCCTCTACGGCTCCGTGGGACCTTTATATACATCAATAACGTAATGTAACCTAACCTACCCAACCTAACTTCTCGGCGGTAATATTTGACAACATTCCTGGCGAATTGGCATCTACGTCTCCCTGGGACCTTTATATACATCAATACCGTAATATAACTTAACCTAACCCAACCTAACATCTCGGCGATATTATTTGAAAACAATCCTGGCGAGTTGGGCTCTACGTCTACGTGGGACCTTTGTATACATAAATAACGTAATATAACCTAACCTACCCAACCTAACTTCTCGGCGGTAATATTTGACAACATTCCTGGCGAATTGGCCTCTACGTCTCCCTGGGACCTTTATATACATCAATACCGTAATATAACCTAACCTAACCCAATCTACCATCTCGGCGGTAATATTTGATCACATTCCTGTCTTGTTGGCCTCTACGTCTCCGTGGGACGTTTATATACATCAATAATGTAATATAACCTAACCTAACCCAACCTAAAATCTCGGCACTAATATTTGACCACATTCCTGGTGAGTTGGCTTCTACGTCCCCGTGGGACCTTCCTATACATCAATAACGTAATATAACCGAACCTAACCCAACCTAACATCTCGGCACTAATATTTGACAACATTCCTGGCGAATTGGCCTCTACGTCTCCTTGTGACCTTTATACATCAATACCATAATATAACATAACCTAACCCAATCTAACATCTAGGCGGTAATATTTGACCACATTCATGGCTTGTTTGCGTCTACGTCTCCGTGGGACCTTCCTATACATCAATAACGTAATATAACCTAACCTAACCCAACCTATCATCTCGGCGGTAATATTTGACCACATTCCTGGCTTGTTGGCCTCTACGTCTCCGTGGGACCTTTATATACATCAATAATGTAATATAACCTAACCTAACAGAACCTAACATCTTGGCGGTAATATTTGACAACATTCCTCTCTTGTTGGCCTCTACGTCTCCGTGGGACGTTTATATACATCAATAACGTAATATAACCTAACCTAACCCAATCTAACATCTCGGCGGTAATATTTGACCACATTCCTGTCTTGTTGGCCTCTACGTCTCCGTGGGACGTTTACATACATCAATAACGTAATATAACCTAACCTAACCCAACCTAACATTTCGGCGGTAATATTTGACGACATTCCTGGCGAATTGGCCCCGACGTCTCCGTGGGACATTTATATACATCAATAGCGTAATATAACCTAACCTAACCCAACCTAACATCTCGGCGATATTATTTGAAAACAATCCTGGCGAGTTGGGCTCTAGGTCTATGTGGGACCTTTGTATACATCAATAACGTAATATAACCTAACCTACCCAACCTAACATCTCGGCGGTAATATTTGAGAACATTCCTGGCGAATTGGCCTCTACGTCTCCCTGGGACCTTTATATACATCAATACCGTAATATAACCTAACCTAACCCAATCTACCATCTCGGCGGTAATATTTGATCACATTCCTGTCTTGTTGGCCTCTACGTCTCCCTGGGACCTTTATATACATCAATACCGTAATATAACCTAACCTAACCCAATCTACCATCTCGGCGGTAATATTTGATCACATTCCTGTCTTGTTGGCCTCTACGCCTCCGTGGGACGTTTATATACATCAATAATGTAATATAACCTAACCTAACCCAACCTAATATTTCGGCACTAATATTTGACCACATACCTGGTGAGTGGGCTTCTACGTCCCCGTGGGACCTTCCTATACATCAATGACGTAATATAACCGAACCTAACCCAACCTAACATCTCGGCGGTAATATTTGACAACATTCCTGGCGAGTTGGCCTCTACGGCTCCGTGGGACCTTTATATACATCAATAACGTAATGTAACCTAACCTACCCAACCTAACTTCTCGGCGGTAATATTTGACAACATTCCTGGCGAATTGGCATCTACGTCTCCCTGGGACCTTTATATACATCAATACCGTAATATAACCTAACCTAACCCAACCTAACATCTCGGCGATATTATTTGAAAACAATCCTGGTGAGTTAGCTTCTACGTCCCCGTGGGACCTTCCTATACATCAATGACGTAATATAACCGAACCTAACCCAACCTAACATCTCGGCGGTAATATTTGACAACATTCCTGGCGAGTTGGCCTCTACGGCTCCGTGGGACCTTTATATACATCAATAACGTAATGTAACCTAACCTACCCAACCTAACTTCTCGGCGGTAATATTTGACAACATTCCTGGCGAATTGGCATCTACGTCTCCCTGGGACCTTTATATACATCAATACCGTAATATAACCTAACCTAACCCAACCCTACATCTCGGCGATATTATTTGAAAACAATCCTGGCGAGTTGGCATCTACGTCTACGTGGCACCTTTATATACATCAATAACGTTATATAACCTAACCTAACCCAATCTAACATCTCGGCGGTAATATTTGACAACATTCCTGGCGAATTGGCATCTACGTCTCCCTGGGACCTTTATATACATCAATACCGTAATATAACTTAACCTAACCCAACCTAACATCTCGGCGATATTATTTGAAAACAATCCTGGCGAGTTGGGCTCTACGTCTACGTGGGACCTTTGTATACATCAATAACGTAATATAACCTAACCTACCCAACCTAACTTCTCGGCGGTAATATTTGACAACATTCCTGGCGAATTGGCCTCTACGTCTCCCTGGGACCTTTATATACATCAATACCGTAATATAACCTAACCTAACCCAATCTACCATCTCGGCGGTAATATTTGATCACATTCCTGTCCTGTTGGCCTCTACGTCTCCGTGGGACGTTTATATACATCAATAATGTAATATAACCTAACCTAACACAACCTAATATCTCGGCACTAATATTTGACCACATTCCTGGTGAGTTGGCTTCTACGTCCCCGTGGGACCTTCCTATACATCAATAACGTAATATAACCGAACCTAACCCAACCTAACATCTCGGCACTAATATTTGACAACATTCCTGGCGAATTGGCCTCTACGTCTCCTTGGGAGCTTTATATACATCAATAACGTAATATAACCTAACCTAACCCAATCTAACATCTCGGCGGTAATATTTGATCACATTCCTGGCTTGTTTGCCTCTACGTCTCCGTGGGACCTTCCTATACATCAAGAACGTAATATAACCTAACCTAACCCAATCTCACATCTCTGCGGTAATGTTTGACCACATTCCCGGCGAGTTGGCCTCTACGTCTCCGTGGGACATTTATATACATCAATAGCGTAATATAAACTAACCTAACCCAACCTAACGTCTCGGCGGTAATATTTGACAACATTCCCGGCGAGTTGGCCTCTAAGTCTCCATGGGACCTTTACATACATCAAGAACGTAATATAACTTAACCTAACCCAACCTAACATCTCGGCGGTAATATTTGGCAACATTCCTGGCTTGCTGGCCTCTACGTATCCGTGGGACCTTTATATACATCAATAATGTAATATAACCTAACCTAACAGAACCTAACATCTTGGCGGTAATATTTGACAACATTCCTGGCGAGTTGGCCTCTACGTCTCCGTGGGACCTTCCTATACATCAATAACGTAATATAACCGAACCTAACCCAACCTAACATCTCGGCGGTAATATTTGACAACATTCCTGGCGAATTGGCCTCCACGTCTCCGTGGGACCTTTGTATACATCAATAACGTAATATAACCTAACCTAACCCAACCTATCATCTCGGCAGTAAGATTTGACCACATTCCTGGCGAATTGGCCCCGACGTCTCCGTGGGACATTTCTATACATCAATAGCGTAATATAACCTAACCTAACCCAACCTAACATCTCGGCGATATTATTTGAAAACAATCCTGGCGAGTTGGGCTCTACGTCTACGTGGGACCTTTGTATACATCAATAACGTAATATAACCTAACCTACCCAACCTAACTTCTCGGCGGTAATATTTGACAACATTCCTGGCGAATTGGCCTCTACGTCTCCCTGGGACCTTTATATACATCAATACCGTAATATAACCTAACCTAACCCAATCTACCATCTCGGCGGTAATATTTGATCACATTCCTGTCTTGTTGGCCTCTACGTCTCCGTGGGACCTTCCTATACATCAATAACGTAATATAACCGAACCTAGCCCAACCTAACATCTCGGCGGTAATATTTGACAACATTCCTGGCGAGTTGGCCTCTACGGCTCCGTGGGACCTTTATATACATCAATAACGTAATGTAACCTAACCTACCCAACCTAACTTCTCGGCGGTAATATTTGACAACATTCCTGGCGAATTGGCATCTACGTCTCCCTGGGACCTTTATATACATCAATACCGTAATATAACTTAACCTAACCCAACCTAACATCTCGGCGATATTATTTGAAAACAATCCTGGCGAGTTGGGCTCTACGTCTACGTGGGACCTTTGTATACATCAATAACGTAATATAACCTAACCTACCCAACCTAACTTCTCGGCGGTAATATTTGACAACATTCCTGGCGAATTGGCCTCTACGTCTCCCTGGGACCTTTATATACATCAATACCGTAATATAACCTAACCTAACCCAATCTACCATCTCGGCGGTAATATTTGATCACATTCCTGTCTTGTTGGCCTCTACGTCTCCGTGGGACGTTTATATACATCAATAATGTAATATAACCTAACCTAACCCAACCTAAAATCTCGGCACTAATATTTGACCACATTCCTGGTGAGTTGGCTTCTACGTCCCCGTGGGACCTTCCTATACATCAATAACGTAATATAACCGAACCTAACCCAACCTAACATCTCGGCACTAATATTTGACAACATTCCTGGCGAATTGGCCTCTACGTCTCCTTGTGACCTTTATACATCAATACCATAATATAACATAACCTAACCCAATCTAACATCTAGGCGGTAATATTTGACCACATTCATGGCTTGTTTGCGTCTACGTCTCCGTGGGACCTTCCTATACATCAATAACGTAATATAACCTAACCTAACCCAACCTATCATCTCGGCGGTAATATTTGACCACATTCCTGGCTTGTTGGCCTCTACGTCTCCGTGGGACCTTTATATACATCAATAATGTAATATAACCTAACCTAACAGAACCTAACATCTTGGCGGTAATATTTGACAACATTCCTCTCTTGTTGGCCTCTACGTCTCCGTGGGACGTTTATATACATCAATAATGTAATATAACCTAACCTAACCCAATCTAACATCTCGGCGGTAATATTTGACCACATTCCTGTCTTGTTGGCCTCTACGTCTCCGTGGGACGTTTACATACATCAATAACGTAATATAACCTAACCTAACCCAACCTAACATTTCGGCGGTAATATTTGACGACATTCCTGGCGAATTGGCCCCGACGTCTCCGTGGGACATTTATATACATCAATAGCGTAATATAACCTAACCTAACCCAACCTAACATCTCGGCGATATTATTTGAAAACAATCCTGGCGAGTTGGGCTCTAGGTCTATGTGGGACCTTTGTATACATCAATAACGTAATATAACCTAACCTACCCAACCTAACATCTCGGCGGTAATATTTGAGAACATTCCTGGCGAATTGGCCTCTACGTCTCCCTGGGACCTTTATATACATCAATACCGTAATATAACCTAACCTAACCCAATCTACCATCTCGGCGGTAATATTTGATCACATTCCTGTCTTGTTGGCCTCTACGTCTCCCTGGGACCTTTATATACATCAATACCGTAATATAACCTAACCTAACCCAATCTACCATCTCGGCGGTAATATTTGATCACATTCCTGTCTTGTTGGCCTCTACGCCTCCGTGGGACGTTTATATACATCAATAATGTAATATAACCTAACCTAACCCAACCTAATATTTCGGCACTAATATTTGACCACATTCCTGGTGAGTTGGCTTCTACGTCCCCGTGGGACCTTCCTATACATCAATGACGTAATATAACCGAACCTAACCCGACCTAACATCTCGGCGGTAATATTTGACAACATTCCTGGCGAGTTGGCCTCTACGGCTCCGTGGGACCTTTATATACATCAATAACGTAATGTAACCTAACCTACCCAACCTAACTTCTCGGCGGTAATATTTGACAACATTCCTGGCGAATTGGCATCTACGTCTCCCTGGGACCTTTATATACATCAATACCGTAATATAACCTAACCTAACCCAACCTAACATCTCGGCGATATTATTTGAAAACAATCCTGGTGAGTTAGCTTCTACGTCCCCGTGGGACCTTCCTATACATCAATGACGTAATATAACCGAACCTAACCCAACCTAACATCTCGGCGGTAATATTTGACAACATTCCTGGCGAGTTGGCCTCTACGGCTCCGTGGGACCTTTATATACATCAATAACGTAATGTAACCTAACCTACCCAACCTAACTTCTCGGCGGTAATATTTGACAACATTCCTGGCGAATTGGCATCTACGTCTCCCTGGGACCTTTATATACATCAATACCGTAATATAACCTAACCTAACCCAACCCTACATCTCGGCGATATTATTTGAAAACAATCCTGGCGAGTTGGCATCTACGTCTACGTGGGACCTTTATATACATCAATAACGTTATATAACCTAACCTAACCCAATCTAACATCTCGGCGGTAATATTTGACAACATTCCTGGCGAGTTGGCCTCTGCGGCTCCGTGGGACCTTCCTATACATCAATAACGTAATATAACCGAACCTAACCCAACCTAACATCTCGGCGGTAATATTTGACAACATTCCTGGCGAGTTGGCCTCTACGGCTCCGTGGGACCTTTATATACATTAATAACGTAATGTAACCTAACCTACCCAACCTAACTTCTCGGCGGTAATATTTGACAACATTCCTGGCGAATTGGCATCTACGTCTCCCTGGGACCTTTATATACATCAATACCGTAATATAACTTAACCTAACCCAACCTAACATCTCGGCGATATTATTTGAAAACAATCCTGGCGAGTTGGGCTCTACGTCTACGTGGGACCTTTGTATACATCAATAACGTAATATAACCTAACCTACCCAACCTAACTTCTCGGCGGTAATATTTGACAACATTCCTGGCGAATTGGCCTCTACGTCTCCCTGGGACCTTTATATACATCAATACCGTAATATAACCTAACCTAACCCAATCTACCATCTCGGCGGTAATATTTGATCACATTCCTGTCCTGTTGGCCTCTACGTCTCCGTGGGACGTTTATATACATCAATAATGTAATATAACCTAACCTAACACAACCTAATATCTCGGCACTAATATTTGACCACATTCCTGGTGAGTTGGCTTCTACGTCCCCGTGGGACCTTCCTATACATCAATAACGTAATATAACCGAACCTAACCCAACCTAACATCTCGGCACTAATATTTGACAACATTCCTGGCGAATTGGCCTCTACGTCTCCTTGGGAGCTTTATATACATCAATAACGTAATATAACCTAACCTAACCCAATCTAACATCTCGGCGGTAATATTTGATCACATTCCTGGCTTGTTTGCCTCTACGTCTCCGTGGGACCTTCCTATACATCAAGAACGTAATATAACCTAACCTAACCCAATCTCACATCTCTGCGGTAATGTTTGACCACATTCCCGGCGAGTTGGCCTCTACGTCTCCGTGGGACCTTCCTATACATCAATAACGTAATATAACCGAACCTAACCCAACCTAACATCTCGGCGGTAATATTTGACAACATTCCTGGCGAATTGGCCTCCACGTCTCCGTGGGACCTTTGTATACATCAATAACGTAATATAACCTAACCTAACCCAACCTATCATCTCGGCAGTAAGATTTGACCACATTCCTGGCGAATTGGCCCCGACGTCTCCGTGGGACATTTCTATACATCAATAGCGTAATATAACCTAACCTAACCCAACCTAACATCTCGGCGATATTATTTGAAAACAATCCTGGCGAGTTGGGCTCTACGTCTACGTGGGACCTTTGTATACATCAATAACGTAGTATAACCTAACCTACCCAACCTAACTTCTCGGCGGTAATATTTGACAACATTCCTGGCGAATTGGCCTCTACGTCTCCCTGGGACCTTTATATACATCAATACCGTAATATAACCTAACCTAACCCAATCTACCATCTCGGCGGTAATATTTGATCACATTCCTGTCTTGTTGGCCTCTACGTCTCCGTGGGACCTTCCTATACATCAATAACGTAATATAACCGAACCTAGCCCAACCTAACATCTCGGCGGTAATATTTGACAACATTCCTGGCGAGTTGGCCTCTACGGCTCCGTGGGACCTTTATATACATCAATAACGTAATGTAACCTAACCTACCCAACCTAACTTCTCGGCGGTAATATTTGACAACATTCCTGGCGAATTGGCATCTACGTCTCCCTGGGACCTTTATATACATCAATACCGTAATATAACTTAACCTAACCCAACCTAACATCTCGGCGATATTATTTGAAAACAATCCTGGCGAGTTGGGCTCTACGTCTACGTGGGACCTTTGTATACATCAATAACGTAATATAACCTAACCTACCCAACCTAACTTCTCGGCGGTAATATTTGACAACATTCCTGGCGAATTGGCCTCTACGTCTCCCTGGGACCTTTATATACATCAATACCGTAATATAACCTAACCTAACCCAATCTACCATCTCGGCGGTAATATTTGATCACATTCCTGTCTTGTTGGCCTCTACGTCTCCGCGGGACGTTTATATACATCAATAATGTAATATAACCTAACCTAACCCAACCTAAAATCTCGGCACTAATATTTGACCACATTCCTGGTGAGTTGGCTTCTACGTCCCCGTGGGACCTTCCTATACATCAATAACGTAATATAACCGAACCTAACCCAACCTAACATCTCGGCACTAATATTTGACAACATTCCTGGCGAATTGGCCTCTACGTCTCCTTGTGACCTTTATACATCAATACCATAATATAACATAACCTAACCCAATCTAACATCTAGGCGGTAATATTTGACCACATTCATGGCTTGTTTGCGTCTACGTCTCCGTGGGACCTTCCTATACATCAATAACGTAATATAACCTAACCTAACCCAACCTATCATCTCGGCGGTAATATTTGACCACATTCCTGGCTTGTTGGCCTCTACGTCTCCGTGGGACCTTTATATACATCAATAATGTAATATAACCTAACCTAACAGAACCTAACATCTTGGCGGTAATATTTGACAACATTCCTGGCGAGTTGGCCTCTACGGCTCCGTGGGACCTTTATATACATCAATAACGTAATATAACCTAACCTAACAGAACCTAACATCTCGGCGGTAATATTTGACAACATTCCTGGCGAATTGGCCTCTACGTCTCCCTGGGACCTTTATATACATCAATACCGTAATATAACCTAACCTAACCCAATCTACCATCTCGGCGGTAATATTTGATCACATTCCTGTCCTGTTGGCCTCTACGTCTCCCTGGGACCTTTATATACATCAATACCGTAATATAACCTAACCTAACCCAATCTACCATCTCGGCGGTAATATTTGATCACATTCCTGTCTTGTTGGCCTCTACGCCTCCGTGGGACGTTTATATACATCAATAATGTAATATAACCTAACCTAACCCAACCTAATATTTCGGCACTAATATTTGACCACATTCCTGGTGAGTTGGCTTCTACGTCCCCGTGGGACCTTCCTATACATCAATGACGTAATATAACCGAACCTAACCCAACCTAACATCTCGGCGGTAATATTTGACAACATTCCTGGCGAGTTGGCCTCTACGGCTCCGTGGGACCTTTATATACATCAATAACGTAATGTAACCTAACCTACCCAACCTAACTTCTCGGCGGTAATATTTGACAACATTCCTGGCGAATTGGCATCTACGTCTCCCTGGGACCTTTATATACATCAATACCGTAATATAACCTAACCTAACCCAACCCTACATCTCGGCGATATTATTTGAAAACAATCCTGGCGAGTTGGCATCTACTTCTACGTGGGACCTTTATATACATCAATATCGTTATATAACCTAACCTACCCAACCTAACTTCTCGGCGGTAATATTTGACAACATTCCTGGCGAATTGGCCTCTACGTCTCCCTGGGACCTTTATATACATCAATACCGTAATATAACTTAACCTAACCCAACCTAACATCTCGGCGGTAATATTTGGCAACATTCCTGGCTTGCTGGCCTCTACGTATCCGTGGGACCTTTATATACATCAATAATGTAATATAACCTAACCTAACAGAACCTAACATCTTGGCGGTAATATTTGACAACATTCCTGGCGAGTTGGCCTCTACGTCTCCGTGGGACCTTCCTATACATCAATAACGTAATATAACCGAACCTAACCCAACCTAACATCTCGGCGGTAATATTTGACAACATTCCTGGCGAATTGGCCTCCACGTCTCCGTGGGACCTTTGTATACATCAATAACGTAATATAACCTAACCTAACCCAACCTATCATCTCGGAAGTAAGATTTGACCACATTCCTGGCTTGTTGGCCTCTACGTCTCCGTGAGACGTTTATATACATCAATAACGTAATATAACCTAACCTAACCCAACCTAACATTTCGGCGGTAATATTTGACGACATTCCTGGCGAATTGGCCCCGACGTCTCCGTGGGACATTTCTATACATCAATAGCGTAATATAACCTAACCTAACCCAACCTAACATCTCGGCGATATTATTTGAAAACAATCCTGGCGAGTTGGGCTCTACGTCTACGTGGGACCTTTGTATACATCAATAACGTAATATAACCTAACCTACCCAACCTAACTTCTCGGCGGTAATATTTGACAACATTCCTGGCGAATTGGCCTCTACGTCTCCCTGGGACCTTTATATACATCAATACCGTAATATAACCTAACCTAACCCAATCTACCATCTCGGCGGTAATATTTGATCACATTCCTGTCTTGTTGGCCTCTACGTCTCCGTGGGACCTTCCTATACATCAATAACGTAATATAACCGAACCTAGCCCAACCTAACATCTCGGCGGTAATATTTGACAACATTCCTGGCGAGTTGGCCTCTACGGCTCCGTGGGACCTTTATATACATCAATAACGTAATGTAACCTAACCTACCCAACCTAACTTCTCGGCGGTAATATTTGACAACATTCCTGGCGAATTGGCATCTACGTCTCCCTGGGACCTTTATATACATCAATACCGTAATATAACTTAACCTAAGCCAACCTAACATCTCGGCGATATTATTTGAAAACAATCCTGGCGGGTTGGGCTCTACGTCTACGTGGGACCTTTGTATACATCAATAACGTAATATAACCTAACCTACCCAACCTAACTTCTCGGCGGTAATATTTGACAACATTCCTGGCGAATTGGCCTCTACGTCTCCCTGGGACCTTTATATACATCAATACCGTAATATAACCTAACCTAACCCAATCTACCATCTCGGCGGTAATATTTGATCACATTCCTGTCTTGTTGGTCTCTACGTCTCCGCGGGACGTTTATATACATCAATAATGTAATATAACCTAACCTAACCCAACCTAAAATCTCGGCACTAATATTTGACCACATTCCTGGTGAGTTGGCTTCTACGTCCCCGTGGGACCTTCCTATACATCAATAACGTAATATAACATAACCTAACCCAATCTAACATCTAGGCGGTAATATTTGACCACATTCATGGCTTGTTTGCGTCTACGTCTCCGTGGGACCTTCCTATACATCAATAACGTAATATAACCTAACCTAACCCAACCTATCATCTCGGCGGTAATATTTGACCACATTCCTGGCTTGTTGGCCTCTACGTCTCCGTGGGACCTTTATATACATCAATAATGTAATATAACCTAACCTAACAGAACCTAACATCTTGGCGGTAATATTTGACAACATTCCTGGCGAGTTGGCCTCTACGGCTCCGTGGGACCTTTATATACATCAATAACGTAATATAACCTAACCTAACAGAACCTAACATCTCGGCGGTAATATTTGACAACATTCCTGGCGAATTGGCCTCTACGTCTCCCTGGGACCTTTATATACATCAATACCGTAATATAACCTAACCTAACCCAATCTACCATCTCGGCGGTAATATTTGATCACATTCCTGTCTTGTTGGCCTCTACGTCTCCCTGGGACCTTTATATACATCAATACCGTAATATAACCTAACCTAACCCAATCTACCATCTCGGCGGTAATATTTGATCACATTCCTGTCTTGTTGGCCTCTACGCCTCCGTGGGACGTTTATATACATCAATAATGTAATATAACCTAACCTAACCCAACCTAATATTTCGGCACTAATATTTGACCACATTCCTGGTGAGTTGGCTTCTACGTCCCCGTGGGACCTTCCTATACATCAATGACGTAATATAACCGAACCTAACCCAACCTAACATCTCGGCGGTAATATTTGACAACATTCCTGGCGAGTTGGCCTCTACGGCTCCGTGGGACCTTTATATACATCAATAACGTAATGTAACCTAACCTACCCAACCTAACTTCTCGGCGGTAATATTTGACAACATTCCTGGCGAATTGGCATCTACGTCTCCCTGGGACCTTTATATACATCAACACCGTAATATAACCTAACCTAACCCAACCTAACATCTCGGCGATATTATTTGAAAACAATCCTGGTGAGTTAGCTTCTACGTCCCCGTGGGACCTTCCTATACATCAATGACGTAATATAACCGAACCTAACCCAACCTAACATCTCGGCGGTAATATTTGACAACATTCCTGGCGAGTTGGCCTCTACGGCTCCGTGGGACCTTTATATACATCAATAACGTAATGTAACCTAACCTACCCAACCTAACTTCTCGGCGGTAATATTTGACAACATTCCTGGCGAATTGGCATCTACGTCTCCCTGGGACCTTTATATACATCAATACAGTAATATAACCTAACCTAACCCAACCCTACATCTCGGCGATATTATTTGAAAACAATCCTGGCGAGTTGGCATCTACGTCTACGTGGGACCTTTATATACATCAATAACGTTATATAACCTAACCTAACCCAATCTAACATCTCGGCGGTAATATTTGACAACATTCCTGGCGAGTTGGCCTCTGCGGCTCCGTGGGACCTTCCTATACATCAATAACGTAATATAACCGAACCTAACCCAACCTAACATCTCGGCGGTAATATTTGACAACATTCCTGGCGAGTTGGCCTCTACGGCTCCGTGGGACCTTTATATACATTAATAACGTAATGTAACCTAACCTACCCAACCTAACTTCTCGGCGGTAATATTTGACAACATTCCTGGCGAATTGGCATCTACGTCTCCCTGGGACCTTTATATACATCAATACCGTAATATAACTTAACCTAACCCAACCTAACATCTCGGCGATATTATTTGAAAACAATCCTGGCGAGTTGGGCTCTACGTCTACGTGGGACCTTTGTATACATCAATAACGTAATATAACCTAACCTACCCAACCTAACTTCTCGGCGGTAATATTTGACAACATTCCTGGCGAATTGGCCTCTACGTCTCCCTGGGACCTTTATATACATCAATACCGTAATATAACCTAACCTAACCCAATCTACCATCTCGGCGGTAATATTTGATCACATTCCTGTCTTGTTGGCCTCTACGTCTCCGTGGGACGTTTATATACATCAATAATGTAATATAACCTAACCTAACCCAACCTAATATCTCGGCACTAATATTTGACCACATTCCTGGTGAGTTGGCTTCTACGTCCCCGTGGGACCTTCCTATACATCAATAACGTAATATAACCGAACCTAACCCAACCTAACATCTCGGCACTAATATTTGACAACATTCCTGGCGAATTGGCCTCTACGTCTCCTTGTGACCTTTATACATCAATACCATAATATAACATAACCTAACCCAATCTAACATCTAGGCGGTAATATTTGACCACATTCATGGCTTGTTTGCGTCTACGTCTCCGTGGGACCTTCCTATACATCAATAACGTAATATAACCTAACCTAACCCAACCTATCATCTCGGCGGTAATATTTGACCACATTCCTGGCTTGTTGGCCTCTACGTCTCCGTGGGACCTTTATATACATCAATAATGTAATATAACCTAACCTAACAGAACCTAACATCTTGGCGGTAATATTTGACAACATTCCTGGCGAGTTGGCCTCTACGGCTCCGTGGGACCTTTATATACATCAATAACGTAATATAACCTAACCTAACAGAACCTAACATCTCGGCGGTAATATTTGACAACATTCCTGGCGAATTGGCCTCTACGTCTCCCTGGGACCTTTATATACATCAATACCGTAATATAACCTAACCTAACCCAATCTACCATCTCGGCGGTAATATTTGATCACATTCCTGTCCTGTTGGCCTCTACGTCTCCCTGGGACCTTTATATACATCAATACCGTAATATAACCTAACCTAACCCAATCTACCATCTCGGCGGTAATATTTGATCACATTCCTGTCTTGTTGGCCTCTACGCCTCCGTGGGACGTTTATATACATCAATAATGTAATATAACCTAACCTAACCCAACCTAATATTTCGGCACTAATATTTGACCACATTCCTGGTGAGTTGGCTTCTACGTCCCCGTGGGACCTTCCTATACATCAATGACGTAATATAACCGAACCTAACCCAACCTAACATCTCGGCGGTAATATTTGACAACATTCCTGGCGAGTTGGCCTCTACGGCTCCGTGGGACCTTTATATACATCAATAACGTAACCTAACCTACCCAACCTAACTTCTCGGCGGTAATATTTGACAACATTCCTGGCGAATTGGCATCTACGTCTCCCTGGGACCTTTATATACATCAATACCGTAATATAACCTAACCTAACCCAACCCTACATCTCGGCGATATTATTTGAAAACAATCCTGGCGAGTTGGCATCTACGTCTACGTGGGACCTTTATATACATCAATATCGTTATATAACCTAACCTACCCAACCTAACTTCTCGGCGGTAATATTTGACAACATTCCTGGCGAATTGGCCTCTACGTCTCCCTGGGACCTTTATATACATCAATACCGTAATATAACTTAACCTAACCCAACCTAACATCTCGGCGGTAATATTTGGCAACATTCCTGGCTTGCTGGCCTCTACGTATCCGTGGGACCTTTATATACATCAATAATGTAATATAACCTAACCTAACAGAACCTAACATCTTGGCGGTAATATTTGACAACATTCCTGGCGAGTTGGCCTCTACGTCTCCGTGGGACCTTCCTATACATCAATAACGTAATATAACCGAACCTAACCCAACCTAACATCTCGGCGGTAATATTTGACAACATTCCTGGCGAATTGGCCTCCACGTCTCCGTGGGACCTTTGTATACATCAATAACGTAATATAACCTAACCTAACCCAACCTATCATCTCGGCAGTAAGATTTGACCACATTCCTGGCTTGTTGGCCTCTACGTCTCCGTGAGACGTTTATATACATCAATAACGTAATATAACCTAACCTAACCCAACCTAACATTTCGGCGGTAATATTTGACGACATTCCTGGCGAATTGGCCCCGACGTCTCCGTGGGACATTTCTATACATCAATAGCGTAATATAACCTAACCTAACCCAACCTAACATCTCGGCGATATTATTTGAAAACAATCCTGGCGAGTTGGGCTCTACGTCTACGTGGGACCTTTGTATACATCAATAACGTAATATAACCTAACCTACCCAACCTAACTTCTCGGCGGTAATATTTGACAACATTCCTGGCGAATTGGCCTCTACGTGTCCCTGGGACCTTTATATACATCAATACCGTAATATAACCTAACCTAACCCAATCTACCATCTCGGCGGTAATATTTGATCACATTCCTGTCTTGTTGGCCTCTACGTCCCCGTGGGACCTTCCTATACATCAATGACGTAATATAACCGAACCTAACCCAACCTAACATCTCGGCGGTAATATTTGACAACATTCCTGGCGAGTTGGCCTCTACGGCTCCGTGCGACCTTTATATACATCAATAACGTAATGTAACCTAACCTACCCAACCTAACTTCTCGGCGGTAATATTTGACAACATTCCTGGCGAATTGGCATCTACGTCTCCCTGGGACCTTTATATACATCAATACCGTAATATAACCTAACCTAACCCAACCCTACATCTCGGCGATATTATTTGAAAACAATCCTGGCGAGTTGGCATCTACGTCTACGTGGGACCTTTATATACATCAATATCGTTATATAACCTAACCTACCCAACCTAACTTCTCGGCGGTAATATTTGACAACATTCCTGGCGAATTGGCCTCTACGTCTCCCTGGGACCTTTATATACATCAATACCGTAATATAACTTAACCTAACCCAACCTAACATCTCGGCGGTAATATTTGGCAACATTCCTGGCTTGCTGGCCTCTACGTATCCGTGGGACCTTTATATACATCAATAATGTAATATAACCTAACCTAACAGAACCTAACATCTTGGCGGTAATATTTGACAACATTCCTGGCGAGTTGGCCTCTACGTCTCCGTGGGACCTTCCTATACATCAATAACGTAATATAACCGAACCTAACCCAACCTAACATCTCGGCGGTAATATTTGACAACATTCCTGGCGAATTGGCCTCCACGTCTCCGTGGGACCTTTGTATACATCAATAACGTAATATAACATAACCTAACCCAACCTATCATCTCGGCAGTAAGATTTGACCACATTCCTGGCTTGTTGGCCTCTACGTCTCCGTGAGACGTTTATATACATCAATAACGTAATATAACCTAACCTAACCCAACCTAACATTTCGGCGGTAATATTTGACGACATTCCTGGCGAATTGGCCTCTACGTCTCCCTGGGACCTTTATATACATCAATACCGTAATATAACCTAACCTAACCCAATCTACCATCTCGGCGGTAATATTTGATCACATTCCTGTCTTGTTGGCCTCTACGCCTCCGTGGGACGTTTATATACATCAATAATGTAATATAACCTAACCTAACCCAACCTAATATTTCGGCACTAATATTTGACCACATTCCTGGTGAGTTGGCTTCTACGTCCCCGTGGGACCTTCCTATACATCAATGACGTAATATAACCGAACCTAACCCAACCTAACATCTCGGCGGTAATATTTGACAACATTCCTGGCGAGTTGGCCTCTACGGCTCCGTGGGACCTTTATATACATCAATAACGTAATGTAACCTAACCTACCCAACCTAACTTCTCGGCGGTAATATTTGACAACATTCCTGGCGAATTGGCATCTACGTCTCCCTGGGACCTTTATATACATCAATACCGTAATATAACCTAACCTAACCCAACCCTACATCTCGGCGATATTATTTGAAAACAATCCTGGCGAGTTGGCATCTACGTCTACGTGGGACCTTTATATACATCAATATCGTTATATAACCTAACCTACCCAACCTAACTTCTCGGCGGTAATATTTGACAACATTCCTGGCGAATTGGCCTCTACGTCTCCCTGGGACCTTTATATACATCAATACCGTAATATAACTTAACCTAACCCAACCTAACATCTCGGCGGTAATATTTGGCAACATTCCTGGCTTGCTGGCCTCTACGTATCCGTGGGACCTTTATATACATCAATAATGTAATATAACCTAACCTAACAGAACCTAACATCTTGGCGGTAATATTTGACAACATTCCTGGCGAGTTGGCCTCTACGTCTCCGTGGGACCTTCCTATACATCAATAACGTAATATAACCGAACCTAACCCAACCTAACATCTCGGCGGTAATATTTGACAACATTCCTGGCGAATTGGCCTCCACGTCTCCGTGGGACCTTTGTATACATCAATAACGTAATATAACCTAACCTAACCCAACCTATCATCTCGGCAGTAAGATTTGACCACATTCCTGGCTTGTTGGCCTCTACGTCTCCGTGAGACGTTTATATACATCAATAACGTAATATAACCTAACCTAACCCAACCTAACATTTCGGCGGTAATATTTGACGACATTCCTGGCGAATTGGCCCCGACGTCTCCGTGGGACATTTCTATACATCAATAGCGTAATATAACCTAACCTAACCCAACCTAACATCTCGGCGATATTATTTGAAAACAATCCTGGCGAGTTGGGCTCTACGTCTACGTGGGACCTTTGTATACATCAATAACGTAATATAACCTAACCTACCCAACCTAACTTCTCGGCGGTAATATTTGACAACATTCCTGGCGAATTGGCCTCTACGTGTCCCTGGGACCTTTATATACATCAATACCGTAATATAACCTAACCTAACCCAATCTACCATCTCGGCGGTAATATTTGATCACATTCCTGTCTTGTTGGCCTCTACGTCTCCGTGGGACCTTCCTATACATCAATAACGTAATATAACCGAACCTAGCCCAACCTAACATCTCGGCGGTAATATTTGACAACATTCCTGGCGAGTTGGCCTCTACGGCTCCGTGGGACCTTTATATACATCAATAACGTAATGTAACCTAACCTACCCAACCTAACTTCTCGGCGGTAATATTTGACAACATTCCTGGCGAATTGGCATCTACGTCTCCCTGGGACCTTTATATACATCAATACCGTAATATAACTTAACCTAAGCCAACCTAACATCTCGGCGATATTATTTGAAAACAATCCTGGCGAGTTGGGCTCTACGTCTACGTGGGACCTTTGTATACATCAATAACGTAATATAACCTAACCTACCCAACCTAACTTCTCGGCGGTAATATTTGACAACATTCCTGGCGAATTGGCCTCTACGTCTCCCTGGGACCTTTATATACATCAATACCGTAATATAACCTAACCTAACCCAATCTACCATCTCGGCGGTAATATTTGATCACATTCCTGTCTTGTTGGCCTCTACGTCTCCGCGGGACGTTTATATACATCAATAATGTAATATAACCTAACCTAACCCAACCTAAAATCTCGGCACTAATATTTGACCACATTCCTGGTGAGTTGGCTTCTACGTCCCCGTGGGACCTTCCTATACATCAATAACGTAATATAACCGAACCTAACCCAACCTAACATCTCGGCACTAATATTTGACAACATTCCTGGCGAATTGGCCTCTACGTCTCCTTGTGACCTTTATACATCAATACCATAATATAACATAACCTAACCCAATCTAACATCTAGGCGGTAATATTTGACCACATTCATGGCTTGTTTGCGTCTACGTCTCCGTGGGACCTTCCTATACATCAATAACGTAATATAACCTAACCTAACCCAACCTATCATCTCGGCGGTAATATTTGACCACATTCCTGGCTTGTTGGCCTCTACGTCTCCGTGGGACCTTTATATACATCAATAATGTAATATAACCTAACCTAACAGAACCTAACATCTTGGCGGTAATATTTGACAACATTCCTGGCGAGTTGGCCTCTACGGCTCCGTGGGACCTTTATATACATCAATAACGTAATATAACCTAACCTAACAGAACCTAACATCTCGGCGGTAATATTTGACAACATTCCTGGCGAATTGGCCTCTACGTCTCCCTGGGACCTTTATATACATCAATACCGTAATATAACCTAACCTAACCCAATCTACCATCTCGGCGGTAATATTTGATCACATTCCTGTCTTGTTGGCCTCTACGTCTCCCTGGGACCTTTATATACATCAATACCGTAATATAACCTAACCTAACCCAATCTACCATCTCGGCGGTAATATTTGATCACATTCCTGTCTTGTTGGCCTCTACGCCTCCGTGGGACGTTTATATACATCAATAATGTAATATAACCTAACCTAACCCAACCTAATATTTCGGCACTAATATTTGACCACATTCCTGGTGAGTTGGCTTCTACGTCCCCGTGGGACCTTCCTATACATCAATGACGTAATATAACCGAACCTAACCCAACCTAACATCTCGGCGGTAATATTTGACAACATTCCTGGCGAGTTGGCCTCTACGGCTCCGTGGGACCTTTATATACATCAATAACGTAATGTAACCTAACCTACCCAACCTAACTTCTCGGCGGTAATATTTGACAACATTCCTGGCGAATTGGCATCTACGTCTCCCTGGGACCTTTATATACATCAATACCGTAATATAACCTAACCTAACCCAACCTAACATCTCGGCGATATTATTTGAAAACAATCCTGGTGAGTTAGCTTCTACGTCCCCGTGGGACCTTCCTATACATCAATGACGTAATATAACCGAACCTAACCCAACCTAACATCTCGGCGGTAATATTTGACAACATTCCTGGCGAGTTGGCCTCTACGGCTCCGTGGGACCTTTATATACATCAATAACGTAATGTAACCTAACCTACCCAACCTAACTTCTCGGCGGTAATATTTGACAACATTCCTGGCGAATTGGCATCTACGTCTCCCTGGGACCTTTATATACATCAATACCGTAATATAACCTAACCTAACCCAACCCTACATCTCGGCGATATTATTTGAAAACAATCCTGGCGAGTTGGCATCTACGTCTACGTGGGACCTTTATATACATCAATAACGTTATATAACCTAACCTAACCCAATCTAACATCTCGGCGGTAATATTTGACAACATTCCTGGCGAGTTGGCCTCTGCGGCTCCGTGGGACCTTCCTATACATCAATAACGTAATATAACCGAACCTAACCCAACCTAACATCTCGGCGGTAATATTTGACAACATTCCTGGCGAGTTGGCCTCTACGGCTCCGTGGGACCTTTATATACATTAATAACGTAATGTAACCTAACCTACCCAACCTAACTTCTCGGCGGTAATATTTGACAACATTCCTGGCGAATTGGCATCTACGTCTCCCTGGGACCTTTATATACATCAATACCGTAATATAACTTAACCTAACCCAACCTAACATCTCGGCGATATTATTTGAAAACAATCCTGGCGAGTTGGGCTCTACGTCTACGTGGGACCTTTGTATACATCAATAACGTAATATAACCTAACCTACCCAACCTAACATGTCGGCGGTAATATTTGACAACATTCCTGGCGAATTGGCCTCTACGTCTCCCTGGGACCTTTATATACATCAATACCGTAATATAACCTAACCTAACCCAATCTACCATCTCGGCGGTAATATTTGATCACATTCCTGTCTTGTTGGCCTCTACGTCTCCCTGGGACTTTTATATACATCAATACCGTAATATAACCTAACCTAACCCAATCTACCATCTCGGCGGTAATATTTGATCACATTCCTGTCTTGTTGGCCTCTACGCCTCCGTGGGACGTTTATATACATCAATAATGTAATATAACCTAACCTAACCCAACCTAATATTTCGGCACTAATATTTGACCACATTCCTGGTGAGTTGGCTTCTACGTCCCCGTGGGACCTTCCTATACATCAATGACGTAATATAACCGAACCTAACCCAACCTAACATCTCGGCGGTTATATTTGACAACATTCCTGGCGAGTTGGCCTCTACGGCTCCGTGGGACCTTTATATACATCAATAACGTAATGTAACCTAACCTACACAACCTAACTTCTCGGCGGTAATATTTGACAACATTCCTGGCGAATTGGCATCTACGTCTCCCTGGGACCTTTATATACATCAATACCGTAATATAACCTAACCTAACCCAACCCTACATCTCGGCGATATTATTTGAAAACAATCCTGGCGAGTTGGCATCTACGTCTACGTGGGACCTTTATATACATCAATAACGTTATATAACCTAACCTACCCAACCTAACTTCTCGGCGGTAATATTTGACAACATTCCTGGCGAATTGGCCTCTACGTCTCCCTGGGACCTTTATATACATCAATACCGTAATATAACTTAACCTAACCCAACCTAACATCTCGGCGGTAATATTTGGCAACATTCCTGGCTTGCTGGCCTCTACGTATCCGTGGGACCTTTATATACATCAATAATGTAATATAACCTAACCTAACAGAACCTAACATCTTGGCGGTAATATTTGACAACATTCCTGGCGAGTTGGCCTCTACGTCTCCGTGGGACCTTCCTATACATCAATAACGTAATATAACCGAACCTAACCCAACCTAACATCTCGGCGGTAATATTTGACAACATTCCTGGCGAATTGGCCTCCACGTCTCCGTGGGACCTTTGTATACATCAATAACGTAATATAACCTAACCTAACCCAACCTATCATCTCGGCAGTAAGATTTGACCACAATCCTGGCTTGTTGGCCTCTACGTCTCCGTGAGACGTTTATATACATCAATAACGTAATATAACCTAACCTAACCCAACCTAACATTTCGGCGGTAATATTTGACGACATTCCTGGCGAATTGGCCCCGACGTCTCCGTGGGACATTTCTATACATCAATAGCGTAATATAACCTAACCTAACCCAACCTAACATCTCGGCGATATTATTTGAAAACAATCCTGGCGAGTTGGGCTCTACGTCTACGTGGGACCTTTGTATACATCAATAACGTAATATAACCTAACCTACCCAACCTAACTTCTCGGCGGTAATATTTGACAACATTCCTGGCGAATTGGCCTCTACGTCTCCCTGGGACCTTTATATACATCAATACCGTAATATAACCTAACCTAACCCAATCTACCATCTCGGCGGTAATATTTGATCACATTCCTGTCTTGTTGGCCTCTACGTCTCCGTGGGACCTTCCTATACATCAATAACGTAATATAACCGAACCTAGCCCAACCTAACATCTCGGCGGTAATATTTGACAACATTCCTGGCGAGTTGGCCTCTACGGCTCCGTGGGACCTTTATATACATCAATAACGTAATGTAACCTAACCTACCCAACCTAACTTCTCGGCGGTAATATTTGACAACATTCCTGGCGAATTGGCATCTACGTCTCCCTGGGACCTTTATATACATCAATACCGTAATATAACTTAACCTAAGCCAACCTAACATCTCGGCGATATTATTTGAAAACAATCCTGGCGAGTTGGGCTCTACGTCTACGTGGGACCTTTGTATACATCAATAACGTAATATAACCTAACCTACCCAACCTAACTTCTCGGCGGTAATATTTGACAACATTCCTGTCTTGTTGGCCTCTACGCCTCCGTGGGACGTTTATATACATCAATAATGTAATATAACCTAACCTAACCCAACCTAATATTTCGGCACTAATATTTGACCACATTCCTGGTGAGTTGGCTTCTACGTCCCCGTGGGACCTTCCTATACATCAATGACGTAATATAACCGAACCTAACCCAACCTAACATCTCGGCGGTAATATTTGACAACATTCCTGGCGAGTTGGCCTCTACGGCTCCGTGGGACCTTTATATACATCAATAACGTAATGTAACCTAACCTACCCAACCTAACTTCTCGGCGGTAATATTTGACAACATTCCTGGCGAATTGGCATCTACGTCTCCCTGGGACCTTTATATACATCAATACCGTAATATAACCTAACCTAACCCAACCTAACATCTCGGCGATATTATTTGAAAACAATCCTGGTGAGTTAGCTTCTACGTCCCCGTGGGACCTTCCTATACATCAATGACGTAATATAACCGAACCTAACCCAACCTAACATCTCGGCGGTAATATTTGACAACATTCCTGGCGAGTTGGCCTCTACGGCTCCGTGGGACCTTTATATACATCAATAACGTAATGTAACCTAACCTACCCAACCTAACTTCTCGGCGGTAATATTTGACAACATTCCTGGCGAATTGGCATCTACGTCTCCCTGGGACCTTTATATACATCAATACCGTAATATAACCTAACCTAACCCAACCCTACATCTCGGCGATATTATTTGAAAACAATCCTGGCGAGTTGGCATCTACGTCTACGTGGGACCTTTATATACATCAATAACGTTATATAACCTAACCTAACACAATCTAACATCTCGGCGGTAATATTTGACAACATTCCTGGCGAGTTGGCCTCTGCGGCTCCGTGGGACCTTCCTATACATCAATAACGTAATATAACCGAACCTAACCCAACCTAACATCTCGGCGGTAATATTTGACAACATTCCTGGCGAGTTGGCCTCTACGGCTCCGTGGGACCTTTATATACATTAATAACGTAATGTAACCTAACCTACCCAACCTAACTTCTCGGCGGTAATATTTGACAACATTCCTGGCGAATTGGCATCTACGTCTCCCTGGGACCTTTATATACATCAATACCGTAATATAACTTAACCTAACCCAACCTAACATCTCGGCGATATTATTTGAAAACAATCCTGGCGAGTTGGGCTCTACGTCTACGTGGGACCTTTGTATACATCAATAACGTAATATAACCTAACCTACCCAACCTAACTTCTCGGCGGTAATATTTGACAACATTCCTGGCGAATTGGCCTCTACGTCTCCCTGGGACCTTTATATACATCAATACCGTAATATAACCTAACCTAACCCAATCTACCATCTCGGCGGTAATATTTGATCACATTCCTGTCTTGTTGGCCTCTACGTCTCCCTGGGACCTTTATATACATCAATACCGTAATATAACCTAACCTAACCCAATCTACCATCTCGGCGGTAATATTTGATCACATTCCTGTCTTGTTGGCCTCTACGCCTCCGTGGGACGTTTATATACATCAATAATGTAATATAACCTAACCTAACCCAACCTAATATTTCGGCACTAATATTTGACCACATTCCTGGTGAGTTGGCTTCTACGTCCCCGTGGGACCTTCCTATACATCAATGACGTAATATAACCGAACCTAACCCAACCTAACATCTCGGCGGTTATATTTGACAACATTCCTGGCGAGTTGGCCTCTACGGCTCCGTGGGACCTTTATATACATCAATAACGTAATGTAACCTAACCTACCCAACCTAACTTCTCGGCGGTAATATTTGACAACATTCCTGGCGAATTGGCATCTACGTCTCCCTGGGACCTTTATATACATCAATACCGTAATATAACCTAACCTAACCCAACCCTACATCTCGGCGATATTATTTGAAAACAATCCTGGCGAGTTGGCATCTACGTCTACGTGGGACCTTTATATACATCAATAACGTTATATAACCTAACCTACCCAACCTAACTTCTCGGCGGTAATATTTGACAACATTCCTGGCGAATTGGCCTCTACGTCTCCCTGGGACCTTTATATACATCAATACCGTAATATAACTTAACCTAACCCAACCTAACATCTCGGCGGTAATATTTGGCAACATTCCTGGCTTGCTGGCCTCTACGTATCCGTGGGACCTTTATATACATCAATAATGTAATATAACCTAACCTAACAGAACCTAACATCTTGGCGGTAATATTTGACAACATTCCTGGCGAGTTGGCCTCTACGTCTCCGTGGGACCTTCCTATACATCAATAACGTAATATAACCGAACCTAACCCAACCTAACATCTCGGCGGTAATATTTGACAACATTCCTGGCGAATTGGCCTCCACGTCTCCGTGGGACCTTTGTATACATCAATAACGTAATATAACCTAACCTAACCCAACCTATCATCTCGGCAGTAAGATTTGACCACATTCCTGGCTTGTTGGCCTCTACGTCTCCGTGAGACGTTTATATACATCAATAACGTAATATAACCTAACCTAACCCAACCTAACATTTCGGCGGTAATATTTGACCACATTCCTGGCTTGTTGGCCTCTACGTCTCCGTGGGACCTTTATATACATCAATAATGTAATATAACCTAACCTAACAGAACCTAACATCTTGGCGGTAATATTTGACAACATTCCTGGCGAGTTGGCCTCTACGGCTCCGTGGGACCTTTATATACATCAATAACGTAATATAACCTAACCTAACAGAACCTAACATCTCGGCGGTAATATTTGACAACATTCCTGGCGAATTGGCCTCTACGTCTCCCTGGGACCTTTATATACATCAATACCGTAATATAACCTAACCTAACCCAATCTACCATCTCGGCGGTAATATTTGATCACATTCCTGTCTTGTTGGCCTCTACGTCTCCCTGGGACCTTTATATACATCAATACCGTAATATAACCTAACCTAACCCAATCTACCATCTCGGCGGTAATATTTGATCACATTCCTGTCTTGTTGGCCTCTACGTCTCCGTGGGACCTTCCTATACATCAATAACGTAATATAACCGAACCTAGCCCAACCTAACATCTCGGCGGTAATATTTGACAACATTCCTGGCGAGTTGGCCTCTACGGCTCCGTGGGACCTTTATATACATCAATAACGTAATGTAACCTAACCTACCCAACCTAACTTCTCGGCGGTAATATTTGACAACATTCCTGGCGAATTGGCATCTACGTCTCCCTGGGACCTTTATATACATCAATACCGTAATATAACTTAACCTAAGCCAACCTAACATCTCGGCGATATTATTTGAAAACAATCCTGGCGAGTTGGGCTCTACGTCTACGTGGGACCTTTGTATACATCAATAACGTAATATAACCTAACCTACCCAACCTAACTTCTCGGCGGTAATATTTGACAACATTCCTGGCGAATTGGCCTCTACGTCTCCCTGGGACCTTTATATACATCAATACCGTAATATAACCTAACCTAACCCAATCTACCATCTCGGCGGTAATATTTGATCACATTCCTGTCTTGTTGGCCTCTACGTCTCCGCGGGACGTTTATATACATCAATAATGTAATATAACCTAACCTAACCCAACCTAAAATCTCGGCACTAATATTTGACCACATTCCTGGTGAGTTGGCTTCTACGTCCCCGTGGGACCTTCCTATACATCAATAACGTAATATAACCGAACCTAACCCAACCTAACATCTCGGCACTAATATTTGACAACATTCCTGGCGAATTGGCCTCTACGTCTCCTTGTGACCTTTATACATCAATACCATAATATAACATAACCTAACCCAATCTAACATCTAGGCGGTAATATTTGACCACATTCATGGCTTGTTTGCGTCTACGTCTCCGTGGGACCTTCCTATACATCAATAACGTAATATAACCTAACCTAACCCAACCTATCATCTCGGCGGTAATATTTGACCACATTCCTGGCTTGTTGGCCTCTACGTCTCCGTGGGACCTTTATATACATCAATAATGTAATATAACCTAACCTAACAGAACCTAACATCTTGGCGGTAATATTTGACAACATTCCTGGCGAGTTGGCCTCTACGGCTCCGTGGGACCTTTATATACATCAATAACGTAATATAACCTAACCTAACAGAACCTAACATCTCGGCGGTAATATTTGACAACATTCCTGGCGAATTGGCCTCTACGTCTCCCTGGGACCTTTATATACATCAATACCGTAATATAACCTAACCTAACCCAATCTACCATCTCGGCGGTAATATTTGATCACATTCCTGTCTTGTTGGCCTCTACGTCTCCCTGGGACCTTTATATACATCAATACCGTAATATAACCTAACCTAACCCAATCTACCATCTCGGCGGTAATATTTGATCACATTCCTGTCTTGTTGGCCTCTACGCCTCCGTGGGACGTTTATATACATCAATAATGTAATATAACCTAACCTAACCCAACCTAATATTTCGGCACTAATATTTGACCACATTCCTGGTGAGTTGGCTTCTACGTCCCCGTGGGACCTTCCTATACATCAATGACGTAATATAACCGAACCTAACCCAACCTAACATCTCGGCGGTAATATTTGACAACATTCCTGGCGAGTTGGCCTCTACGGCTCCGTGGGACCTTTATATACATCAATAACGTAATGTAACCTAACCTACCCAACCTAACTTCTCGGCGGTAATATTTGACAACATTCCTGGCGAATTGGCATCTACGTCTCCCTGGGACCTTTATATACATCAATACCGTAATATAACCTAACCTAACCCAACCTAACATCTCGGCGATATTATTTGAAAACAATCCTGGTGAGTTAGCTTCTACGTCCCCGTGGGACCTTCCTATACATCAATGACGTAATATAACCGAACCTAACCCAACCTAACATCTCGGCGGTAATATTTGACAACATTCCTGGCGAGTTGGCCTCTACGGCTCCGTGGGACCTTTATATACATCAATAACGTAATGTAACCTAACCTACCCAACCTAACTTCTCGGCGGTAATATTTGACAACATTCCTGGCGAATTGGCATCTACGTCTCCCTGGGACCTTTATATACATCAATACCGTAATATAACCTAACCTAACCCAACCCTACATCTCGGCGATATTATTTGAAAACAATCCTGGCGAGTTGGCATCTACGTCTACGTGGGACCTTTATATACATCAATAACGTTATATAACCTAACCTAACCCAATCTAACATCTCGGCGGTAATATTTGACAACATTCCTGGCGAGTTGGCCTCTGCGGCTCCGTGGGACCTTCCTATACATCAATAACGTAATATAACCGAACCTAACCCAACCTAACATCTCGGCGGTAATATTTGACAACATTCCTGGCGAGTTGGCCTCTACGGCTCCGTGGGACCTTTATATACATTAATAACGTAATGTAACCTAACCTACCCAACCTAACTTCTCGGCGGTAATATTTGACAACATTCCTGGCGAATTGGCATCTACGTCTCCCTGGGACCTTTATATACATCAATACCGTAATATAACTTAACCTAACCCAACCTAACATCTCGGCGATATTATTTGAAAACAATCCTGGCGAGTTGGGCTCTACGTCTACGTGGGACCTTTGTATACATCAATAACGTAATATAACCTAACCTACCCAACCTAACATCTCGGCGGTAATATTTGACAACATTCCTGGCGAATTGGCCTCTACGTCTCCCTGGGACCTTTATATACATCAATACCGTAATATAACCTAACCTAACCCAATCTACCATCTCGGCGGTAATATTTGATCACATTCCTGTCTTGTTGGCCTCTACGTCTCCCTGGGACTTTTATATACATCAATACCGTAATATAACCTAACCTAACCCAATCTACCATCTCGGCGGTAATATTTGATCACATTCCTGTCTTGTTGGCCTCTACGCCTCCGTGGGACGTTTATATACATCAATAATGTAATATAACCTAACCTAACCCAACCTAATATTTCGGCACTAATATTTGACCACATTCCTGGTGAGTTGGCTTCTACGTCCCCGTGGGACCTTCCTATACATCAATGACGTAATATAACCGAACCTAACCCAACCTAACATCTCGGCGGTTATATTTGACAACATTCCTGGCGAGTTGGCCTCTACGGCTCCGTGGGACCTTTATATACATCAATAACGTAATGTAACCTAACCTACACAACCTAACTTCTCGGCGGTAATATTTGACAACATTCCTGGCGAATTGGCATCTACGTCTCCCTGGGACCTTTATATACATCAATACCGTAATATAACCTAACCTAACCCAACCCTACATCTCGGCGATATTATTTGAAAACAATCCTGGCGAGTTGGCATCTACGTCTACGTGGGACCTTTATATACATCAATAACGTTATATAACCTAACCTACCCAACCTAACTTCTCGGCGGTAATATTTGACAACATTCCTGGCGAATTGGCCTCTACGTCTCCCTGGGACCTTTATATACATCAATACCGTAATATAACTTAACCTAACCCAACCTAACATCTCGGCGGTAATATTTGGCAACATTCCTGGCTTGCTGGCCTCTACGTATCCGTGGGACCTTTATATACATCAATAATGTAATATAACCTAACCTAACAGAACCTAACATCTTGGCGGTAATATTTGACAACATTCCTGGCGAGATGGCCTCTACGTCTCCGTGGGACCTTCCTATACATCAATAACGTAATATAACCGAACCTAACCCAACCTAACATCTCGGCGGTAATATTTGACAACATTCCTGGCGAATTGGCCTCCACGTCTCCGTGGGACCTTTGTATACATCAATAACGTAATATAACCTAACCTAACCCAACCTATCATCTCGGCAGTAAGATTTGACCACAATCCTGGCTTGTTGGCCTCTACGTCTCCGTGAGACGTTTATATACATCAATAACGTAATATAACCTAACCTAACCCAACCTAACATTTCGGCGGTAATATTTGACGACATTCCTGGCGAATTGGCCCCGACGTCTCCGTGGGACATTTCTATACATCAATAGCGTAATATAACCTAACCTAACCCAACCTAACATCTCGGCGATATTATTTGAAAACAATCCTGGCGAGTTGGGCTCTACGTCTACGTGGGACCTTTGTATACATCAATAACGTAATATAACCTAACCTACCCAACCTAACTTCTCGGCGGTAATATTTGACAACATTCCTGGCGAATTGGCCTCTACGTCTCCCTGGGACCTTTATATACATCAATACCGTAATATAACCTAACCTAACCCAATCTACCATCTCGGCGGTAATATTTGATCACATTCCTGTCTTGTTGGCCTCTACGTCTCCGTGGGACCTTCCTATACATCAATAACGTAATATAACCGAACCTAGCCCAACCTAACATCTCGGCGGTAATATTTGACAACATTCCTGGCGAGTTGGCCTCTACGGCTCCGTGGGACCTTTATATACATCAATAACGTAATGTAACCTAACCTACCCAACCTAACTTCTCGGCGGTAATATTTGACAACATTCCTGGCGAATTGGCATCTACGTCTCCCTGGGACCTTTATATACATCAATACCGTAATATAACTTAACCTAAGCCAACCTAACATCTCGGCGATATTATTTGAAAACAATCCTGGCGAGTTGGGCTCTACGTCTACGTGGGACCTTTGTATACATCAATAACGTAATATAACCTAACCTACCCAACCTAACTTCTCGGCGGTAATATTTGACAACATTCCTGTCTTGTTGGCCTCTACGCCTCCGTGGGACGTTTATATACATCAATAATGTAATATAACCTAACCTAACCCAACCTAATATTTCGGCACTAATATTTGACCACATTCCTGGTGAGTTGGCTTCTACGTCCCCGTGGGACCTTCCTATACATCAATGACGTAATATAACCGAACCTAACCCAACCTAACATCTCGGCGGTAATATTTGACAACATTCCTGGCGAGTTGGCCTCTACGGCTCCGTGGGACCTTTATATACATCAATAACGTAATGTAACCTAACCTACCCAACCTAACTTCTCGGCGGTAATATTTGACAACATTCCTGGCGAATTGGCATCTACGTCTCCCTGGGACCTTTATATACATCAATACCGTAATATAACCTAACCTAACCCAACCTAACATCTCGGCGATATTATTTGAAAACAATCCTGGTGAGTTAGCTTCTACGTCCCCGTGGGACCTTCCTATACATCAATGACGTAATATAACCGAACCTAACCCAACCTAACATCTCGGCGGTAATATTTGACAACATTCCTGGCGAGTTGGCCTCTACGGCTCCGTGGGACCTTTATATACATCAATAACGTAATGTAACCTAACCTACCCAACCTAACTTCTCGGCGGTAATATTTGACAACATTCCTGGCGAATTGGCATCTACGTCTCCCTGGGACCTTTATATACATCAATACCGTAATATAACCTAACCTAACCCAACCCTACATCTCGGCGATATTATTTGAAAACAATCCTGGCGAGTTGGCATCTACGTCTACGTGGGACCTTTATATACATCAATAACGTTATATAACCTAACCTAACACAATCTAACATCTCGGCGGTAATATTTGACAACATTCCTGGCGAGTTGGCCTCTGCGGCTCCGTGGGACCTTCCTATACATCAATAACGTAATATAACCGAACCTAACCCAACCTAACATCTCGGCGGTAATATTTGACAACATTCCTGGCGAGTTGGCCTCTACGGCTCCGTGGGACCTTTATATACATTAATAACGTAATGTAACCTAACCTACCCAACCTAACTTCTCGGCGGTAATATTTGACAACATTCCTGGCGAATTGGCATCTACGTCTCCCTGGGACCTTTATATACATCAATACCGTAATATAACTTAACCTAACCCAACCTAACATCTCGGCGATATTATTTGAAAACAATCCTGGCGAGTTGGGCTCTACGTCTACGTGGGACCTTTGTATACATCAATAACGTAATATAACCTAACCTACCCAACCTAACTTCTCGGCGGTAATATTTGACAACATTCCTGGCGAATTGGCCTCTACGTCTCCCTGGGACCTTTATATACATCAATACCGTAATATAACCTAACCTAACCCAATCTACCATCTCGGCGGTAATATTTGATCACATTCCTGTCTTGTTGGCCTCTACGTCTCCCTGGGACCTTTATATACATCAATACCGTAATGTAACCTAACCTAACCCAATCTACCATCTCGGCGGTAATATTTGATCACATTCCTGTCTTGTTGGCCTCTACGCCTCCGTGGGACGTTTATATACATCAATAATGTAATATAACCTAACCTAACCCAACCTAATATTTCGGCACTAATATTTGACCACATTCCTGGTGAGTTGGCTTCTACGTCCCCGTGGGACCTTCCTATACATCAATGACGTAATATAACCGAACCTAACCCAACCTAACATCTCGGCGGTTATATTTGACAACATTCCTGGCGAGTTGGCCTCTACGGCTCCGTGGGACCTTTATATACATCAATAACGTAATGTAACCTAACCTACCCAACCTAACTTCTCGGCGGTAATATTTGACAACATTCCTGGCGAATTGGCATCTACGTCTCCCTGGGACCTTTATATACATCAATACCGTAATATAACCTAACCTAACCCAACCCTACATCTCGGCGATATTATTTGAAAACAATCCTGGCGAGTTGGCATCTACGTCTACGTGGGACCTTTATATACATCAATAACGTTATATAACCTAACCTAACACAATCTAACATCTCGGCGGTAATATTTGACAACATTCCTGGCGAGTTGGCCTCTGCGGCTCCGTGGGACCTTCCTATACATCAATAACGTAATATAACCGAACCTAACCCAACCTAACATCTCGGCGGTAATATTTGACAACATTCCTGGCGAGTTGGCCTCTACGGCTCCGTGGGACCTTTATATACATTAATAACGTAATGTAACCTAACCTACCCAACCTAACTTCTCGGCGGTAATATTTGACAACATTCCTGGCGAATTGGCATCTACGTCTCCCTGGGACCTTTATATACATCAATACCGTAATATAACTTAACCTAACCCAACCTAACATCTCGGCGATATTATTTGAAAACAATCCTGGCGAGTTGGGCTCTACGTCTACGTGGGACCTTTGTATACATCAATAACGTAATATAACCTAACCTACCCAACCTAACTTCTCGGCGGTAATATTTGACAACATTCCTGGCGAATTGGCCTCTACGTCTCCCTGGGACCTTTATATACATCAATACCGTAATATAACCTAACCTAACCCAATCTACCATCTCGGCGGTAATATTTGATCACATTCCTGTCTTGTTGGCCTCTACGTCTCCCTGGGACCTTTATATACATCAATACCGTAATATAACCTAACCTAACCCAATCTACCATCTCGGCGGTAATATTTGATCACATTCCTGTCTTGTTGGCCTCTACGCCTCCGTGGGACGTTTATATACATCAATAATGTAATATAACCTAACCTAACCCAACCTAATATTTCGGCACTAATATTTGACCACATTCCTGGTGAGTTGGCTTCTACGTCCCCGTGGGACCTTCCTATACATCAATGACGTAATATAACCGAACCTAACCCAACCTAACATCTCGGCGGTTATATTTGACAACATTCCTGGCGAGTTGGCCTCTACGGCTCCGTGGGACCTTTATATACATCAATAACGTAATGTAACCTAACCTACCCAACCTAACTTCTCGGCGGTAATATTTGACAACATTCCTGGCGAATTGGCATCTACGTCTCCCTGGAACCTTTATATACATCAATACCGTAATATAACCTAACCTAACCCAACCCTACATCTCGGCGATATTATTTGAAAACAATCCTGGCGAGTTGGCATCTACGTCTACGTGGGACCTTTATATACATCAATAACGTTATATAACCTAACCTACCCAACCTAACTTCTCGGCGGTAATATTTGACAACATTCCTGGCGAATTGGCCTCTACGTCTCCCTGGGACCTTTATATACATCAATACCGTAATATAACTTAACCTAACCCAACCTAACATCTCGGCGGTAATATTTGGCAACATTCCTGGCTTGCTGGCCTCTACGTATCCGTGGGACCTTTATATACATCAATAATGTAATATAACCTAACCTAACAGAACCTAACATCTTGGCGGTAATATTTGACAACATTCCTGGCGAGTTGGCCTCTACGTCTCCGTGGGACCTTCCTATACATCAATAACGTAATATAACCGAACCTAACCCAACCTAACATCTCGGCGGTAATATTTGACAACATTCCTGGCGAATTGGCCTCCACGTCTCCGTGGGACCTTTGTATACATCAATAACGTAATATAACCTAACCTAACCCAACCTATCATCTCGGCAGTAAGATTTGACCACATTCCTGGCTTGTTGGCCTCTACGTCTCCGTGAGACGTTTATATACATCAATAACGTAATATAACCTAACCTAACCCAACCTAACATTTCGGCGGTAATATTTGACGACATTCCTGGCGAATTGGCCCCGACGTCTCCGTGGGACATTTCTATACATCAATAGCGTAATATAACCTAACCTAACCCAACCTAACATCTCGGCGATATTATTTGAAAACAATCCTGGCGAGTTGGGCTCTACGTCTACGTGGGACCTTTGTATACATCAATAACGTAATATAACCTAACCTACCCAACCTAACTTCTCGGCGGTAATATTTGACAACATTCCTGGCGAATTGGCCTCTACGTCTCCCTGGGACCTTTATATACATCAATACCGTAATATAACCTAACCTAACCCAATCTACCATCTCGGCGGTAATATTTGATCACATTCCTGTCTTGTTGGCCTCTACGTCTCCGTGGGACCTTCCTATACATCAATAACGTAATATAACCGAACCTAGCCCAACCTAACATCTCGGCGGTAATATTTGACAACATTCCTGGCGAGTTGGCCTCTACGGCTCCGTGGGACCTTTATATACATCAATAACGTAATGTAACCTAACCTACCCAACCTAACTTCTCGGCGGTAATATTTGACAACATTCCTGGCGAATTGGCATCTACGTCTCCCTGGGACCTTTATATACATCAATACCGTAATATAACTTAACCTAAGCCAACCTAACATCTCGGCGATATTATTTGAAAACAATCCTGGCGAGTTGGGCTCTACGTCTACGTGGGACCTTTGTATACATCAATAACGTAATATAACCTAACCTACCCAACCTAACTTCTCGGCGGTAATATTTGACAACATTCCTGGCGAATTGGCCTCTACGTCTCCCTGGGACCTTTATATACATCAATACCGTAATATAACCTAACCTAACCCAATCTACCATCTCGGCGGTAATATTTGATCACATTCCTGTCTTGTTGGCCTCTACGTCTCCGCGGGACGTTTATATACATCAATAATGTAATATAACCTAACCTAACCCAACCTAAAATCTCGGCACTAATATTTGACCACATTCCTGGTGAGTTGGCTTCTACGTCCCCGTGGGACCTTCCTATACATCAATAACGTAATATAACCGAACCTAACCCAACCTAACATCTCGGCACTAATATTTGACAACATTCCTGGCGAATTGGCCTCTACGTCTCCTTGTGACCTTTATACATCAATACCATAATATAACATAACCTAACCCAATCTAACATCTAGGCGGTAATATTTGACCACATTCATGGCTTGTTTGCGTCTACGTCTCCGTGGGACCTTCCTATACATCAATAACGTAATATAACCTAACCTAACCCAACCTATCATCTCGGCGGTAATATTTGACCACATTCCTGGCTTGTTGGCCTCTACGTCTCCGTGGGACCTTTATATACATCAATAATGTAATATAACCTAACCTAACAGAACCTAACATCTTGGCGGTAATATTTGACAACATTCCTGGCGAGTTGGCCTCTACGGCTCCGTGGGACCTTTATATACATCAATAACGTAATATAACCTAACCTAACAGAACCTAACATCTCGGCGGTAATATTTGACAACATTCCTGGCGAATTGGCCTCTACGTCTCCCTGGGACCTTTATATACATCAATACCGTAATATAACCTAACCTAACCCAATCTACCATCTCGGCGGTAATATTTGATCACATTCCTGTCTTGTTGGCCTCTACGTCTCCCTGGGACCTTTATATACATCAATACCGTAATATAACCTAACCTAACCCAATCTACCATCTCGGCGGTAATATTTGATCACATTCCTGTCTTGTTGGCCTCTACGCCTCCGTGGGACGTTTATATACATCAATAATGTAATATAACCTAACCTAACCCAACCTAATATTTCGGCACTAATATTTGACCACATTCCTGGTGAGTTGGCTTCTACGTCCCCGTGGGACCTTCCTATACATCAATGACGTAATATAACCGAACCTAACCCAACCTAACATCTCGGCGGTTATATTTGACAACATTCCTGGCGAGTTGGCCTCTACGGCTCCGTGGGACCTTTATATACATCAATAACGTAATGTAACCTAACCTACCCAACCTAACTTCTCGGCGGTAATATTTGACAACATTCCTGGCGAATTGGCATCTACGTCTCCCTGGAACCTTTATATACATCAATACCGTAATATAACCTAACCTAACCCAACCCTACATCTCGGCGATATTATTTGAAAACAATCCTGGCGAGTTGGCATCTACGTCTACGTGGGACCTTTATATACATCAATAACGTTATATAACCTAACCTACCCAACCTAACTTCTCGGCGGTAATATTTGACAACATTCCTGGCGAATTGGCCTCTACGTCTCCCTGGGACCTTTATATACATCAATACCGTAATATAACTTAACCTAACCCAACCTAACATCTCGGCGGTAATATTTGGCAACATTCCTGGCTTGCTGGCCTCTACGTATCCGTGGGACCTTTATATACATCAATAATGTAATATAACCTAACCTAACAGAACCTAACATCTTGGCGGTAATATTTGACAACATTCCTGGCGAGTTGGCCTCTACGTCTCCGTGGGACCTTCCTATACATCAATAACGTAATATAACCGAACCTAACCCAACCTAACATCTCGGCGGTAATATTTGACAACATTCCTGGCGAATTGGCCTCCACGTCTCCGTGGGACCTTTGTATACATCAATAACGTAATATAACCTAACCTAACCCAACCTATCATCTCGGCAGTAAGATTTGACCACATTCCTGGCTTGTTGGCCTCTACGTCTCCGTGAGACGTTTATATACATCAATAACGTAATATAACCTAACCTAACCCAACCTAACATTTCGGCGGTAATATTTGACGACATTCCTGGCGAATTGGCCCCGACGTCTCCGTGGGACATTTCTATACATCAATAGCGTAATATAACCTAACCTAACCCAACCTAACATCTCGGCGATATTATTTGAAAACAATCCTGGCGAGTTGGGCTCTACGTCTACGTGGGACCTTTGTATACATCAATAACGTAATATAACCTAACCTACCCAACCTAACTTCTCGGCGGTAATATTTGACAACATTCCTGGCGAATTGGCCTCTACGTCTCCCTGGGACCTTTATATACATCAATACCGTAATATAACCTAACCTAACCCAATCTACCATCTCGGCGGTAATATTTGATCACATTCCTGTCTTGTTGGCCTCTACGTCTCCGTGGGACCTTCCTATACATCAATAACGTAATATAACCGAACCTAGCCCAACCTAACATCTCGGCGGTAATATTTGACAACATTCCTGGCGAGTTGGCCTCTACGGCTCCGTGGGACCTTTATATACATCAATAACGTAATGTAACCTAACCTACCCAACCTAACTTCTCGGCGGTAATATTTGACAACATTCCTGGCGAATTGGCATCTACGTCTCCCTGGGACCTTTATATACATCAATACCGTAATATAACTTAACCTAAGCCAACCTAACATCTCGGCGATATTATTTGAAAACAATCCTGGCGAGTTGGGCTCTACGTCTACGTGGGACCTTTGTATACATCAATAACGTAATATAACCTAACCTACCCAACCTAACTTCTCGGCGGTAATATTTGACAACATTCCTGGCGAATTGGCCTCTACGTCTCCCTGGGACCTTTATATACATCAATACCGTAATATAACCTAACCTAACCCAATCTACCATCTCGGCGGTAATATTTGATCACATTCCTGTCTTGTTGGCCTCTACGTCTCCGCGGGACGTTTATATACATCAATAATGTAATATAACCTAACCTAACCCAACCTAAAATCTCGGCACTAATATTTGACCACATTCCTGGTGAGTTGGCTTCTACGTCCCCGTGGGACCTTCCTATACATCAATAACGTAATATAACCGAACCTAACCCAACCTAACATCTCGGCACTAATATTTGACAACATTCCTGGCGAATTGGCCTCTACGTCTCCTTGTGACCTTTATACATCAATACCATAATATAACATAACCTAACCCAATCTAACATCTAGGCGGTAATATTTGACCACATTCATGGCTTGTTTGCGTCTACGTCTCCGTGGGACCTTCCTATACATCAATAACGTAATATAACCTAACCTAACCCAACCTATCATCTCGGCGGTAATATTTGACCACATTCCTGGCTTGTTGGCCTCTACGTCTCCGTGGGACCTTTATATACATCAATAATGTAATATAACCTAACCTAACAGAACCTAACATCTTGGCGGTAATATTTGACAACATTCCTGGCGAGTTGGCCTCTACGGCTCCGTGGGACATTTATATACATCAATAACGTAATATAACCTAACCTAACAGAACCTAACATCTCGGCGGTAATATTTGACAACATTCCTGGCGAATTGGCCTCTACGTCTCCCTGGGACCTTTATATACATCAATACCGTAATATAACCTAACCTAACCCAATCTACCATCTCGGCGGTAATATTTGATCACATTCCTGTCTTGTTGGCCTCTACGTCTCCCTGGGACCTTTATATACATCAATACCGTAATATAACCTAACCTAACCCAATCTACCATCTCGGCGGTAATATTTGATCACATTCCTGTCTTGTTGGCCTCTACGCCTCCGTGGGACGTTTATATACATCAATAATGTAATATAACCTAACCTAACACAACCTAATATTTCGGCACTAATATTTGACCACATTCCTGGTGAGTTGGCTTCTACGTCCCCGTGGGACCTTCCTATACATCAATGACGTAATATAACCGAACCTAACCCAACCTAACATCTCGGCGGTAATATTTGACAACATTCCTGGCGAGTTGGCCTCTACGGCTCCGTGGGACCTTTATATACATCAATAACGTAATGTAACCTAACCTACCCAACCTAACTTCTCGGCGGTAATATTTGACAACATTCCTGGCGAATTGGCATCTACGTCTCCCTGGGACCTTTATATACATCAATACCGTAATATAACCTAACCTAACCCAACCTAACATCTCGGCGATATTATTTGAAAACAATCCTGGTGAGTTAGCTTCTACGTCCCCGTGGGACCTTCCTATACATCAATGACGTAATATAACCGAACCTAACCCAACCTAACATCTCGGCGGTAATATTTGACAACATTCCTGGCGAGTTGGCCTCTACGGCTCCGTGGGACCTTTATATACATCAATAACGTAATGTAACCTAACCTACCCAACCTAACTTCTCGGCGGTAATATTTGACAACATTCCTGGCGAATTGGCATCTACGTCTCCCTGGGACCTTTATATACATCAATACCGTAATATAACCTAACCTAACCCAACCCTACATCTCGGCGATATTATTTGAAAACAATCCTGGCGAGTTGGCATCTACGTCTACGTGGGACCTTTATATACATCAATAACGTTATATAACCTAACCTAACACAATCTAACATCTCGGCGGTAATATTTGACAACATTCCTGGCGAGTTGGCCTCTGCGGTTCCGTGGGACCTTCCTATACATCAATAACGTAATATAACCGAACCTAACCCAACCTAACATCTCGGCGGTAATATTTGACAACATTCCTGGCGAGTTGGCCTCTACGGCTCCGTGGGACCTTTATATACATTAATAACGTAATGTAACCTAACCTACCCAACCTAACTTCTCGGCGGTAATATTTGACAACATTCCTGGCGAATTGGCATCTACGTCTCCCTGGGACCTTTATATACATCAATACCGTAATATAACTTAACCTAACCCAACCTAACATCTCGGCGATATTATTTGAAAACAATCCTGGCGAGTTGGGCTCTACGTCTACGTGGGACCTTTGTATACATCAATAACGTAATATAACCTAACCTACCCAACCTAACTTCTCGGCGGTAATATTTGACAACATTCCTGGCGAATTGGCCTCTACGTCTCCCTGGGACCTTTATATACATCAATACCGTAATATAACCTAACCTAACCCAATCTACCATCTCGGCGGTAATATTTGATCACATTCCTGTCCTGTTGGCCTCTACGTCTCCGTGGGACGTTTATATACATCAATAATGTAATATAACCTAACCTAACACAACCTAATATCTCGGCACTAATATTTGACCACATTCCTGGTGAGTTGGCTTCTACGTCCCCGTGGGACCTTCCTATACATCAATAACGTAATATAACCGAACCTAACCCAACCTAACATCTCGGCACTAATATTTGACAACATTCCTGGCGAATTGGCCTCTACGTCTCCTTGGGAGCTTTATATACATCAATAACGTAATATAACCTAACCTAACCCAATCTAACATCTCGGCGGTAATATTTGATCACATTCCTGGCTTGTTTGCCTCTACGTCTCCGTGGGACCTTCCTATACATCAAGAACGTAATATAACCTAACCTAACCCAATCTCACATCTCTGCGGTAATGTTTGACCACATTCCCGGCGAGTTGGCCTCTACGTCTCCGTGGGACATTTATATACATCAATAGCGTAATATAAACTAACCTAACCCAACCTAACGTCTCGGCGGTGATATTTGACAACATTCCCGGCGAGTTGGCCTCTAAGTCTCCATGGGACCTTTACATACATCAAGAACGTAATATAACTTAACCTAACCCAACCTAACATCTCGGCGGTAATATTTGGCAACATTCCTGGCTTGCTGGCCTCTACGTATCCGTGGGACCTTTATATACATCAATAATGTAATATAACCTAACCTAACAGAACCTAACATCTTGGCGGTAATATTTGACAACATTCCTGGCGAGTTGGCCTCTACGTCTCCGTGGGACCTTCCTATACATCAATAACGTAATATAACCGAACCTAACCCAACCTAACATCTCGGCGGTAATATTTGACAACATTCCTGGCGAATTGGCCTCCACGTCTCCGTGGGACCTTTGTATACATCAATAACGTAATATAACCTAACCTAACCCAACCTATCATCTCGGCAGTAAGATTTGACCACATTCCTGGCTTGTTGGCCTCTACGTCTCCGTGAGACGTTTATATACATCAATAACGTAATATAACCTAACCTAACCCAACCTAACATTTCGGCGGTAATATTTGACGACATTCCTGGCGAATTGGCCCCGACGTCTCCGTGGGACATTTATATACATCAATAGCGTAATATAACCTAACCTAACCCAACCTAACATCTCGGCGATATTATTTGAAAACAATCCTGGCGAGTTGGGCTCTACGTCTACGTGGGACCTTTGTATACATCAATAACGTAATATAACCTAACCTACCCAACCTAACTTCTCGGCGGTAATATTTGACAACATTCCTGGCGAATTGGCCTCTACGTCTCCCTGGGACCTTTATATACATCAATACCGTAATATAACCTAACCTAACCCAATCTACCATCTCGGCGGTAATATTTGATCACATTCCTGTCTTGTTGGCCTCTACGCCTCCGTGGGACGTTTATATACATCAATAATGTAATATAACCTAACCTAACCCAACCTAATATTTCGGCACTAATATTTGACCACATTCCTGGTGAGTTGGCTTCTACGTCCCCGTGGGACCTTCCTATACATCAATGACGTAATATAACCGAACCTAACCCAACCTAACATCTCGGCGGTAATATTTGACAACATTCCTGGCGAGTTGGCCTCTACGGCTCCGTGGGACCTTTATATACATCAATAACGTAATGTAACCTAACCTACCCAACCTAACTTCTCGGCGGTAATATTTGACAACATTCCTGGCGAATTGGCATCTACGTCTCCCTGGGACCTTTATATACATCAATACCGTAATATAACCTAACCTAACCCAACCTAACATCTCGGCGATATTATTTGAAAACAATCCTGGTGAGTTGGCTTCTACGTCCCCGTGGGACCTTCCTATACATCAATGACGTAATATAACCGAACCTAACCCAACCTAACATCTCGGCGGTAATATTTGACAACATTCCTGGCGAGTTGGCCTCTACGGCTCCGTGGGACCTTTATATACATCAATAACGTAATGTAACCTAACCTACCCAACCTAACTTCTCGGCGGTAATATTTGACAACATTCCTGGCGAATTGGCATCTACGGCTCCCTGGGACCTTTATATACATCAATACCGTAATATAACCTAACCTAACCCAACCTAACATCTCGGCGATATTATTTGAAAACAATCCTGGCGAGTTGGCATCTACGTCTACATGGGACCTTTATATACATCAATAACGTTATATAACCTAACCTAACCCAATCTAACATCTCGGCGGTAATATTTGACAACATTCCTGGCGAGTTGGCCTCTGCGGCTCCGTGGGACCTTCCTATACATCAATAACGTAATATAACCGAACCTAACCCAACCTAACATCTCGGCGGTAATATTTGACAACATTCCTGGCGAGTTGGCCTCTACGGCTCCGTGGGACCTTTATATACATCAATAACGTAATGTAACCTAACCTACCCAACCTAACTTCTCGGCGGTAATATTTGACAACATTCCTGGCGAATTGGCATCTACGTCTCCCTGGGACCTTTATATACATCAATACCGTAATATAACTTAACCTAACCCAACCTAACATCTCGGCGATATTATTTGAAAACAATCCTGGCGAGTTGGGCTCTACGTCTACGTGGGACCTTTATATACATCAATAACGTAATGTAACCTAACCTACCCAACCTAACTTCTCGGCGGTAATATTTGACAACATTCCTGGCGAATTGGCATCTACGTCTCCCTGGGACCTTTATATACATCAATACCGTAATATAACCTAACCTAACCCAACCTAACATCTCGGCGATATTATTTGAAAACAATCCTGTTGAGTTGGCTTCTACGTCCCCGTGGGACCTTCCTATACATCAATGACGTAATATAACCGAACCTAACCCAACCTAACATCTCGGCGGTAATATTTGACAACATTCCTGGCGAGTTGGCCTCTACGGCTCCGTGGGACCTTTGTATACATCAATAACGTAATATAACCGAACCTACCCAACCTAACTTCTCGGCGGTAATATTTGACAACATTCCTGGCGAATTGGCCTCTACGTCTCCCTGGGACCTTTATATACATCAATACCGTAATATAACCTAACCTAACCCAATCTACCATCTCGGCGGTAATATTTGATCACATTCCTGTCCTGTTGGCCTCTACGTCTCCGTGGGACGTTTATATACATCAATAATGTAATATAACCTAACCTAACCCAATCTAACATCTAGGCGGTAATATTTGACCACATTCATGGCTTGTTTGCGTCTACGTCTCCGTGGGACCTTCCTATACATCAATAACGTAATATAACCTAACCTAACCCAACCTATCATCTCGGCGGTAATATTTGACCACATTCCTGGCTTGTTGGCCTCTACGTCTCCGTGGGACCTTTATATACATCAATAATGTAATATAACCTAACCTAACAGAACCTAACATCTTGGCGGTAATATTTGACAACATTCCTGGCGAGTTGGCCTCTACGGCTCCGTGGGACCTTTATATACATCAATAACGTAATATAACCTAACCTAACAGAACCTAACATCTCGGCGGTAATATTTGACAACATTCCTGGCGAGTTGGCCTCTACGGCTCCGTGTGACCTTTATATACATCAATAACGTAATATAACCTAACCTAACCCAATCTAACATCTCGGCGGTAATATTTGACCACATTCCTGTCTTGTTGGCCTCTACGTCTCCGTGGGACGTTTATATACATCAATAACGTAATATAACCTAACCTAACCCTATCTAACATCTCGGCGGTAATATTTGACCACATTCCTGTCTTGTTGGCCTCTACGTCTCCGTGAGACGTTTATATACATCAATAACGTAATATAACCTAACCTAACCCAACCTAACATTTCGGCGGTAATATTTGACGACATTCCTGGCGAATTGGCCCCGACGTCTCCGTGGGACATTTATATACATCAATAGCGTAATATAACCTAACCTAACCCAACCTAACATCTCGGCGATATTATTTGAAAACAATCCTGGCGAGTTGGGCTCTACGTCTACGTGGGACCTTTGTATACATCAATAACGTAATATAACCTAACCTACCCAACCTAACTTCTCGGCGGTAATATTTGACAACATTCCTGGCGAATTGGCCTCTACGTCTCCCTGGGACCTTTATATACATCAATACCGTAATATAACCTAACCTAACCCAATCTACCATCTCGGCGGTAATATTTGATCACATTCCTGTCTTGTTGGCCTCTACGTCTCCGTGGGACGTTTATATACATCAATAATGTAATATAACCTAACCTAACCCAACCTAATATCTCGGCACTAATATTTGACCAGATTCCTGGTGAGTTGGCTTCTACGTCCCCGTGAGACCTTCCTATACATCAATAACGTAATATAACCGAACCTAACCCAACCTAACATCTCGGCACTAATATTTGACAACATTCCTGGCGAATTGGCCTCTACGTCTCCTTGGGACCTTTATATACATCAATACCGTAATATAACCTAACCTAACCCAATCTACCATCTCGGCGGTAATATTTGATCACATTCCTGTCTTGTTGGCCTCTACGTCTCCGCGGGACGTTTATATACATCAATAATGTAATATAACCTAACCTAACCCAACCTAAAATCTCGGCACTAATATTTGACCACATTCCTGGTGAGTTGGCTTCTACGTCCCCGTGGGACCTTCCTATACATCAATAACGTAATATAACCGAACCTAACCCAACCTAACATCTCGGCACTAATATTTGACAACATTCCTGGCGAATTGGCCTCTACGTCTCCTTGTGACCTTTATACATCAATACCATAATATAACATAACCTAACCCAATCTAACATCTAGGCGGTAATATTTGACCACATTCATGGCTTGTTTGCGTCTACGTCTCCGTGGGACCTTCCTATACATCAATAACGTAATATAACCTAACCTAACCCAACCTATCATCTCGGCGGTAATATTTGACCACATTCCTGGCTTGTTGGCCTCTACGTCTCCGTGGGACCTTTATATACATCAATAATGTAATATAACCTAACCTAACAGAACCTAACATCTTGGCGGTAATATTTGACAACATTCCTGGCGAGTTGGCCTCTACGGCTCCGTGGGACCTTTATATACATCAATAACGTAATATAACCTAACCTAACAGAACCTAACATCTCGGCGGTAATATTTGACAACATTCCTGGCGAATTGGCCTCTACGTCTCCCTGGGACCTTTATATACATCAATACCGTAATATAACCTAACCTAACCCAATCTACCATCTCGGCGGTAATATTTGATCACATTCCTGTCTTGTTGGCCTCTACGTCTCCCTGGGACCTTTATATACATCAATACCGTAATATAACCTAACCTAACCCAATCTACCATCTCGGCGGTAATATTTGATCACATTCCTGTCTTGTTGGCCTCTACGCCTCCGTGGGACGTTTATATACATCAATAATGTAATATAACCTAACCTAACACAACCTAATATTTCGGCACTAATATTTGGCCACATTCCTGGTGAGTTGGCTTCTACGTCCCCGTGGGACCTTCCTATACATCAATGACGTAATATAACCGAACCTAACCCAACCTAACATCTCGGCGGTAATATTTGACAACATTCCTGGCGAGTTGGCCTCTACGGCTCCGTGGGACCTTTATATACATCAATAACGTAATGTAACCTAACCTACCCAACCTAACTTCTCGGCGGTAATATTTGACAACATTCCTGGCGAATTGGCATCTACGTCTCCCTGGGACCTTTATATACATCAATACCGTAATATAACCTAACCTAACCCAACCTAACATCTCGGCGATATTATTTGAAAACAATCCTGGTGAGTTAGCTTCTACGTCCCCGTGGGACCTTCCTATACATCAATGACGTAATATAACCGAACCTAACCCAACCTAACATCTCGGCGGTAATATTTGACAACATTCCTGGCGAGTTGGCCTCTACGGCTCCGTGGGACCTTTATATACATCAATAACGTAATGTAACCTAACCTACCCAACCTAACTTCTCGGCGGTAATATTTGACAACATTCCTGGCGAATTGGCATCTACGTCTCCCTGGGACCTTTATATACATCAATACCGTAATATAACCTAACCTAACCCAACCCTACATCTCGGCGATATTATTTGAAAACAATCCTGGCGAGTTGGCATCTACGTCTACGTGGGACCTTTATATACATCAATAACGTTATATAACCTAACCTAACACAATCTAACATCTCGGCGGTAATATTTGACAACATTCCTGGCGAGTTGGCCTCTGCGGTTCCGTGGGACCTTCCTATACATCAATAACGTAATATAACCGAACCTAACCCAACCTAACATCTCGGCGGTAATATTTGACAACATTCCTGGCGAGTTGGCCTCTACGGCTCCGTGGGACCTTTATATACATTAATAACGTAATGTAACCTAACCTACCCAACCTAACTTCTCGGCGGTAATATTTGACAACATTCCTGGCGAATTGGCATCTACGTCTCCCTGGGACCTTTATATACATCAATACCGTAATATAACTTAACCTAACCCAACCTAACATCTCGGCGATATTATTTGAAAACAATCCTGGCGAGTTGGGCTCTACGTCTACGTGGGACCTTTGTATACATCAATAACGTAATATAACCTAACCTACCCAACCTAACTTCTCGGCGGTAATATTTGACAACATTCCTGGCGAATTGGCCTCTACGTCTCCCTGGGACCTTTATATACATCAATACCGTAATATAACCTAACCTAACCCAATCTACCATCTCGGCGGTAATATTTGATCACATTCCTGTCCTGTTGGCCTCTACGTCTCCGTGGGACGTTTATATACATCAATAATGTAATATAACCTAACCTAACACAACCTAATATCTCGGCACTAATATTTGACCACATTCCTGGTGAGTTGGCTTCTACGTCCCCGTGGGACCTTCCTATACATCAATAACGTAATATAACCGAACCTAACCCAACCTAACATCTCGGCACTAATATTTGACAACATTCCTGGCGAATTGGCCTCTACGTCTCCTTGGGAGCTTTATATACATCAATAACGTAATATAACCTAACCTAACCCAATCTAACATCTCGGCGGTAATATTTGATCACATTCCTGGCTTGTTTGCCTCTACGTCTCCGTGGGACCTTCCTATACATCAAGAACGTAATATAACCTAACCTAACCCAATCTCACATCTCTGCGGTAATGTTTGACCACATTCCCGGCGAGTTGGCCTCTACGTCTCCGTGGGACATTTATATACATCAATAGCGTAATATAAACTAACCTAACCCAACCTAACGTCTCGGCGGTGATATTTGACAACATTCCCGGCGAGTTGGCCTCTAAGTCTCCATGGGACCTTTACATACATCAAGAACGTAATATAACTTAACCTAACCCAACCTAACATCTCGGCGGTAATATTTGGCAACATTCCTGGCTTGCTGGCCTCTACGTATCCGTGGGACCTTTATATACATCAATAATGTAATATAACCTAACCTAACAGAACCTAACATCTTGGCGGTAATATTTGACAACATTCCTGGCGAGTTGGCCTCTACGTCTCCGTGGGACCTTCCTATACATCAATAACGTAATATAACCGAACCTAACCCAACCTAACATCTCGGCGGTAATATTTGACAACATTCGTGGCGAATTGGCCTCCACGTCTCCGTGGGACCTTTGTATACATCAATAACGTAATATAACCTAACCTAACCCAACCTATCATCTCGGCAGTAAGATTTGACCACATTCCTGGCTTGTTGGCCTCTACGTCTCCGTGAGACGTTTATATACATCAATAACGTAATATAACCTAACCTAACCCAACCTAACATTTCGGCGGTAATATTTGACGACATTCCTGGCGAATTGGCCCCGACGTCTCCGTGGGACATTTATATACATCAATAGCGTAATATAACCTAACCTAACCCAACCTAACATCTCGGCGATATTATTTGAAAACAATCCTGGCGAGTTGGGCTCTACGTCTACGTGGGACCTTTGTATACATCAATAACGTAATATAACCTAACCTAGCCAACCTAACTTCTCGGCGGTAATATTTGACAACATTCCTGGCGAATTGGCCTCTACGTCTCCCTGGGACCTTTATATACATCAATACCGTAATATAACCTAACCTAACCCAATCTACCATCTCGGCGGTAATATTTGATCACATTCCTGTCTTGTTGGCCTCTACGCCTCCGTGGGACGTTTATATACATCAATAATGTAATATAACCTAACCTAACCCAACCTAATATTTCGGCACTAATATTTGACCACATTCCTGGTGAGTTGGCTTCTACGTCCCCGTGGGACCTTCCTATACATCAATGACGTAATATAACCGAACCTAACCCAACCTAACATCTCGGCGGTAATATTTGACAACATTCCTGGCGAGTTGGCCTCTACGGCTCCGTGGGACCTTTATATACATCAATAACGTAATGTAACCTAACCTACCCAACCTAACTTCTCGGCGGTAATATTTGACAACATTCCTGGCGAATTGGCATCTACGTCTCCCTGGGACCTTTATATACATCAATACCGTAATATAACCTAACCTAACCCAACCTAACATCTCGGCGATATTATTTGAAAACAATCCTGGTGAGTTGGCTTCTACGTCCCCGTGGGACCTTCCTATACATCAATGACGTAATATAACCGAACCTAACCCAACCTAACATCTCGGCGGTAATATTTGACAACATTCCTGGCGAGTTGGCCTCTACGGCTCCGTGGGACCTTTATATACATCAATAACGTAATGTAACCTAACCTACCCAACCTAACTTCTCGGCGGTAATATTTGACAACATTCCTGGCGAATTGGCATCTACGGCTCCCTGGGACCTTTATATACATCAATACCGTAATATAACCTAACCTAACCCAACCTAACATCTCGGCGATATTATTTGAAAACAATCCTGGCGAGTTGGCATCTACGTCTACATGGGACCTTTATATACATCAATAACGTTATATAACCTAACCTAACCCAATCTAACATCTCGGCGGTAATATTTGACAACATTCCTGGCGAGTTGGCCTCTGCGGCTCCGTGGGACCTTCCTATACATCAATAACGTAATATAACCGAACCTAACCCAACCTAACATCTCGGCGGTAATATTTGACAACATTCCTGGCGAGTTGGCCTCTACGGCTCCGTGGGACCTTTATATACATCAATAACGTAATGTAACCTAACCTACCCAACCTAACTTCTCGGCGGTAATATTTGACAACATTCCTGGCGAATTGGCATCTACGTCTCCCTGGGACCTTTATATACATCAATACCGTAATATAACCTAACCTAACCCAACCTAACATCTCGGCGATATTATTTGAAAACAATCCTGTTGAGTTGGCTTCTACGTCCCCGTGGGACCTTCCTATACATCAATGACGTAATATAACCGAACCTAACCCAACCTAACATCTCGGCGGTAATATTTGACAACATTCCTGGCGAGTTGGCCTCTACGGCTCCGTGGGACCTTTGTATACATCAATAACGTAATATAACCGAACCTACCCAACCTAACTTCTCGGCGGTAATATTTGACAACATTCCTGGCGAATTGGCCTCTACGTCTCCCTGGGACCTTTATATACATCAATACCGTAATATAACCTAACCTAACCCAATCTACCATCTCGGCGGTAATATTTGATCACATTCCTGTCCTGTTGGCCTCTACGTCTCCGTGGGACGTTTATATACATCAATAATGTAATATAACCTAACCTAACCCAATCTAACATCTAGGCGGTAATATTTGACCACATTCATGGCTTGTTTGCGTCTACGTCTCCGTGGGACCTTCCTATACATCAATAACGTAATATAACCTAACCTAACCCAACCTATCATCTCGGCGGTAATATTTGACCACATTCCTGGCTTGTTGGCCTCTACGTCTCCGTGGGACCTTTATATACATCAATAATGTAATATAACCTAACCTAACAGAACCTAACATCTTGGCGGTAATATTTGACAACATTCCTGGCGAGTTGGCCTCTACGGCTCCGTGGGACCTTTATATACATCAATAACGTAATATAACCTAACCTAACAGAACCTAACATCTCGGCGGTAATATTTGACAACATTCCTGGCGAGTTGGCCTCTACGGCTCCGTGTGACCTTTATATACATCAATAACGTAATATAACCTAACCTAACCCAATCTAACATCTCGGCGGTAATATTTGACCACATTCCTGTCTTGTTGGCCTCTACGTCTCCGTGGGACGTTTATATACATCAATAACGTAATATAACCTAACCTAACCCTATCTAACATCTCGGCGGTAATATTTGACCACATTCCTGTCTTGTTGGCCTCTACGTCTCCGTGAGACGTTTATATACATCAATAACGTAATATAACCTAACCTAACCCAACCTAACATTTCGGCGGTAATATTTGACGACATTCCTGGCGAATTGGCCCCGACGTCTCCGTGGGACATTTATATACATCAATAGCGTAATATAACCTAACCTAACCCAACCTAACATCTCGGCGATATTATTTGAAAACAATCCTGGCGAGTTGGGCTCTACGTCTACGTGGGACCTTTGTATACATCAATAACGTAATATAACCTAACCTACCCAACCTAACTTCTCGGCGGTAATATTTGACAACATTCCTGGCGAATTGGCCTCTACGTCTCCCTGGGACCTTTATATACATCAATACCGTAATATAACCTAACCTAACCCAATCTACCATCTCGGCGGTAATATTTGATCACATTCCTGTCTTGTTGGCCTCTACGTCTCCGTGGGACGTTTATATACATCAATAATGTAATATAACCTAACCTAACCCAACCTAATATCTCGGCACTAATATTTGACCAGATTCCTGGTGAGTTGGCTTCTACGTCCCCGTGAGACCTTCCTATACATCAATAACGTAATATAACCGAACCTAACCCAACCTAACATCTCGGCACTAATATTTGACAACATTCCTGGCGAATTGGCCTCTACGTCTCCTTGGGACCTTTATACATCAATACCATAATATAACATAACCTAACCCAATCTAACATCTAGGCGGTAATATTTGACCACATTCATGGCTTGTTTGCGTCTACGTCTCCGTGGGACCTTCCTATACATCAATAACGTAATATAACCTAACCTAACCCAACCTATCATCTCGGCGGTAATATTTGACCACATTCCTGGCTTGTTGGCCTCTACGTCTCCGTGGGACGTTTATATACATCAATAACGTAATATAACCTAACCTAACCCAACCTAACATTTCGGCAGTAATATTTGACGACATTCCTGGCGAATTGGCCCCGACGTCTCCGTGGGACATTTATATACATCAATAGCGTAATATAACCTAACCTAACCCAACCTAACATCTCGGCGATATTATTTGAAAACAATCCTGGCGAGTTGGGCTCTACGTCTACGTGGGACCTTTGTATACATCAATAACGTAATATAACCTAACCTACCCAACCTAACTTCTCGGCGGTAATATTTGACAACATTCCTGGCGAATTGGCCTCTACGTCTCCCTGGGACCTTTATATACATCAATACCGTAATATAACCTAACCTAACCTAATCTACCATCTCGGCGGTAATATTTGATCACATTCCTGTCTTGTTGGCCTCTACGCCTCCGTGGGACGTTTATATACATCAATAATGTAATATAACCTAACCTAACCCAACCTAATATCTCGGCACTAATATTTGACCACATTCCTGGTGAGTTGGCTTCTACGTCCCCGTGGGACCTTCCTATACATCAATGACGTAATATAACCGAACCTAACCCAACCTAACATCTCGGCGGTAATATTTGACAACATTCCTGGCGAGTTGGCCTCTACGGCTCCGTGGGACCTTTATATACATCAATAACGTAATGTAACCTAACCTACCCAACCTAACTTCTCGGCGGTAATATTTGACAACATTCCTGGCGAATTGGCATCTACGTCTCCCTGGGACCTTTATATACATCAATACCGTAATATAACCTAACCTAACCCAACCTAACATCTCGGCGATATTATTTGAAAACAATCCTGGTGAGTTGGCTTCTACGTCCCCGTGGGACCTTCCTATACATCAATGACGTAATATAACCGAACCTAACCCAACCTAACATCTCGGCGGTAATATTTGACAACATTCCTGGCGAGTTGGCCTCTACGGCTCCGTGGGACCTTTATATACATCAATAACGTAATGTAACCTAACCTACCCAACCTAACTTCTCGGCGGTAATATTTGACAACATTCCTGCCGAATTGGCATCTACGTCTCCCTGGGACCTTTATATACATCAATACCGTAATATAACCTAACCTAACCCAACCTAACATCTCGGCGATATTATTTGAAAACAATCCTGGCGAGTTGGCATCTACGTCTACGTGGGACCTTTATATACATCAATAACGTTATATAACCTAACCTAACCCAATCTAACATCTCGGCGGTAATATTTGACGACATTCCTGGCGAGTTGGCCTCTGCGGCTCCGTGGGACCTTTATATACATCAATAACGTAATATAACCTAACCTAACCCAAGCTATCATCTCGGCGGTAATATTTGACCACATTCCTGGCTTGTTGGCCTCTACGTCTCCGTGGGACCTTTATATACATCAATAATGTAATATAACCTAACCTAACAGAACCTAACATCTCGGCGGTAATATTTGACAACATTCCTGGCGAGTTGGCCTCTACGGCTCCGTGGGACCTTTATATACATCAATAACGTAATATAACCTAACCTAACAGAACCTAACATCTCGGTGGTAATATTTGGCAACATTCCCGGCTTGTTGGCCTCTACGTCTCCGTGGGAGCTTTATATACATCAATAACGTAATATAACCTAACCTAACCCAATCTAACATCTCGGCGGTAATATTTGATCACATTCCTGGCTTGTTTGCCTCTACGTCTCCGTGGGACCTTCCTATACATCAATAACGTAATATAACCTAACCTAACCCAATCTCACATCTCTGCGGTAATGTTTGACCACATTCCCGGCGAGTTGGCCTCTACGTCTCCGTGGGACATTTATATACATCAATAGCGTAATATAAACTAACCTAACCCAACCTAACGTCTCGGCGGTAATATTTGACAACATTCCCGGCGAGTTGGCCTCTAAGTCTCCATGGGACCTTTATATACATCAAGAACGTAATATAACTTAACCTAACCCAACATAACATCTCGGCGGTAATATTTGGCAACATTCCTGGCTTGCTGGCCTCTACGTCTCCGTGGGACGTTTATATACATCAATAACGTAATATAACCTAACCTAACCCTATCTAACATCTCGGCGGTAATATTTGACCACATTCCTGTCTTGTTGGCCTCTACGTCCCCGTGGGACGTTTATATACATCAATAACGTAATATAACCTAACCTAACCCAACCTAACATTTCGGCGGTAATATTTGACGACATTCCTGGCGAATTGGCCCCGACATCTCCGTGGGACATTTATATACATCAATAGCGTAATATAACCTAACCTAACCCAACCTAACATCTCGGCGATATCATTTGAAAACAATCCTGGCGAGTTGGGCTCTACGTCTACGTGGGACCTTTGTATACATCAATAACGTAATATAACCTAACCTAACCCAACCTAACATCTCGGCGGTAATATTTGACAACATTCCTGGCGAATTGGCCTCTACGTCTCCCTGGAACCTTTATATACATCCATACCGTAACATAACCTAACCTAACCCAATCTACCATCTCGGCGGTAATATTTGATCACATTCCTGTCTTGTTGGCCTCTACGTCTCCGTGGGACGTTTATATACATCAATAATGTAATATAACCTAACCTAACCCAACCTAATATCTCGGCACTAATATTTGACCACATTCCTGGTGAGTTGGCTTCTACGTCCCCGTGGGACCTTCCTATACATCAATAACGGAATATAACCGAACCTAACGCAACCTAACATCTCGGCGGTAATATTTGACAACATTCCTGGCGAGTTGGCCTCTACGGCTCCGTGGGACCTTTATATACATCAATAACGTAATGTAACCTAACCTACCCAACCTACCTTCTCGGCGGTAATATTTGACAACATTCCTGGCGAATTGGCATCTACGTCTCCCTGGGACCTTTATATACATCAATACCGTAATATAACTTAACCTAACCCAACCTAACATCTCGGCGATATTATTTGAAAACAATCCTGGCGAGTTGGGCTCTACGTCTACGTGGGACCTTTGTATACATCAATAACGTAATATAACCTAACCTACCCAACCTAACTTCTCGGCGGTAATATTTGACAACATTCCTGGCGAATTGGCCTCTACGTCTCCCTGGGACCTTTATATACATCAATACCGTAATATAACCTAACCTAACCCAATCTACCATCTCGGCGGTAATATTTGATCACATTCCTGTCTTGTTGGCCTCTACGTCTCCGTGGGACGTTTATATACATCAATAATGTAATATAACCTAACCTAACCCAACCTAACATCTCGGCGATATTATTTGAAAACAATCCTGGCGAGTTGGGCTCTACGTCTACGTGGGACCTTTGTATACATCAATAACGTAATATAACCTAACCTAACCCAACCTAACATCTCGGCGGTAATATTTGACAACATTCCTGGCGAATTGGCCTCTACGTCTCCCTGGGACCTTTATATACATCCATACCGTAACATAACCTAACCTAACCCAATCTACCATCTCGGCGGTAATATTTGATCACATTCCTGTCTTGTTGGCCTCTACGTCTCCGTGGGACGTTTATATACATCAATAATGTAATATAACCTAACCTAACCCAACCTAATATCTCGGCACTAATATTTGACCACATTCCTGGTGAGTTGGCTTCTACGTCCCCGTGGGACCTTCCTATACATCAATAACGGAATATAACCTAACCTACCCAACCTAACTTCTCGGCGGTAATATTTGACAACATTCCTGGCGAATTGGCATCTACGTCTCCCTGGGACCTTTATATACATCAATACCGTAATATAACCTAACCTAACCCAACCTAACATCTCGGCGATATTATTTGAAAACAATCCTGGCGAGTTGGCATCTACGTCTACGTGGGACCTTTATATACATCAATAACGTTATATAACCTAACCTAACCCAATCTAACATCTCGGCGGTAATATTTGACAACATTCCTGGCGAGTTGGCCTCTACGGCTCCGTGGGACCTTTATATACATCAATAACGTAATATAACCTAACCTAACCCAAGCTATCATCTCGGCGGTAGTATTTGACCACATTCCTGGCTTGTTGGCCTCTACGTCTCCGTGGGACCTTTATATACATCAATAATGTAATATAACCTAACCTAACAGAACCTAACATCTCGGCGGTAATATTTGACAACATTCCTTGCGAGTTGGCCTCTACGGCTCCGTGGGACCTTTATATACATCAATAACGTAATATAACCTAACCTAACAGAACCTAACATCTCGGCGGTAATATTTGACAACATTCCTGGCGAGTTGGCCTCTACGTCTCCCTGGGACCTTTATATACATCAATACCGTAATATAACCTAACCTAACCCAATCTACCATCTCGGCGGTAATATTTGACCACATTCCTGTCTTGTTGGCCTCTAAGTCTCCGTGGGACCTTTATATACATCAATAACGTAATATAACCTAACCTAACCCAATCTAACATCTCTGCGGTAATGTTTGACCACATTCCCGGCGAGTTGGCCTCTACGTCTCCGTGGGACATTTATATACATCAATAGCGTAATATAAACTAACCCAACCCAACCTAACATCTCGGCGGTAATATTTGACAACATTCCCGGCGAGTTGGCCTCTAAGTCTCCATGGGACCTTTATATACATCAAGAACGTAATATAACTTAACCTAACCCAACCTAACATCTCGGCGGTAATATTTGGCAATATTCCTGGCTTGCTGGCCTCTACGTATCCGTGGGACCTTTATATACATCAATAATGTAATATAACCTAACCTAACAGAACCTAACATCTCGGCGGTAATATTTGACAACATTCCTGGCGAGTTGGCCTCTACGTCTCCGTGGGACCTTCCTATACATCAATAACGTAATATAACCGAACCTAACCCAACCTAACATCTCGGCGGTAATATTTGACAACATTCCTGGCGAATTGGCCTCCACGTCTCCGTGGGACCTTTGTATACATCAATACCGTAATATAACCTAACCTAACCCAATCTACCATCTCGGCGGTAATATATGACCACATTCCTGGCTTGTTTGCCTCTACGTCTCCGTGGGACCTTTGTATACATCAATAACGTAATATAACCTAACCTAACCCAACCTAACATCTCGGCGGTAATATTTGACTACATTCCCGGCTTGTTGGCCTCTACGTCTCCGTGGGAGCTTTATATACATCAATAACGTAATATATCCTAACCTAACCCAATCTAACATCTCGGCGGTAATATTTGATCACATTCCTGGCTTGTTTGCCTCTACGTCTCCGTGGGACCTTCCTATACATCAATAACGTAATATAACCTAACCTAACCCAATCTCACATCTCTGCGGTAATGTTTGACCACATTCCCGGCGAGTTGGCCTCTACGTCTCCGTGGGACATTTATATACATCAATAGCGTAATATAAACTAACCTAACCCAACCTAACGTCTCGGCGGTAATATTTGACAACATTCCCGGCGAGTTGGCCTCTAAGTCTCCATGGGACCTTTATATACATCAAGAACGTAATATAACTTAACCTAACCCAACCTAACATCTCGGCGGTAATATTTGGCAACATTCCTGGCTTGCTGGCCTCTACGTCTCCGTGGGACGTTTATATACATCAATAACGTAATATAACCTAACCTAACCCTATCTAACATCTCGGCGGTAATATTTGACCACATTCCTGTCTTGTTGGCCTCTACGTCCCCGTGGGACGTTTATATACATCAATAACGTAATATGACCTAACCTAACCCAACCTAACATTTCGGCGGTAATATTTGACGACATTCCTGGCGAATTGGCCCCGACATCTCCGTGGGACATTTATATACATCAATAGCGTAATATAACCTAACCTAACCCAACCTAACATCTCGGCGATATTATTTGAAAACAATCCTGGCGAGTTGGGCTCTACGTCTACGTGGGACCTTTGTATACATCAATAACGTAATATAACCTAACCTAACCCAACCTAACATCTCGGCGGTAATATTTGACAACATTCCTGGCGAATTGGCCTCTACGTCTCCCTGGGACCTTTATATACATCCATACCGTAACATAACCTAACCTAACCCAATCTACCATCTCGGCGGTAATATTTGATCACATTCCTGTCTTGTTGGCCTCTACGTCTCCGTGGGACGTTTATATACATCAATAATGTAATATAACCTAACCTAACCCAACCTAATATCTCGGCACTAATATTTGACCACATTCCTGGTGAGTTGGCTTCTACGTCCCCGTGGGACCTTCCTATACATCAATAACGGAATATAACCGAACCTAACGCAACCTAACATCTCGGCGGTAATATTTGACAACATTCCTGGCGAGTTGGCCTCTACGGCTCCGTGGGACCTTTATATACATCAATAACGTAATGTAACCTAACCTACCCAACCTAACTTCTCGGCGGTAATATTTGACAACATTCCTGGCGAATTGGCATCTACGTCTCCCTGGGACCTTTATATACATCAATACCGTAATATAACCTAACCTAACCCAACCTAACATCTCGGCGATATTATTTGAAAACAATCCTGGCGAGTTGGCTTCTACGTCTACGTGGGACCTTTATATACATCAATAACGTTATATAACCTAACCTAACCCAATCTAACATCTCGGCGGTAATATTTGACAAAATTCCTGGCGAGTTGGCCTCTACGGCTCCGTGGGACCTTTATATACATCAATAACGTAATATAACCTAACCTAACCCAAGCTATCATCTCGGCGGTAGTATTTGACCACATTCCTGGCTTGTTGGCCTCTACGTCTCCGTGGGACCTTTATATACATCAATAATGTAATATAACCTAACCTAACAGAACCTAACATCTCGGCGGTAATATTTGACAACATTCCTGGCGAGTTGGCCTCTACGTCTCCCTGGGACCTTTATATACATCAATACCGTAATATAACCTAACCTAACCCAATCTACCATCTCGGCGGTAATATTTGACCACATTCCTGTCTTGTTGGCCTCTAAGTCTCCGTGGGACCTTTATATACATCAATAACGTAATATAACCTAACCTAACCCAATCTAACATCTCTGCGGTAATGTTTGACCACATTCCCGGCGAGTTGGCCTCTACGTCTCCGTGGGACATTTATATACATCAATAGCGTAATATAAACTAACCCAACCCAACCTAACATCTCGGCGGTAATATTTGACAACATTCCCGGCGAGTTGGCCTCTAAGTCTCCATGGGACCTTTATATACATCAAGAACGTAATATAACTTAACCTAACCCAACCTAACATCTCGGCGGTAATATTTGGCAATATTCCTGGCTTGCTGGCCTCTACGTATCCGTGGGACCTTTATATACATCAATAATGTAATATAACCTAACCTAACAGAACCTAACATCTCGGCGGTAATATTTGACAACATTCCTGGCGAGTTGGCCTCTACGTCTCCGTGGGACCTTCCTATACATCAATAACGTAATATAACCGAACCTAACCCAACCTAACATCTCGGCGGTAATATTTGACAACATTCCTGGCGAATTGGCCTCCACGTCTCCGTGGGACCTTTGTATACATCAATACCGTAATATAACCTAACCTAACCCAATCTACCATCTCGGCGGTAATATATGACCACATTCCTGGCTTGTTTGCCTCTACGTCTCCGTGGGACCTTTGTATACATCAATAACGTAATATAACCTAACCTAACCCAACCTAACATCTCGGCGGTAATATTTGACTACATTCCCGCGAGTTGGCCTCTACGCCTCCGTGGGACCTTTATATACATCAATAGCGTAATATAACCTAACCTAACCAACCTAACATCTCGGCGGTAATATTTGACAACATTCCTGGCGAATTGGCCTCCACGTCTCCGTGGGACCTTTGTATACATCAATACCGTAATATAACCTAACCTAACCCAATCTACCATCTCGGCGGTAATATATGACCACATTCCTGGCTTGTTTGCCTCTACGTCTCCGTGGGACCTTTGTATACATCAATAACGTAATATAACCTAACCTAACCCAACCTAACATCTCGGCGGTAATATTTGACTACATTCCCGCGAGTTGGCCTCTACGCCTCCGTGGGACCTTTATATACATCAATAGCGTAATATAACCTAACCTAACCAACCTAACATCTCGGCGGTAATATTTGACAACATTCCCGTCGAGTTGGCCTCTAAGTCTCCATGGGACCTTTATATACATCAAGAACGTAATATAACATAACCTAACCCAACCTAACATCTCGGCGGTAATATTTGGCAACATTCCTGGCTTGCTGGCCTCTACGTCTCCGTGGGACCTTTATATACATCAATACCGTAATATAACCTAGCCTAACCCAATCTACCATCTCGGCGGTAATATTTGACCACATTCCTGGCTTCTTTGCCTCTGCGTCTCCGTGGGACCTTTGTATACATCAATAACGTAATATAACCTAACCTAACCCAACCTAACTTCTCGGCGGTAATATTTGACAACATTCCCCGCGAGTTGGCCTCTACGTCTCCGTGGGACCTTCCTATACATCAATAACGTAATGTAACCTAACCTAACCCAACCTATCATCTCGGCGGTAATATTTGACCACATTCCTGGCTTGTTGGCCCCTACGTCTCCGTGGGACCTTTATATACATCAATAACGTAATATAACCTAACCTAACCCAACCTAACATCTCGGCGGTAATATTTGACCACATTCCTGTCTTGTTGGCCTCTACGTCTCCGTGGGACGTTTATATACATCAATAACGTAATATAACCTAACCTAACCCAACCTAACATCTCGGCGGTAATATTTGACGACATTCCTGGCGAGTTGGCCTCTACGGCTCCGTGGGACCTTCATATACATCAATAACGTAATATAACCTAACCTAACCCAACCTAATATCTCGGCGATATTATTTGAACACAATCCTGGCGAGTTGGGCTCTACGTCTACGTGGGACCTTTATATACATCAATAACGTAATATAACCTAACCTAACACAATCTAACACCTCGGCGGTAATATTTGACCACATTCCTGTCTTGTTGGCCTCTACGTCTCCGTGGGACGTTTATATACATCAATAACGTAATATAACCTAACCTAACCCAATCTAACATCTCGGCGGTAATATTTGACAACATTCCCGGCGAGTTGGCCTCTACGTCTCCGTGGGACCTTTATATACATCAATAACGTAATATAACCTAACCTAACAGAACCTAACATCTCGGCGGTAATATTTGACAACATTCCTGGCGAGTTGGCCTCTACGTCTCCGTGGGACCTTCCTATACATCAATAACGTAATATAACCGAACCTAACCCAACCTAACATCTCGGCGGTAATATTTGACAACATTCCTGGCGAATTGGCCTCCACGTCTTCGTGGGAGCTTTGTATACATCAATAACGTAATATAACCTAACCTAACCAAACCTATCATCTCGGCGGTAATATTTGACCACATTTCTGGCTTGTTTGCCTCTACGTATCCGTGGGACCTATATATACGTCAATAACGTAATATAACCTAACCTAAACCAATCTAACATATCGGCGGTAATATTTGACCACATTCCCGGCGAGTTGGCCTCTACGTCTCCGTGGGACCTTTATGTACATCAATAGCGTAATATAACCTAACCTAACCCAACCTAACATCTCGGCGGTAATATTTGACAACATTCCCGGCGAGTTGGCCTCTAAGTCTCCATCGGACCTTTATATACATCAAGAACGTAATATAACATAACCTAACCCAACCTAACATCTCGGCGGTAATATTTGGCAACATTCCTGGCTTGCTGGCCTCTACGTCTCCGTGGGACCTTTATATACATCAATACCGTAATATAACCTAGCCTAACCCAATCTACCATCTCGGCGGTAATATTTGACCACATTCCTGGCTTCTTTGCCTCTGCGTCTCCGTGGGACCTTTGTATACATCAATAACGTAATATAACCTAACCTAACCCAACCTAACTTCTCGGCGGTAATATTTGACAACATTCCCCGCGAGTTGGCCTCTACGTCTCCGTGGGACCTTCCTATACATCAATAACGTAATGTAACCTAACCTAACCCAACCTATCATCTCGGCGGTAATATTTGACCACATTCCTGGCTTGTTGGCCCCTACGTCTCCGTGGGACCTTTATATACATCAATAACGTAATATAACCTAACCTAACCCAACCTAACATCTCGGCGGTAATATTTGACCACATTCCTGTCTTGTTGGCCTCTACGTCTCCGTGGGACGTTTATATACATCAATAACGTAATATAACCTAACCTAACCCAACCTAACATCTCGGCGGTAATATTTGACGACATTCCTGGCGAGTTGGCCTCTACGGCTCCGTGGGACCTTCATATACATCAATAACGTAATATAACCTAACCTAACCCAACCTAATATCTCGGCGATATTATTTGAACACAATCCTGGCGAGTTGGGCTCTACGTCTACGTGGGACCTTTATATACATCAATAACGTAATATAACCTAACCTAACACAATCTAACACCTCGGCGGTAATATTTGACCACATTCCTGTCTTGTTGGCCTCTACGTCTCCGTGGGACGTTTATATACATCAATAACGTAATATAACCTAACCTAACCCAATCTAACATCTCGGCGGTAATATTTGACAACATTCCCGGCGAGTTGGCCTCTACGTCTCCGTGGGACCTTTATATACATCAATAACGTAATATAACCTAACCTAACAGAACCTAACATCTCGGCGGTAATATTTGACAACATTCCTGGCGAGTTGGCCTCTACGTCTCCGTGGGACCTTCCTATACATCAATAACGTAATATAACCGAACCTAACCCAACCTAACATCTCGGCGGTAATATTTGACAACATTCCTGGCGAATTGGCCTCCACGTCTTCGTGGGAGCTTTGTATACATCAATAACGTAATATAACCTAACCTAACCAAACCTATCATCTCGGCGGTAATATTTGACCACATTTCTGGCTTGTTTGCCTCTACGTATCCGTGGGACCTATATATACGTCAATAACGTAATATAACCTAACCTAAACCAATCTAACATATCGGCGGTAATATTTGACCACATTCCCGGCGAGTTGGCCTCTACGTCTCCGTGGGACCTTTATGTACATCAATAGCGTAATATAACCTAACCTAACCCAACCTAACATCTCGGCGGTAATATTTGACAACATTCCCGGCGAGTTGGCCTCTAAGTCTCCATCGGACCTTTATATACATCAAGAACGTAATATGACTTAACCTAACCCAACCTAATATTTCGGCACTAATATTTGACCACATTCCTGGTGAGTTGGCTTCTACGTCCCCGTGGGACCTTCCTATACATCAATGACGTAATATAACCGAACCTAACCCAACCTAACATCTCGGCGGTAATATTTGACAACATTCCTGGCGAGTTGGCCTCTACGGCTCCGTGGGACCTTTATATACATCAATAACGTAATGTAACCTAACCTACCCAACCTATATTCTCGGCGGTAATATTTGACAACATTCCTGGCGAATTGGCATCTACGTCTCCCTGGGACCTTTATATACATCAATACCGTAATATAACCTAACCTAACCCAACCTAACATCTCGGCGATATTATTTGAAAACAATCCTGGTGAGTTGGCTTCTACGTCCCCGTGGGACCTTCCTATACATCAATGACGTAATATAACCGAACCTAACCCAACCTAACATCTCGGCGGTAATATTTGACAACATTCCTGGCGAATTGGCCTCCACGTCTTCGTGGGAGCTTTGTATACATCAATAACGTAATATAACCTAAACTAACCAAACCTATCATCTCGGCGGTAATATTTGACCACATTTCTGGCTTGTTTGCCTCTACGTATCCGTGGGACCTATATATACGTCAATAACGTAATATAACCTAACCTAAACCAATCTAACATATCGGCGGTAATATTTAACCACATTCCCGGCGAGTTGGCCTCTACGTCTCCGTGGGACCTTTATGTACATCAATAGCGTAATATAACCTAACCTAACCCAACCTAACATCTCGGCGGTAATATTTGACAACATTCCCGGCGAGTTGGCCTCTAAGTCTCCATCGGACCTTTATATACATCAAGAACGTAATATGACTTAACCTAACCCAACCTAATATTTCGGCACTAATATTTGACCACATTCCTGGTGAGTTGGCTTCTACGTCCCCGTGGGACCTTCCTATACATCAATGACGTAATATAACCGAACCTAACCCAACCTAACATCTCGGCGGTAATATTTGACAACATTCCTGGCGAGTTGGCCTCTACGGCTCCGTGGGACCTTTATATACATCAATAACGTAATGTAACCTAACCTACCCAACCTAACTTCTCGGCGGTAATATTTGACAACATTCCTGGCGAATTGGCATCTACGTCTCCCTGGGACCTTTATATACATCAATACCGTAATATAACCTAACCTAACCCAACCTAACATCTCGGCGATATTATTTGAAAACAATCCTGGTGAGTTGGCTTCTACGTCCCCGTGGGACCTTCCTATACATCAATGACGTAATATAACCGAACCTAACCCAACCTAACATCTCGGCGGTAATATTTGACAACATTCCTGGCGAGTTGGCCTCTACGGCTCCGTGGGACCTTTATATACATCAATAACGTAATGTAACCTAACCTACCCAACCTAACATTTCGGCGGTAATATTTGACGACATTCCTGGCGAATTGGCCCCGACATCTCCGTGGGACATTTATATACATCAATAGCGTAATATAACCTAACCTAACCCAACCTAACATCTCGGCGATATTATTTGAAAACAATCCTGGCGAGTTGGGCTCTACGTCTACGTGGGACCTTTGTATACATCAATAACGTAATATAACCTAACCTAACCCAACCTAACATCTCGGCGGTAATATTTGACAACATTCCTGGCGAATTGGCCTCTACGTCTCCCTGGGACCTTTATATACATCCATACCGTAACATAACCTAACCTAACCCAATCTACCATCTCGGCGGTAATATTTGATCACATTCCTGTCTTGTTGGCCTCTACGTCTCCGTGGGACGTTTATATACATCAATAATGTAATATAACCTAACCTAACCCAACCTAATATCTCGGCACTAATATTTGACCACATTCCTGGTGAGTTGGCTTCTACGTCCCCGTGGGACCTTCCTATACATCAATAACCGAATATAACCGAACCTAACGCAACCTAACATCTCGGCGGTAATATTTGACAACATTCCTGGCGAGTTGGCCTCTACGGCTCCGTGGGACCTTTATATACATCAATAACGTAATGTAACCTAACCTACCCAACCTAACTTCTCGGCGGTAATATTTGACAACATTCCTGGCGAATTGGCATCTACGTCTCCCTGGGACCTTTATATACATCAATACCGTAATATAACCTAACCTAACCCAACCTAACATCTCGGCGATATTATTTGAAAACAATCCTGGCGAGTTGGCTTCTACGTCTACGTGGGACCTTTATATACATCAATAACGTTATATAACCTAACCTAACCCAATCTAACATCTCGGCGGTAATATTTGACAACATTCCTGGCGAGTTGGCCTCTACGGCTCCGTGGGACCTTTATATACATCAATAACGTAATATAACCTAACCTAACCCAAGCTATCATCTCGGCGGTAGTATTTGACCACATTCCTGGCTTGTTGGCCTCTACGTCTCCGTGGGACCTTTATATACATCAATAATGTAATATAACCTAACCTAACAGAACCTAACATCTCGGCGGTAATATTTGACAACATTCCTGGCGAGTTGGCCTCTACGTCTCCCTGGGACCTTTATATACATCAATACCGTAATATAACCTAACCTAACCCAATCTACCATCTCGGCGGTAATATTTGACCACATTCCTGTCTTGTTGGCCTCTAAGTCTCCGTGGGACCTTTATATACATCAATAACGTAATATAACCTAACCTAACCCAATCTAACATCTCTGCGGTAATGTTTGACCACATTCCCGGCGAGTTGGCCTCTACGTCTCCGTGGGACATTTATATACATCAATAGCGTAATATAAACTAACCCAACCCAACCTAACATCTCGGCGGTAATATTTGACAACATTCCCGGCGAGTTGGCCTCTAAGTCTCCATGGGACCTTTATATACATCAAGAACGTAATATAACTTAACCTAACCCAACCTAACATCTCGGCGGTAATATTTGGCAATATTCCTGGCTTGCTGGCCTCTACGTATCCGTGGGACCTTTATATACATCAATAATGTAATATAACCTAACCTAACAGAACCTAACATCTCGGCGGTAATATTTGACAACATTCCTGTCGAGTTGGCCTCTACGTCTCCGTGGGACCTTCCTATACATCAATAACGTAATATAACCGAACCTAACCCAACCTAACATCTCGGCGGTAATATTTGACAACATTCCTGGCGAATTGGCCTCCACGTCTCCGTGGGACCTTTGTATACATCAATACCGTAATATAACCTAACCTAACCCAATCTACCATCTCGGCGGTAATATTTGACCACATTTCTGGCTTGTTTGCCTCTACGTATCCGTGGGACCTTTATATACGTCAATAACGTAATATAACCTAACCTAACCCAACCTAACTTCTCGGCGGTAATATTTGACAACATTCCTGGCGAATTGGCATCTACGTCTCCCTGGGACCTTTATATACATCAATACCGTAATATAACCTAACCTAACCCAACCTAACATCTCGGCGATATTATTTGAAAACAATCCTGGCGAGTTGGCATCTACGTCTACGTGGGACCTTTATATACATCAATAACGTTATATAACCTAACCTAACCCAATCTAACATCTCGGCGGTAATATTTGACAACATTCCTGGCGAGTTGGCCTCTACGGCTCCGTGGGACCTTTATATACATCAATAACGTAATATAACCTAACCTAACCCAAGCTATCATCTCGGCGGTAGTATTTGACCACATTCCTGGCTTGTTGGCCTCTACGTCTCCGTGGGACCTTTATATACATCAATAATGTAATATAACCTAACCTAACAGAACCTAACATCTCGGCGGTAATATTTGACAACATTCCTTGCGAGTTGGCCTCTACGGCTCCGTGGGACCTTTATATACATCAATAACGTAATATAACCTAACCTAATAGAACCTAACATCTCGGCGGTAATATTTGACAACATTCCTGGCGAGTTGGCCTCTACGTCTCCCTGGGACCTTTATATACATCAATACCGTAATATAACCTAACCTAACCCAATCTACCATCTCGGCGGTAATATTTGACCACATTCCTGTCTTGTTGGCCTCTAAGTCTCCGTGGGACCTTTATATACATCAATAACGTAATATAACCTAACCTAACCCAATCTAACATCTCTGCGGTAATGTTTGACCACATTCCCGGCGAGTTGGCCTCTACGTCTCCGTGGGACATTTATATACATCAATAGCGTAATATAAACTAACCCAACCCAACCTAACATCTCGGCGGTAATATTTGACAACATTCCCGGCGAGTTGGCCTCTAAGTCTCCATGGGACCTTTATATACATCAAGAACGTAATATAACTTAACCTAACCCAACCTAACATCTCGGCGGTAATATTTGGCAATATTCCTGGCTTGCTGGCCTCTACGTATCCGTGGGACCTTTATATACATCAATAATGTAATATAACCTAACCTAACAGAACCTAACATCTCGGCGGTAATATTTGACAACATTCCTGGCGAGTTGGCCTCTACGTCTCCGTGGGACCTTCCTATACATCAATAACGTAATATAACCGAACCTAACCCAACCTAACATCTCGGCGGTAATATTTGACAACATTCCTGGCGAATTGGCCTCCACGTCTCCGTGGGACCTTTGTATACATCAATACCGTAATATAACCTAACCTAACCCAATCTACCATCTCGGCGGTAATATATGACCACATTCCTGGCTTGTTTGCCTCTACGTCTCCGTGGGACCTTTGTATACATCAATAACGTAATATAACCTAACCTAACCCAACCTAACATCTCGGCGGTAATATTTGACTACATTCCCGCGAGTTGGCCTCCACGCCTCCGTGGGACCTTTATATACATCAATAGCGTAATATAACCTAACCTAACCAACCTAACATCTCGGCGGTAATATTTGACAACATTCCTGGCGAATTGGCCTCCACGTCTCCGTGGGACCTTTGTATACATCAATACCGTAATATAACCTAACCTAACCCAATCTACCACCTCGGCGGTAATATATGACCACATTCCTGGCTTGTTTGCCTCTACGTCTCCGTGGGACCTTTGTATACATCAATAACGTAATATAACCTAACCTAACCCAACCTAACATCTCGGCGGTAATATTTGACTACATTCCCGCGAGTTGGCCTCTACGCCTCCGTGGGACCTTTATATACATCAATAGCGTAATATAACCTAACCTAACCAACCTAACATCTCGGCGGTAATATTTGACAACATTCCCGTCGAGTTGGCCTCTAAGTCTCCATGGGACCTTTATATACATCAAGAACGTAATATAACATAACCTAACCCAACCTAACATCTCGGCGGTAATATTTGGCAACATTCCTGGCTTGCTGGCCTCTACGTCTCCGTGGGACCTTTATATACATCAATACCGTAATATAACCTAGCCTAACCCAATCTACCATCTCGGCGGTAATATTTGACCACATTCCTGGCTTCTTTGCCTCTGCGTCTCCGTGGGACCTTTGTATACATCAATAACGTAATATAACCTAACCTAACCCAACCTAACTTCTCGGCGGTAATATTTGACAACATTCCCCGCGAGTTGGCCTCTACGTCTCCGTGGGACCTTCCTATACATCAATAACGTAATGTAACCTAACCTAACCCAACCTATCATCTCGGCGGTAATATTTGACCACATTCCTGGCTTGTTGGCCCCTACGTCTCCGTGGGACCTTTATATACATCAATAACGTAATATAACCTAACCTAACCCAACCTAACATCTCGGCGGTAATATTTGACCACATTCCTGTCTTGTTGGCCTCTACGTCTCCGTGGGACGTTTATATACATCAATAACGTAATATAACCTAACCTAACCCAACCTAACATCTCGGCGGTAATATTTGACGACATTCCTGGCGAGTTGGCCTCTACGGCTCCGTGGGACCTTCATATACATCAATAACGTAATATAACCTAACCTAACCCAACCTAATATCTCGGCGATATTATTTGAAAACAATCCTGGCGAGTTGGGCTCTACGTCTACGTGGGACCTTTATATACATCAATAACGTAATATAACCTAACCTAACACAATCTAACACCTCGGCGGTAATATTTGACCACATTCCTGTCTTGTTGGCCTCTACGTCTCCGTGGGACGTTTATATACATCAATAACGTAATATAACCTAACCTAACCCAATCTAACATCTCGGCGGTAATATTTGACAACATTCCCGGCGAGTTGGCCTCTACGTCTCCGTGGGACCTTTATATACATCAATAACGTAATATAACCTAACCTAACAGAACCTAACATCTCGGCGGTAATATTTGACAACATTCCTGGCGAGTTGGCCTCTACGTCTCCGTGGGACCTTCCTATACATCAATAACGTAATATAACCGAACCTAACCCAACCTAACATCTCGGCGGTAATATTTGACAACATTCCTGGCGAATTGGCCTCCACGTCTCCGTGGGACCTTTGTATACATCAATACCGTAATATAACCTAACCTAACCCAATCTACCATCTCGGCGGTAATATATGACCACATTCCTGGCTTGTTTGCCTCTACGTCTCCGTGGGACCTTTGTATACATCAATAACGTAATATAACCTAACCTAACCCAACCTAACATCTCGGCGGTAATATTTGACTACATTCCCGCGAGTTGGCCTCCACGCCTCCGTGGGACCTTTATATACATCAATAGCGTAATATAACCTAACCTAACCAACCTAACATCTCGGCGGTAATATTTGACAACATTCCTGGCGAATTGGCCTCCACGTCTCCGTGGGACCTTTGTATACATCAATACCGTAATATAACCTAACCTAACCCAATCTACCATCTCGGCGGTAATATATGACCACATTCCTGGCTTGTTTGCCTCTACGTCTCCGTGGGACCTTTGTATACATCAATAACGTAATATAACCTAACCTAACCCAACCTAACATCTCGGCGGTAATATTTGACTACATTCCCGCGAGTTGGCCTCTACGCCTCCGTGGGACCTTTATATACATCAATAGCGTAATATAACCTAACCTAACCAACCTAACATCTCGGCGGTAATATTTGACAACATTCCCGTCGAGTTGGCCTCTAAGTCTCCATGGGACCTTTATATACATCAAGAACGTAATATAACATAACCTAACCCAACCTAACATCTCGGCGGTAATATTTGGCAACATTCCTGGCTTGCTGGCCTCTACGTCTCCGTGGGACCTTTATATACATCAATACCGTAATATAACCTAGCCTAACCCAATCTACCATCTCGGCGGTAATATTTGACCACATTCCTGGCTTCTTTGCCTCTGCGTCTCCGTGGGACCTTTGTATACATCAATAACGTAATATAACCTAACCTAACCCAACCTAACTTCTCGGCGGTAATATTTGACAACATTCCCCGCGAGTTGGCCTCTACGTCTCCGTGGGACCTTCCTATACATCAATAACGTAATGTAACCTAACCTAACCCAACCTATCATCTCGGCGGTAATATTTGACCACATTCCTGGCTTGTTGGCCCCTACGTCTCCGTGGGACCTTTATATACATCAATAACGTAATATAACCTAACCTAACCCAACCTAACATCTCGGCGGTAATATTTGACCACATTCCTGTCTTGTTGGCCTCTACGTCTCCGTGGGACGTTTATATACATCAATAACGTAATATAACCTAACCTAACCCAACCTAACATCTCGGCGGTAATATTTGACGACATTCCTGGCGAGTTGGCCTCTACGGCTCCGTGGGACCTTCATATACATCAATAACGTAATATAACCTAACCTAACCCAACCTAATATCTCGGCGATATTATTTGAAAACAATCCTGGCGAGTTGGGCTCTACGTCTACGTGGGACCTTTATATACATCAATAACGTAATATAACCTAACCTAACACAATCTAACACCTCGGCGGTAATATTTGACCACATTCCTGTCTTGTTGGCCTCTACGTCTCCGTGGGACGTTTATATACATCAATAACGTAATATAACCTAACCTAACCCAATCTAACATCTCGGCGGTAATATTTGACAACATTCCCGGCGAGTTGGCCTCTACGTCTCCGTGGGACCTTTATATACATCAATAACGTAATATAACCTAACCTAACAGAACCTAACATCTCGGCGGTAATATTTGACAACATTCCTGGCGAGTTGGCCTCTACGTCTCCGTGGGACCTTCCTATACATCAATAACGTAATATAACCGAACCTAACCCAACCTAACATCTCGGCGGTAATATTTGACAACATTCCTGGCGAATTGGCCTCCACGTCTTCGTGGGAGCTTTGTATACATCAATAACGTAATATAACCTAACCTAACCAAACCTATCATCTCGGCGGTAATATTTGACCACATTTCTGGCTTGTTTGCCTCTACGTATCCGTGGGACCTATATATACGTCAATAACGTAATATAACCTAACCTAACCCAACCTAACATCTCGGCGATATTATTTGAAAACAATCCTGGTGAGTTGGCTTCTACGTCCCCGTGGGACCTTCCTATACATCAATGACGTAATATAACCGAACCTAACCCAACCTAACATCTCGGCGGTAATATTTGACAACATTCCTGGCGAATTGGCCTCCACGTCTTCGTGGGAGCTTTGTATACATCAATAACGTAATATAACCTAAACTAACCAAACCTATCATCTCGGCGGTAATATTTGACCACATTTCTGGCTTGTTTGCCTCTACGTATCCGTGGGACCTATATATACGTCAATAACGTAATATAACCTAACCTAAACCAATCTAACATATCGGCGGTAATATTTAACCACATTCCCGGCGAGTTGGCCTCTACGTCTCCGTGGGACCTTTATGTACATCAATAGCGTAATATAACCTAACCTAACCCAACCTAACATCTCGGCGGTAATATTTGACAACATTCCCGGCGAGTTGGCCTCTAAGTCTCCATCGGACCTTTATATACATCAAGAACGTAATATGACTTAACCTAACCCAACCTAATATTTCGGCACTAATATTTGACCACATTCCTGGTGAGTTGGCTTCTACGTCCCCGTGGGACCTTCCTATACATCAATGACGTAATATAACCGAACCTAACCCAACCTAACATCTCGGCGGTAATATTTGACAACATTCCTGGCGAGTTGGCCTCTACGGCTCCGTGGGACCTTTATATACATCAATAACGTAATGTAACCTAACCTACCCAACCTAACTTCTCGGCGGTAATATTTGACAACATTCCTGGCGAATTGGCATCTACGTCTCCCTGGGACCTTTATATACATCAATACCGTAATATAACCTAACCTAACCCAACCTAACATCTCGGCGATATTATTTGAAAACAATCCTGGTGAGTTGGCTTCTACGTCCCCGTGGGACCTTCCTATACATCAATGACGTAATATAACCGAACCTAACCCAACCTAACATCTCGGCGGTAATATTTGACAACATTCCTGGCGGGTTGGCCTCTGCGGCTCCGTGGGACCTTCCTATACATCAATAACGTAATATAACCGAACCTAACCCAACCTAACATCTCGGCGGTAATATTTGACAACATTCCTGGCGAGTTGGCCTCTACGGCTCCGTGGGACCTTTATATACATCAATAACGTAATGTAACCTAACCTACCCAACCTAACTTCTCGGCGGTAATATTTGACAACATTCCTGGCGAATTGGCATCTACGTCTCCCTGGGACCTTTATATACATCAATACCGTAATATAACTTAACCTAACCCAATCTACCATCTCGGCGGTAATATTTGACCACATTCCTGGCTTCTTTGCCTCTGCGTCTCCGTGGGACCTTTGTATACATCAATAACGTAATATAACCTAACCTAACCCAACCTAACTTCTCGGCGGTAATATTTGACAACATTCCCCGCGAGTTGGCCTCTACGTCTCCGTGGGACCTTCCTATACATCAATAACGTAATATAACCTAACCTAACCCAACCTATCATCTCGGCGGTAATATTTGACCACATTCCTGGCTTGTTGGCCCCTACGTCTCCGTGGGACCTTTATATACATCAATAACGTAATATAACCTAACCTAACCCAACCTAACATCTCGGCGGTAATATTTAACCACATTAATGTCTTGTTGGCCTCTACGTCTCCGTGGGACGTTTATATACATCAATAACGTAATATGACCTAACCTAACCCAACCTAACATCTCGGCGGTAATATTTGACGACATTCCTGGCGAGTTGGCCTCTACGGCTCCGTGGGACCTTCATATACATCAATAACGTAATATAACCTAACCTAACCCAACCTAATATCTCGGCGATATTATTTGAAAACAATCCTGGCGAGTTGGGCTCTACGTCTACGTGGGACCTTTATATACATCAATAACGTAATATAACCTAACCTAACACAATCTAACACCTCGGCGGTAATATTTGACCACATTACTGTCTTGTTGGCCTTTACGTCTCCGTGGGACGTTTATATACATCAATAACGTAATATAACCTAACCTAACCCAATCTAACATCTCGGCGGTAATATTTGACAACATTCCCGGCGAGTTGGCCTCTACGTCTCCGTGGGACCTTTATATACATCAATAACGTAATATAACCTAACCTAACAGAACCTAACATCTCGGCGGTAATATTTGACAACATTCCTGGCGAGTTGGCCTCTACGTCTCCGTGGGACCTTCCTATACATCAATAACGTAATATAACCGAACCTAACCCAACCTAACATCTCGGCGGAAATATTTGACAACATTCCTGGCGAATTGGCCTCCACGTCTTCGTGGGAGCTTTGTATACATCAATAACGTAATATAACCTAACCTAACCAAACCTATCATCTCGGCGGTAATATTTGACCACATTTCTGGCTTGTTTGCCTCTACGTATCCGTGGGACCTATATATACGTCAATAACGTAATATAACCTAACCTAAACCAATCTAACATATCGGCGGTAATATTTGACCACATTCCCGGCGAGTTGGCCTCTACGTCTCCGTGGGACCTTTATGTACATCAATAGCGTAATATAACCTAACCTAACCCAACCTAACATCTCGGCGGTAATATTTGACAACATTCCCGGCGAGTTGGCCTCTAAGTCTCCATCGGACCTTTATATACATCAAGAACGTAATATGACTTAACCTAACCCAACCTAATATTTCGGCACTAATATTTGACCACATTCCTGGTGAGTTGGCTTCTACGTCCCCGTGGGACCTTCCTATACATCAATGACGTAATATAACCGAACCTAACCCAACCAAACATCTCGGCGGTAATATTTGACAACATTCCTGGCGAGTTGGCCTCTACGGCTCCGTGGGACCTTTATATACATCAATAACGTAATGTAACCTAACCTACCCAACCTAACTTCTCGGCGGTAATATTTGACAACATTCCTGGCGAATTGGCATCTACGTCTCCCTGGGACCTTTATATACATCAATACCGTAATATAACCTAACCTAACCCAACCTAACATCTCGGCGATATTATTTGAAAACAATCCTGGTGAGTTGGCTTCTACGTCCCCGTGGGACCTTCCTATACATCAATGACGTAATATAACCGAACCTAACCCAACCTAACATCTCGGCGGTAATATTTGACAACATTCCTGGCGGGTTGGCCTCTGCGGCTCCGTGGGACCTTCCTATACATCAATAACGTAATATAACCGAACCTAACCCAACCTAACATCTCGGCGGTAATATTTGACAACATTCCTGGCGAGTTGGCCTCTACGGCTCCGTGGGACCTTTATATACATCAATAACGTAATGTAACCTAACCTACCCAACCTAACTTCTCGGCGGTAATATTTGACAACATTCCTGGCGAATTGGCATCTACGTCTCCCTGGGACCTTTATATACATCAATACCGTAATATAACTTAACCTAACCCAACCTAACATCTCGGCGATATTATTTGAAAACAATCCTGGCGAGTTGGGCTCTACGTCTACGTGGGACCTTTGTATACATCAATAACGTAATATAACCTAACCTACCCAACCTAACTTCTCGGCGGTAATATTTGACAACATTACTGGCGAATTGGCCTCTACGTCTCCCTGGGACCTTTATATACATCAATACCGTAATATAACCTAACCTAACCCAATCTACCATCTCGGCGGTAATATTTGATCACATTCCTGTCTTGTTGGCCTCTACGTCTCCGTGGGACGTTTATATACATCAATAATGTAATATAACCTAACCTAACTCAACCTAATATCTCGGCACTAATATTTGACCACATTCCTGGTGAGTTGGCTTCTACGTCCCCGTGGGACCTTCCTATACATCAATAACGTAATATAACCGAACCTAACCCAACCTAACATCTCGGCACTAATATTTGACAACATTCCTGGCGAATTGGCCTCTACGTCTCCTTGGGACCTTTATACATCAATACCATAATATAACATAACCTAACCCAATCTAACATCTAGGCGGTAATATTTGACCACATTCATGGCTTGTTTGCGTCTACGTCTCCGTGGGACCTTCCTATACATCAATAACGTAATATAACCTAACCTAACCCAACCTATCATCTCGGCGGTAATATTTGACCACATTCCTGGCTTGTTGGCCTCTACGTCTCCGTGGGACCTTTATATACATCAATAATGTAATATAACCTAACCTAACAGAACCTAACATCTTGGCGGTAATATTTGACAACATTCCTGGCGAGTTGGCCTCTACGGCTCCGTGGGACCTTTATATACATCAATAACGTAATATAACCTAACCTAACCCTATCTAACATCTCGGCGGTAATATTTGACCACATTCCTGTCTTGTTGGCCTCTACGTCTCCGTGAGACGTTTATATACATCAATAACGTAATATAACCTAACCTAACCCAACCTAACATTTCGGCGGTAATATTTGACAACATTCCTGGCGAATTGGCCCCGACGTCTCCGTGGGACATTTATATACATCAATAGCGTAATATAACCTAACCTAACCCAACCTAACATCTCGGCGATATTATTTGAAAACAATCCTGGCGAGTTGGGCTCTACGTCTACGTGGGACCTTTGTATACATCAATAACGTAATATAACCTAACCTACCCAACCTAACTTCTCGGCGGTAATATTTGACAACATTCCTGGCGAATTGGCCTCTACGTCTCCCTGGGATCTTTATATACATCAATACCGTAATATAACCGAACCTAACCCAACCTAACATCTCGGCACTAATATTTGACAACATTCCTGGCGAATTGGCCTCTACGTCTCCTTGCGACCTTTATACATCAATACCATAATATAACATAACCTAACCCAATCTAACATCTAGGCGGTAATATTTGACCACATTCATGGCTTGTTTGCGTCTACGTCTCCGTGGGACCTTCCTATACATCAATAACGTAATATAACCTAACCTAACCCAACCTATCATCTCGGCGGTAATATTTGACCACATTCCTGGCTTGTTGGCCTCTACGTCTCCGTGGGACCTTTATATACATCAATAATGTAATATAACCTAACCTAACAGAACCTAACATCTTGGCGGTAATATTTGACAACATTCCTGGCGAGTTGGCCTCTACGGCTCCGTGGGACCTTTATATACATCAATAACGTAATATAACCTAACCTACCCAACCTAACTTCTCGGCGGTAATATTTGACAACATTCCTGGCGAATTGGCCTCTACGTCTCCCTGGGATCTTTATATACATCAATACCGTAATATAACCGAACCTAACCCAACCTAACATCTCGGCACTAATATTTGACAACATTCCTGGCGAATTGGCCTCTACGTCTCCTTGCGACCTTTATACATCAATACCATAATATAACATAACCTAACCCAATCTAACATCTAGGCGGTAATATTTGACCACATTCATGGCTTGTTTGCGTCTACGTCTCCGTGGGACCTTCCTATACATCAATAACGTAATATAACCTAACCTAACCCAACCTATCATCTCGGCGGTAATATTTGACCACATTCCTGGCTTGTTGGCCTCTACGTCTCCGTGGGACCTTTATATACATCAATAATGTAATATAACCTAACCTAACAGAACCTGACATCTTGGCGGTAATATTTGACAACATTCCTGGCGAGTTGGCCTCTACGGCTCCGTGGGACCTTCCTATACATCAATGACGTAATATAACCTAACCTAACAGAACCTAACATCTCGGCGGTAATATTTGACAACATTCCTGGCGGGTTGGCCTCTGCGGCTCCGTGGGACCTTCCTATACATCAATAACGTAATATAACCCAACCTAACCCAACCTAACATCTCGGCGGTAATATTTGACCACATTCCTGTCTTGTTGGCCTCTACGTCTCCGTGAGACGTTTATATACATCAATAACGTAATATAACCTAACCTAACCCAACCTAACATTTCGGCGGTAATATTTGACGACATTCCTGGCGAATTGGCCCCGACGTCTCCGTGGGACATTTATATACATCAATAGCGTAATATAACCTAACCTAACCCAACCTAACATCTCGGCGATATTATTTGAAAACAATCCTGGCGAGTTGGGCTCTACGTCTACGTGGGACCTTTGTATACATCAATAACGTAATATAACCTAACCTACCCAACCTAACTTCTCGGCGGTAATATTTGACAACATTCCTGGCGAATTGGCCTCTACGTCTCCCTGGGACCTTTATATACATCAATACCGTAATATAACCTAACCTAACCCAATCTACCATCTCGGCGGTAATATTTGATCACATTCCTGTCTTGTTGGCCTCTACGTCTCCGTGGGACGTTTATATACATCAATAATGTAATATAACCTAACCTAACCCAACCTAATATCTCGGCACTAATATTTGACCACATTCCTGGTGAGTTGGCTTCTACGTCCCCGTGGGACCTTCCTATACATCAATAACGTAATATAACCGAACCTAACCCAACCTAACATCTCGGCACTAATATTTGACAACATTCCTGGCGAATTGGCCTCTACGTCTCCTTGGGACCTTTATACATCAATACCATAATATAACATAACCTAACCCAATCTAACATCTAGGCGGTAATATTTGACCACATTCATGGCTTGTTTGCGTCTACGTCTCCGTGGGACCTTCCTATACATCAATAACGTAATATAACCTAACCTAACCCAACCTATCATCTCGGCGGTAATATTTGACCACATTCCTGGCTTGTTGGCCTCTACGTCTCCGTGGGACCTTTATATACATCAATAATGTAATATAACCTAACCTAACAGAACCTAACATCTTGGCGGTAATATTTGACAACATTCCTGGCGAGTTGGCCTCTACGGCTCCGTGGGACCTTTATATACATCAATAACGTAATATAACCTAACCTAACAGAACCTAACATCTCGGCGGTAATATTTGACAACATTCCTGGCGAGTTGGCCTCTACGGCTCCGTGTGACCTTTATATACATCAATAACGTAACATAACCTAACCTAACCCAATCTAACATCTCGGCGGTAATATTTGACCACATTCCTGTCTTGTTGGCCTCTACGTCTCCGTGAGACGTTTATATACATCAATAACGTAATATAACCTAACCTAACCCAACCTAACATTTCGGCGGTAATATTTGACGACATTCCTGGCGAATTGGCCCCGACGTCTCCGTGGGACATTTATATACATCAGTAGCGTAATATAACCTAACCTAACCCAACCTAACATCTCGGCGATATTATTTGAAAACAATCCTGGCGAGTTGGGCTCTACGTCTACGTGGGACCTTTGTATACATCAATAACGTAATATAACCTAACCTACCACACCTAACTTCTCGGCGGTAATATTTGACAACATTCCTGGCGAATTGGCCTCTACGTCTCCCTGGGACCTTTATATACATCAATACCGTAATATAACCTAACCTAACCCAATCTACCATCTCGGCGGTAATATTTGATCACATTCCTGTCTTGTTGGCCCCGACGTCTCCGTGGGACATTTATATACATCAATAGCGTAATATAACCTAACCTAACCCAACCTAACATCTCGGCGATATTATTTGAAAACAATCCTGGCGAGTTGGGCTCTACGTCTACGTGGGACCTTTGTATACATCAATAACGTAATATAACCTAACCTACCCAACCTAACTTCTCGGCGGTAATATTTGACAACATTCCTGGCGAATTGGCCTCTACGTCTCCCTGGGACCTTTATATACATCAATACCGTAACATAACCTAACCTAACCCAATCTACCATCTCGGCGGTAATATTTGATCACATTCCTGTCTTGTTGGCCTCTACGTCTCCGTGGGACGTTTATATACATCAATAATGTAATATAACCTAACCTAACCCAACCTAATATCTCGGCACTAATATTTGACCACATTCCTGGTGAGTTGGCTTCTACGTCCCCGTGGGACCTTCCTATACACCAATAACGTAATATAACCGAACCTAACGCAACCTAACATCTCGGCGGTAATATTTGACAACATTCCTGGCGAGTTGGCATCTACGTCTCCCTGGGACCTTTATATACATCAATAACGTAATGTAACCTAACCTACCCAACCTAACTTCTCGGCGGTAATATTTGACAACATTCCTGGCGAATTGGCATCTACGTCTCCCTGGGACCTTTATATACATCAATACCGTAATATAACCTAACCTAACCCAACCTAACATCTCGGCGATATTATTTGAAAACAATCCTGGTGAGTTGGCTTCTACGTCCCCGTGGGACCTTCCTATACATCAATGACGTAATATAACCGAACCTAACCCAACCTAACATCTCGGCGGTAATATTTGACAACATTCCTGGCGAGTTGGCCTCTACGGCTCCGTGGGACCTTTATATACATCAATAACGTAATGTAACCTAACCTACCCAACCTAACTTCTCGGCGGTAATATTTGACAACATTCCTGCCGAATTGGCATCTACGTCTCCCTGGGACCTTTATATACATCAATACCGTAATATAACCTAACCTAACCCAACCTAACATCTCGGCGATATTATTTGAAAACAATCCTGGCGAGTTGGCATCTACGTCTACGTGGGACCTTTATATACATCAATAACGTTATATAACCTAACCTAACCCAATCTAACATCTCGGCGGTAATATTTGACAACATTCCTGGCGAGTTGGCCTCTGCGGCTCCGTGGGACCTTTATATACATCAATAACGTAATATAACCTAACCTAACCCAAGCTATCATCTCGGCGGTAATATTTGACCACATTCCTGGCTTGTTGGCCTCTACGTCTCCGTGGGACCTTTATATACATCAATAATGTAATATAACCTAACCTAACAGAACCTAACATCTCGGCCGTAATATTTGACAACATTCCTGGCGAGTTGGCGTCTACGGCTCCGTGGGACCTTTATATACATCAATAACGTAATATAACCTAACCTAACAGAACCTAACATCTCGGCGGTAATATTTGACAACATTCCTGGCGAGTTGGCCTCTACGTCTCCCTGGGACCTTTATATACATCAATACCGTAATATAACCTAACCTAACCCAACCTACCATCTCGGTGGTAATATTTGGCAACATTCCCGGCTTGTTGGCCTCTACGTCTCCGTGGGAGCTTTATATACATCAATAACGTAATATAACCTAACCTAACCCAATCTAACATCTCGGCGGTAATATTTGATCACATTCCTGGCTTGTTTGCCTCTACGTCTCCGTGGGACCTTCCTATACATCAATAACGTAATATAACCTAACCTAACCCAATCTCACATCTCTGCGGTAATGTTTGACCACATTCCCGGCGAGTTGGCCTCTACGTCTCCGTGGGACATTTATATACATCAATAGCGTAATATAAACTAACCTAACCCAACCTAACATCTCGGCGGTAATATTTGACCACATTCCTGTCTTGTTGGCCTCTACGTCTCCGTGGGACGTTTATATACATCAATAACGTAATATAACCTAACCTAACCCAACCTAACATTTCGGCGGTAATATTTGACGACATTCCTGGCGAATTGGCCCCGACGTCTCCTTGGGACATTTATATACATCAATAGCGTAATATAACCTAACCTAACCCAACCTAACATCTCGGCGATATTATTTGAAAACAATCCTGGCGAGTTGGGCTCTACGTCTACGTGGGACCTTTGTATACATCAATAACGTAATATAACCTAACCTACCCAACCTAACTTCTCGGCGGTAATATTTGACAACATTCCTGGCGAATTGGCCTCTACGTCTCCCTGGGACCTTTATATACATCAATACCGTAACATAACCTAACCTAACCCAATCTACCATCTCGGCGGTAATATTTGATCACATTCCTGTCTTGTTGGCCTCTACGTCTCCGTGGGACGTTTATATACATCAATAATGTAATATAACCTAACCTAACCCAACCTAATATCTCGGCACTAATATTTGACCACATTCCTGGTGAGTTGGCTTCTACGTCCCCGTGGGACCTTCCTATACATCAATAACGTAATATAACCGAACCTAACGCAACCTAACATCTCGGCGGTAATATTTGACAACATTCCTGGCGAGTTGGCATCTACGTCTCCCTGGGACCTTTATATACATCAATACCGTAATATAACCTAACCTAACCCAACCTAACATCTCGGCGATATTATTTGAAAACAATCCTGCCGAGTTGGCATCTACGTCTACGTGGGACCTTTATATACATCAATAACGTTATATAACCTAACCTAACCCAACCTAACATCTCGGCGGTAATATTTGACAACATTCCTGGCTTGCTGGCCTCTAAGTCTCCATGGGACCTTTATATACATCAATAATGTAATATAACCTAACTTAACAGAACCTAACATCTCGGCGGTAATATTTGACAACATTCCCGGCGAGTTGGCCTCTAAGTCTCCATGGGACCTTTATATACATCAAGAACGTAATATGACTTAACCTAACCCAACCTAACATCTCGGCGGTAATATTTGGCAACATTCCTGGCTTGCTGGCCTCTACGTCTCCGTGGAACCTTTATATACATCAATAATGTAATATAACCTAACCTAACAGAACCTAACATCTCGGCGGTAATATTTGACAACATTCCTGGCGAGTTGGCCTCTACGGCTCCGTGGGACCATTATATACATCAATAACGTAATATAACCTGACCTAACCAAACCTATCATCTCGGCGGTAATATTTGACCACATTCCTGGCTTGTTGGCCTCTACGTCTCCGTGGGACCTTTATATACATCAATAATGTAATATAACCTAACCTAACAGAACCTAACATCTCGGCGGTAATATTTGACAACATTACTGGCGAGTTGGCCTCTACGTCTCCGTGGGACCTTCCTATACATCAATAACGTAATATAACCTAACCTAACCCAACCTATCATCTCGGCGGTAGTATTTGACCACATTCCTGGCTTGTTGGCCTCTACGTCTCCGTGGGACCTTCATATACATCAAAATCGTAATATAACTTAACCTAACCCAATCTACCATCTCGGCGGTAATATTTGACCACATTCCTGTCTTGTTGGCCTCTAAGTCTCCGTGGGACCTTTATATACATCAATAACGTAATATAACCTAACCTAACCCAATCTAACATCTCTGCGGTAATGTTTGACCACATTCCCGGCGAGTTGGCCTCTACGTCTCCGTGGGACATTTATATACATCAATAGCGTAATATAAACTAACCCAACTCAACCTAACATCTCGGCGGTAATATTTGACAACATTCCCGGCGAGTTGGCCTCTAAGTCTCCATGGGACCTTTATATACATCAATAGCGTAATATAACCTAACCTAACCCAACCTATCATCTCGGCGGGAATATTTGACCACATTCCTGGCTTGTTGGCCCCTACGTCTCCGTGGGACCTTTATATACATCAATAACGTAATATAACCTAACCTAACCCAACCTAACATCTCGGCGGTAATATTTGACCACATTCCTGTCTTGTTGGCCTCTACGTCTCCGTGGGACGTTTATATACATCAATAACGTAATATAACCTAACCTAACCCAACCTAATATCTCGGCGATATTATTTGAAAACAATACTGGCGAGTTGGGCTCTACGTCTACGTGGGACCTTCATATACATCAATAACGTAATATAACCTAACCTAAACCAATCTAACATCTCGGCGGTAATATTTGACCACATTCCTGTCTTGTTGGCATCTACGTCTCCGTGGGACCTTTATATACATCAATAATGTAATATAACCTAACCTAACAGAACCTAACATCTCGGCGGTAATATTTGACAACATTCCTGGCGAGTTGGCCTCTACGGCTCCGTGTGACCTTTATATACATCAATAACGTAATATAACCTAACCTAACCCAATCTAACATCTCGGCGGTAATATTTGACCACATTCCTGTCTTGTTGGCCTCTACGTCTCCGTGAGACGTTTATATACATCAATAACGTAATATAACCTAACCTAACCCAACCTAACATTTCGGCGATATTATTTGAAAACAATCCTGGCGAGTTGGGCTCTACGTCTACGTGGGACCTTTGTATACATCAATAACGTAATATAACCTAACCTAACCCAACCTAACATCTCGGCGGTAATATTTGACCACATTCCTGTCTTGTTGGCCTCTACGTCTCCGTGGGACGTTTATATACATCAATAACGTAATATAACCTAACCTAACCCAACCTAATATCTCGGCGATATTATTTGAAAACAATACTGGCGAGTTGGGCTCTACGTCTACGTGGGACCTTTGTATACATCAATAACGTAATATAACCTAACCTACCCAACCTAACTTCTCGGCGGTAATATTTGACAACATTCCTGGCGAATTGGCCTCTACGTCTCCCTGGGACCTTTATATACATCAATACCGTAATATAACCTAACCTAACCCAATCTACCATCTCGGCGGTAATATTTGATCACATTCCTGTCTTGTTGGCCTCTACGTCTCCGTGGGACGTTTATATACATCAATAATGTAATATAACCTAACCTAACCCAACCTAATATCTCGGCACTAATATTTGACCACATTCCTGGTGAGTTGGCTTCTACGTCCCCGTGGGACCTTCCTATACATCAATAACGTAATATAACCGAACCTAACCCAACCTAACATCTCGGCACTAATATTTGACAACATTCCTGGCGAATTGGCCTCTACGTCTCCTTGGGACCTTTATACATCAATACCATAATATAACATAACCTAACCCAATCTAACATCTAGGCGGTAATATTTGACCACATTCATGGCTTGTTTGCGTCTACGTCTCCGTGGGACCTTCCTATACATCAATAACGTAATATAACCTAACCTAACCCAACCTATCATCTCGGCGGTAATATTTGACCACATTCCTGGCTTGTTGGCCTCTACGTCTCCGTGGGACCTTTATATACATCAATAATGTAATATAACCTAACCTAACAGAACCTAACATCTTGGCGGTAATATTTGACAACATTCCTGGCGAGTTGGCCTCTACGGCTCCGTGGGACCTTTATATACATCAATAACGTAATATAACCTAACCTAACAGAACCTAACATCTCGGCGGTAATATTTGACAACATTCCTGGCGAGTTGGCCTCTACGGCTCCGTGTGACCTTTATATACATCAATAACGTAACATAACCTAACCTAACCCAATCTAACATCTCGGCGGTAATATTTGACCACATTCCTGTCTTGTTGGCCTCTACGTCTCCGTGAGACGTTTATATACATCAATAACGTAATATAACCTAACCTAACCCAACCTAACATTTCGGCGGTAATATTTGACGACATTCCTGGCGAATTGGCCCCGACGTCTCCGTGGGACATTTATATACATCAGTAGCGTAATATAACCTAACCTAACCCAACCTAACATCTCGGCGATATTATTTGAAAACAATCCTGGCGAGTTGGGCTCTACGTCTACGTGGGACCTTTGTATACATCAATAACGTAATATAACCTAACCTACCACACCTAACTTCTCGGCGGTAATATTTGACAACATTCCTAGCGAATTGGCCTCTACGTCTCCCTGGGACCTTTATATACATCAATACCGTAATATAACCTAACCTAACCCAATCTACCATCTCGGCGGTAATATTTGATCACATTCCTGTCTTGTTGGCCCCGACGTCTCCGTGGGACATTTATATACATCAATAGCGTAATATAACCTAACCTAACCCAACCTAACATCTCGGCGATATTATTTGAAAACAATCCTGGCGAGTTGGGCTCTACGTCTACGTGGGACCTTTGTATACATCAATAACGTAATATAACCTAACCTACCCAACCTAACTTCTCGGCGGTAATATTTGACAACATTCCTGGCGAATTGGCCTCTACGTCTCCCTGGGACCTTTATATACATCAATACCGTAACATAACCTAACCTAACCCAATCTACCATCTCGGCGGTAATATTTGATCACATTCCTGTCTTGTTGGCCTCTACGTCTCCGTGGGACGTTTATATACATCAATAATGTAATATAACCTAACCTAACCCAACCTAATATCTCGGCACTAATATTTGACCACATTCCTGGTGAGTTGGCTTCTACGTCCCCGTGGGAACTTCCTATACACCAATAACGTAATATAACCGAACCTAACGCAACCTAACATCTCGGCGGTAATATTTGACAACATTCCTGGCGAGTTGGCATCTACGTCTCCCTGGGACCTTTATATACATCAATAACGTAATGTAACCTAACCTACCCAACCTAACTTCTCGGCGGTAATATTTGACAACATTCCTGGCGAATTGGCATCTACGTCTCCCTGGGACCTTTATATACATCAATACCGTAATATAACCTAACCTTACCCAACCTAACATCTCGGCGATATTATTTGAAAACAATCCTGGTGAGTTGGCTTCTACGTCCCCGTGGGACCTTCCTATACATCAATGACGTAATATAACCGAACCTAACCCAACCTAACATCTCGGCGGTAATATTTGACAACATTCCTGGCGAGTTGGCCTCTACGGCTCCGTGGGACCTTTATATACATCAATAACGTAATGTAACCTAACCTACCCAACCTAACTTCTCGGCGGTAATATTTGACAACATTCCTGCCGAATTGGCATCTACGTCTCCCTGGGACCTTTATATACATCAATACCGTAATATAACCTAACCTAACCCAACCTAACATCTCGGCGATATTATTTGAAAACAATCCTGGCGAGTTGGCATCTACGTCTACGTGGGACCTTTATATACATCAATAACGTTATATAACCTAACCTAACCCAATCTAACATCTCGGCGGTAATATTTGACAACATTCCTGGCGAGTTGGCCTCTGCGGCTCCGTGGGACCTTTATATACATCAATAACGTAATATAACCTAACCTAACCCAAGCTATCATCTCGGCGGTAATATTTGACCACATTCCTGGCTTGTTGGCCTCTACGTCTCCGTGGGACCTTTATATACATCAATAATGTAATATAACCTAACCTAACAGAACCTAACATCTCGGCCGTAATATTTGACAACATTCCTGGCGAGTTGGCGTCTACGGCTCCGTGGGACCTTTATATACATCAATAACGTAATATAACCTAACCTAACAGAACCTAACATCTCGGCGGTAATATTTGACAACATTCCTGGCGAGTTGGCCTCTACGTCTCCCTGGGACCTTTATATACATCAATACCGTAATATAACCTAACCTAACCCAACCTACCATCTCGGTGGTAATATTTGGCAACATTCCCGGCTTGTTGGCCTCTACGTCTCCGTGGGAGCTTTATATACATCAATAACGTAATATAACCTAACCTAACCCAATCTAACATCTCGGCGGTAATATTTGATCACATTCCTGGCTTGTTTGCCTCTACGTCTCCGTGGGACCTTCCTATACATCAATAACGTAATATAACCTAACCTAACCCAATCTCACATCTCTGCGGTAATGTTTGACCACATTCCCGGCGAGTTGGCCTCTACGTCTCCGTGGGACATTTATATACATCAATAGCGTAATATAAACTAACCTAACCCAACCTAACATCTCGGCGGTAATATTTGACCACATTCCTGTCTTGTTGGCCTCTACGTCTCCGTGGGACGTTTATATACATCAATAACGTAATATAACCTAACCTAACCCAACCTAACATTTCGGCGGTAATATTTGACGACATTCCTGGCGAATTGGCCCCGACGTCTCCTTGGGACATTTATATACATCAATAGCGTAATATAACCTAACCTAACCCAACCTAACATCTCGGCGATATTATTTGAAAACAATCCTGGCGAGTTGGGCTCTACGTCTACGTGGGACCTTTGTATACATCAATAACGTAATATAACCTAACCTACCCAACCTAACTTCTCGGCGGTAATATTTGACAACATTCCTGGCGAATTGGCCTCTACGTCTCCCTGGGACCTTTATATACATCAATACCGTAACATAACCTAACCTAACCCAATCTACCATCTCGGCGGTAATATTTGATCACATTCCTGTCTTGTTGGCCTCTACGTCTCCGTGGGACGTTTATATACATCAATAATGTAATATAACCTAACCTAACCCAACCTAATATCTCGGCACTAATATTTGACCACATTCCTGGTGAGTTGGCTTCTACGTCCCCGTGGGACCTTCCTATACATCAATAACGTAATATAACCGAACCTAACGCAACCTAACATCTCGGCGGTAATATTTGACAACATTCCTGGCGAGTTGGCATCTACGTCTCCCTGGGACCTTTATATACATCAATACCGTAATATAACCTAACCTAACCCAACCTAACATCTCGGCGATATTATTTGAAAACAATCCTGGCGAGTTGGCATCTACGTCTACGTGGGACCTTTATATACATCAATAACGTTATATAACCTAACCTAACCCAACCTAACATCTCGGCGGTAATATTTGACAACATTCCTGGCTTGCTGGCCTCTAAGTCTCCATGGGACCTTTATATACATCAATAATGTAATATAACCTAACTTAACAGAACCTAACATCTCGGCGGTAATATTTGACAACATTCCCGGCGAGTTGGCCTCTAAGTCTCCATGGGACCTTTATATACATCAAGAACGTAATATGACTTAACCTAACCCAACCTAACATCTCGGCGGTAATATTTGGCAACATTCCTGGCTTGCTGGCCTCTACGTCTCCGTGGAACCTTTATATACATCAATAATGTAATATAACCTAACCTAACAGAACCTAACATCTCGGCGGTAATATTTGACAACATTCCTGGCGAGTTGGCCTCTACGGCTCCGTGGGACCATTATATACATCAATAACGTAATATAACCTGACCTAACCAAACCTATCATCTCGGCGGTAATATTTGACCACATTCCTGGCTTGTTGGCCTCTACGTCTCCGTGGGACCTTTATATACATCAATAATGTAATATAACCTAACCTAACAGAACCTAACATCTCGGCGGTAATATTTGACAACATTACTGGCGAGTTGGCCTCTACGTCTCCGTGGGACCTTCCTATACATCAATAACGTAATATAACCTAACCTAATCCAACCTATCATCTCGGCGGTAGTATTTGACCACATTCCTGGCTTGTTGGCCTCTACGTCTCCGTGGGACCTTCATATACATCAAAATCGTAATATAACTTAACCTAACCCAATCTACCATCTCGGCGGTAATATTTGACCACATTCCTGTCTTGTTGGCCTCTAAGTCTCCGTGGGACCTTTATATACATCAATAACGTAATATAACCTAACCTAACCCAATCTAACATCTCTGCGGTAATGTTTGACCACATTCCCGGCGAGTTGGCCTCTACGTCTCCGTGGGACATTTATATACATCAATAGCGTAATATAAACTAACCCAACTCAACCTAACATCTCGGCGGTAATATTTGACAACATTCCCGGCGAGTTGGCCTCTAAGTCTCCATGGGACCTTTATATACATCAATAGCGTAATATAACCTAACCTAACCCAACCTATCATCTCGGCGGGAATATTTGACCACATTCCTGGCTTGTTGGCCCCTACGTCTCCGTGGGACCTTTATATACATCAATAACGTAATATAACCTAACCTAACCCAACCTAACATCTCGGCGGTAATATTTGACCACATTCCTGTCTTGTTGGCCTCTACGTCTCCGTGGGACGTTTATATACATCAATAACGTAATATAACCTAACCTAACCCAACCTAATATCTCGGCGATATTATTTGAAAACAATACTGGCGAGTTGGGCTCTACGTCTTCGTGGGACCTTCATATACATCAATAACGTAATATAACCTAACCTAAACCAATCTAACATCTCGGCGGTAATATTTGACCACATTCCTGTCTTGTTGGCATCTACGTCTCCGTGGGACCTTTATATACATCAATAATGTAATATAACCTAACCTAACAGAACCTAACATCTCGGCGGTAATATTTGACAACATTCCTGGCGAGTTGGCCTCTACGGCTCCGTGTGACCTTTATATACATCAATAACGTAATATAACCTAACCTAACCCAATCTAACATCTCGGCGGTAATATTTGACCACATTCCTGTCTTGTTGGCCTCTACGTCTCCGTGAGACGTTTATATACATCAATAACGTAATATAACCTAACCTAACCCAACCTAACATTTCGGCGATATTATTTGAAAACAATCCTGGCGAGTTGGGCTCTACGTCTACGTGGGACCTTTGTATACATCAATAACGTAATATAACCTAACCTAACCCAACCTAACATCTCGGCGGTAATATTTGACCACATTCCTGTCTTGTTGGCCTCTACGTCTCCGTGGGACGTTTATATACATCAATAACGTAATATAACCTAACCTAACCCAACCTAATATCTCGGCGATATTATTTGAAAACAATACTGGCGAGTTGGGCTCTACGTCTACGTGGGACCTTCATATACATCAATAACGTAATATAACCTAACCTAAACCAATCTAACATCTCGGCGGTAATATTTGACCACATTCCTGTCTTGTTGGCATCTACGTCTCCGTGGGACCTTTATATACATCAATAATGTAATATAACCTAACCTAACAGAACCTAACATCTCGGCGGTAATATTTGACAACATTCCTGGCGAGTTGGCCTCTACGGCTCCGTGTGACCTTTATATACATCAATAACGTAATATAACCTAACCTAACCCAATCTAACATCTCGGCGGTAATATTTGACCACATTCCTGTCTTGTTGGCCTCTACGTCTCCGTGAGACGTTTATATACATCAATAATGTAATATAACCTAACCTAACCCAACCTAACATTTCGACGGTAATATTTGACGACATTCCTGGCGAATTGGCCCCGACGTCTCCGTGGGACATTTATATACATCAGTAGCGTAATATAACCTAACCTAACCCAACCTAACATCTCGGCGATATTATTTGAAAACAATCCTGGCGAGTTGGGCTCTACGTCTACGTGGGACCTTTGTATACATCAATAACGTAATATAACCTAACCTACCTCACCTAACTTCTCGGCGGTAATATTTGACAACATTCCTGGCGAATTGGCCTCTACGTCTCCCTGGGACCTTTATATACATCAATACCGTAATATAACCTAACCTAACCCAATCTACCATCTCGGCGGTAATATTTGATCACATTCCTGTCTTGTTGGCCCCGACGTCTCCGTGGGACATTTATATACATCAATAGCGTAATATAACCTAACCTAACCCAACCTAACATCTCGGCGATATTATTTGAAAACAATCCTGGCGAGTTGGGCTCTACGTCTACGTGGGACCTTTGTATACATCAATAACGTAATATAACCTAACCTACCCAACCTAACTTCTCGGCGGTAATATTTGAAAACATTCCTGGCGAATTGGCCTCTACGTCTCCCTGGGACCTTTATATACATCAATACCGTAACATAACCTAACCTAACCCAATCTACCATCTCGGCGGTAATATTTGATCACATTCCTGTCTTGTTGGCCTCTACGTCTCCGTGGGACGTTTATATACATCAATAATGTAATATAACCTAACCTAACCCAACCTAATATCTCGGCACTAATATTTGACCACATTCCTGGTGAGTTGGCTTCTACGTCCCCGTGGGACCTTCCTATACATCAATAACGTAATGTAACCTAACCTACCCAACCTAACTTCTCGGCGGTAATATTTGACAACATTCCTGGCGAATTGGCATCTACGTCTCCCTGGGACCTTTATATACATCAATACCGTAATATAACCTAACCTAACCCAACCTAACATCTCGGCGATATTATTTGAAAACAATCCTGGTGAGTTGGCTTCTACGTCCCCGTGGGACCTTCCTATACATCAATGACGTAATATAACCGAACCTAACCCAACCTAACATCTCGGCGGTAATATTTGACAACATTCCTGGCGAGTTGGCCTCTACGGCTCCGTGGGACCTTTATATACATCAATAACGTAATGTAACCTAACCTACCCAACCTAACTTCTCGGCGGTAATATTTGACAACATTCCTGCCGAATTGGCATCTACGTCTCCCTGGGACCTTTATATACATCAATACCGTAATATAACCTAACCTAACCCAACCTAACATCTCGGCGATATTATTTGAAAACAATCCTGGCGAGTTGGCATCTACGTCTACGTGGGACCTTTATATACAGCAATAACGTTATATAACCTAACCTAACCCAATCTAACATCTCGGCGGTAATATTTGACAACATTCCTGGCGAGTTGGCCTCTGCGGCTCCGTGGGACCTTTATATACATCAATAACGTAATATAACCTAACCTAACCCAAGCTATCATCTCGGCGGTAATATTTGACCACATTCCTGGCTTGTTGGCCTCTACGTCTCCGTGGGACCTTTATATACATCAATAATGTAATATAACCTAACCTAACAGAACCTAACATCTCGGCGGTAATATTTGACAACATTCCTGGCGAGTTGGCGTCTACGGCTCCGTGGGACCTTTATATACATCAATAACGTAATATAACCTAACCTAACAGAACCTAACATCTCGGCGGTAATATTTGACAACATTCCTGGCGAGTTGGCCTCTACGTCTCCCTGGGACCTTTATATACATCAATGCCGTAATATAACCTAACCTAACCCAAGCTATCATCTCGGCGGTAATATTTGACCACATTCCTGGCTTGTTGGCCTCTACGTCTCCGTGGGACCTTTATATACATCAATAATGTAATATAACCTAACCTAACAGAACCTAACATCTCGGCCGTAATATTTGACAACATTCCTGGCGAGTTGGCGTCTACGGCTCCGTGGGACCTTTATATACATCAATAACGTAATATAACCTAACCTAACAGAACCTAACATCTCGGCGGTAATATTTGACAACATTCCTGGCGAGTTGGCCTCTACGTCTCCCTGGGACCTTTATATACATCAATACCGTAATATAACCTAACCTAACCCAACCTACCATCTCGGTGGTAATATTTGGCAACATTCCCGGCTTGTTGGCCTCTACGTCTCCGTGGGAGCTTTATATACATCAATAACGTAATATAACCTAACCTAACCCAATCTAACATCTCGGCGGTAATATTTGATCACATTCCTGGCTTGTTTGCCTCTACGTCTCCGTGGGACCTTCCTATACATCAATAACGTAATATAACCTAACCTAACCCAATCTCACATCTCTGCGGTAATGTTTGACCACATTCCCGGCGAGTTGGCCTCTACGTCTCCGTGGGACATTTATATACATCAATAGCGTAATATAAACTAACCTAACCCAACCTAACATCTCGGCGGTAATATTTGACCACATTCCTGTCTTGTTGGCCTCTACGTCTCCGTGGGACGTTTATATACATCAATAACGTAATATAACCTAACCTAACCCAACCTAACATTTCGGCGGTAATATTTGACGACATTCCTGGCGAATTGGCCCCGACGTCTCCTTGGGACATTTATATACATCAATAGCGTAATATAACCTAACCTAACCCAACCTAACATCTCGGCGATATTATTTGAAAACAATCCTGGCGAGTTGGGCTCTACGTCTACGTGGGACCTTTGTATACATCAATAACGTAATATAACCTAACCTACCCAACCTAACTTCTCGGCGGTAATATTTGACAACATTCCTGGCGAATTGGCCTCTACGTCTCCCTGGGACCTTTATATACATCAATACCGTAACATAACCTAACCTAACCCAATCTACCATCTCGGCGGTAATATTTGATCACATTCCTGTCTTGTTGGCCTCTACGTCTCCGTGGGACGTTTATATACATCAATAATGTAATATAACCTAACCTAACCCAACCTAATATCTCGGCACTAATATTTGACCACATTCCTGGTGAGTTGGCTTCTACGTCCCCGTGGGACCTTCCTATACATCAATAACGTAATATAACCGAACCTAACGCAACCTAACATCTCGGCGGTAATATTTGACAACATTCCTGGCGAGTTGGCATCTACGTCTCCCTGGGACCTTTATATACATCAATACCGTAATATAACCTAACCTAACCCAACCTAACATCTCGGCGATATTATTTGAAAACAATCCTGGCGAGTTGGCATCTACGTCTACGTGGGACCTTTATATACATCAATAACGTTATATAACCTAACCTAACCCAACCTAACATCTCGGCGGTAATATTTGACAACATTCCTGGCTTGCTGGCCTCTAAGTCTCCATGGGACCTTTATATACATCAATAATGTAATATAACCTAACTTAACAGAACCTAACATCTCGGCGGTAATATTTGACAACATTCCCGGCGAGTTGGCCTCTAAGTCTCCATGGGACCTTTATATACATCAAGAACGTAATATGACTTAACCTAACCCAACCTAACATCTCGGCGGTAATATTTGGCAACATTCCTGGCTTGCTGGCCTCTACGTCTCCGTGGAACCTTTATATACATCAATAATGTAATATAACCTAACCTAACAGAACCTAACATCTCGGCGGTAATATTTGACAACATTCCTGGCGAGTTGGCCTCTACGGCTCCGTGGGACCATTATATACATCAATAACGTAATATAACCTGACCTAACCAAACCTATCATCTCGGCGGTAATATTTGACCACATTCCTGGCTTGTTGGCCTCTACGTCTCCGTGGGACCTTTATATACATCAATAATGTAATATAACCTAACCTAACAGAACCTAACATCTCGGCGGTAATATTTGACAACATTACTGGCGAGTTGGCCTCTACGTCTCCGTGGGACCTTCCTATACATCAATAACGTAATATAACCTAACCTAATCCAACCTATCATCTCGGCGGTAGTATTTGACCACATTCCTGGCTTGTTGGCCTCTACGTCTCCGTGGGACCTTCATATACATCAAAATCGTAATATAACTTAACCTAACCCAATCTACCATCTCGGCGGTAATATTTGACCACATTCCTGTCTTGTTGGCCTCTAAGTCTCCGTGGGACCTTTATATACATCAATAACGTAATATAACCTAACCTAACCCAATCTAACATCTCTGCGGTAATGTTTGACCACATTCCCGGCGAGTTGGCCTCTACGTCTCCGTGGGACATTTATATACATCAATAGCGTAATATAAACTAACCCAACTCAACCTAACATCTCGGCGGTAATATTTGACAACATTCCCGGCGAGTTGGCCTCTAAGTCTCCATGGGACCTTTATATACATCAATAGCGTAATATAACCTAACCTAACCCAACCTATCATCTCGGCGGGAATATTTGACCACATTCCTGGCTTGTTGGCCCCTACGTCTCCGTGGGACCTTTATATACATCAATAACGTAATATAACCTAACCTAACCCAACCTAACATCTCGGCGGTAATATTTGACCACATTCCTGTCTTGTTGGCCTCTACGTCTCCGTGGGACGTTTATATACATCAATAACGTAATATAACCTAACCTAACCCAACCTAATATCTCGGCGATATTATTTGAAAACAATACTGGCGAGTTGGGCTCTACGTCTTCGTGGGACCTTCATATACATCAATAACGTAATATAACCTAACCTAAACCAATCTAACATCTCGGCGGTAATATTTGACCACATTCCTGTCTTGTTGGCATCTACGTCTCCGTGGGACCTTTATATACATCAATAATGTAATATAACCTAACCTAACAGAACCTAACATCTCGGCGGTAATATTTGACAACATTCCTGGCGAGTTGGCCTCTACGGCTCCGTGTGACCTTTATATACATCAATAACGTAATATAACCTAACCTAACCCAATCTAACATCTCGGCGGTAATATTTGACCACATTCCTGTCTTGTTGGCCTCTACGTCTCCGTGAGACGTTTATATACATCAATAACGTAATATAACCTAACCTAACCCAACCTAACATTTCGGCGATATTATTTGAAAACAATCCTGGCGAGTTGGGCTCTACGTCTACGTGGGACCTTTGTATACATCAATAACGTAATATAACCTAACCTAACCCAACCTAACATCTCGGCGGTAATATTTGACCACATTCCTGTCTTGTTGGCCTCTACGTCTCCGTGGGACGTTTATATACATCAATAACGTAATATAACCTAACCTAACCCAACCTAATATCTCGGCGATATTATTTGAAAACAATACTGGCGAGTTGGGCTCTACGTCTACGTGGGACCTTCATATACATCAATAACGTAATATAACCTAACCTAAACCAATCTAACATCTCGGCGGTAATATTTGACCACATTCCTGTCTTGTTGGCATCTACGTCTCCGTGGGACCTTTATATACATCAATAATGTAATATAACCTAACCTAACAGAACCTAACATCTCGGCGGTAATATTTGACAACATTCCTGGCGAGTTGGCCTCTACGGCTCCGTGTGACCTTTATATACATCAATAACGTAATATAACCTAACCTAACCCAATCTAACATCTCGGCGGTAATATTTGACCACATTCCTGTCTTGTTGGCCTCTACGTCTCCGTGAGACGTTTATATACATCAATAATGTAATATAACCTAACCTAACCCAACCTAACATTTCGACGGTAATATTTGACGACATTCCTGGCGAATTGGCCCCGACGTCTCCGTGGGACATTTATATACATCAGTAGCGTAATATAACCTAACCTAACCCAACCTAACATCTCGGCGATATTATTTGAAAACAATCCTGGCGAGTTGGGCTCTACGTCTACGTGGGACCTTTGTATACATCAATAACGTAATATAACCTAACCTACCTCACCTAACTTCTCGGCGGTAATATTTGACAACATTCCTGGCGAATTGGCCTCTACGTCTCCCTGGGACCTTTATATACATCAATACCGTAATATAACCTAACCTAACCCAATCTACCATCTCGGCGGTAATATTTGATCACATTCCTGTCTTGTTGGCCCCGACGTCTCCGTGGGACATTTATATACATCAATAGCGTAATATAACCTAACCTAACCCAACCTAACATCTCGGCGATATTATTTGAAAACAATCCTGGCGAGTTGGGCTCTACGTCTACGTGGGACCTTTGTATACATCAATAACGTAATATAACCTAACCTACCCAACCTAACTTCTCGGCGGTAATATTTGAAAACATTCCTGGCGAATTGGCCTCTACGTCTCCCTGGGACCTTTATATACATCAATACCGTAACATAACCTAACCTAACCCAATCTACCATCTCGGCGGTAATATTTGATCACATTCCTGTCTTGTTGGCCTCTACGTCTCCGTGGGACGTTTATATACATCAATAATGTAATATAACCTAACCTAACCCAACCTAATATCTCGGCACTAATATTTGACCACATTCCTGGTGAGTTGGCTTCTACGTCCCCGTGGGACCTTCCTATACATCAATAACGTAATGTAACCTAACCTACCCAACCTAACTTCTCGGCGGTAATATTTGACAACATTCCTGGCGAATTGGCATCTACGTCTCCCTGGGACCTTTATATACATCAATACCGTAATATAACCTAACCTAACCCAACCTAACATCTCGGCGATATTATTTGAAAACAATCCTGGTGAGTTGGCTTCTACGTCCCCGTGGGACCTTCCTATACATCAATGACGTAATATAACCGAACCTAACCCAACCTAACATCTCGGCGGTAATATTTGACAACATTCCTGGCGAGTTGGCCTCTACGGCTCCGTGGGACCTTTATATACATCAATAACGTAATGTAACCTAACCTACCCAACCTAACTTCTCGGCGGTAATATTTGACAACATTCCTGCCGAATTGGCATCTACGTCTCCCTGGGACCTTTATATACATCAATACCGTAATATAACCTAACCTAACCCAACCTAACATCTCGGCGATATTATTTGAAAACAATCCTGGCGAGTTGGCATCTACGTCTACGTGGGACCTTTATATACAGCAATAACGTTATATAACCTAACCTAACCCAATCTAACATCTCGGCGGTAATATTTGACAACATTCCTGGCGAGTTGGCCTCTGCGGCTCCGTGGGACCTTTATATACATCAATAACGTAATATAACCTAACCTAACCCAAGCTATCATCTCGGCGGTAATATTTGACCACATTCCTGGCTTGTTGGCCTCTACGTCTCCGTGGGACCTTTATATACATCAATAATGTAATATAACCTAACCTAACAGAACCTAACATCTCGGCGGTAATATTTGACAACATTCCTGGCGAGTTGGCGTCTACGGCTCCGTGGGACCTTTATATACATCAATAACGTAATATAACCTAACCTAACAGAACCTAACATCTCGGCGGTAATATTTGACAACATTCCTGGCGAGTTGGCCTCTACGTCTCCCTGGGACCTTTATATACATCAATGCCGTAATATAACCTAACCTAACCCAACCTACCATCTCGGTGGTAATATTTGGCAACATTCCCGGCTTGTTGGCCTCTACGTCTCCGTGGGAGCTTTATATACATCAATAACGTAATATAACCTAACCTAACCCAATCTAACATCTCGGCGGTAATATTTGATCACATTCCTGGCTTGTTTGCCTCTACGTCTCCGTGGGACCTTCCTATACATCAATAACGTAATATAACCTAACCTAACCCAATCTCACATCTCTGCGGTAATGTTTGACCACATTCCCGGCGAGTTGGCCTCTACGTCTCCGTGGGACATTTATATACATCAATAGCGTAATATAAACTAACCTAACCCAACCTAACATCTCGGCGGTAATATTTGACCACATTCCTGTCTTGTTGGCCTCTACGTCTCCGTGGGACGTTTATATACATCAATAACGTAATATAACCTAACCTAACCCAACCTAACATTTCGGCGGTAATATTTGACGACATTCCTGGCGAATTGGCCCCGACGTCTCCTTGGGACATTTATATACATCAATAGCGTAATATAACCTAACCTAACCCAACCTAACATCTCGGCGATATTATTTGAAAACAATCCTGGCGAGTTGGGCTCTACGTCTACGTGGGACCTTTGTATACATCAATAACGTAATATAACCTAACCTACCCAACCTAACTTCTCGGCGGTAATATTTGACAACATTCCTGGCGAATTGGCCTCTACGTCTCCCTGGGACCTTTATATACATCAATACCGTAACATAACCTAACCTAACCCAATCTACCATCTCGGCGGTAATATTTGATCACATTCCTGTCTTGTTGGCCTCTACGTCTCCGTGGGACGTTTATATACATCAATAATGTAATATAACCTAACCTAACCCAACCTAATATCTCGGCACTAATATTTGACCACATTCCTGGTGAGTTGGCTTCTACGTCCCCGTGGGACCTTCCTATACATCAATAACGTAATATAACCGAACCTAACGCAACCTAACATCTCGGCGGTAATATTTGACAACATTCCTGGCGAGTTGGCATCTACGTCTCCCTGGGACCTTTATATACATCAATACCGTAATATAACCTAACCTAACCCAACCTAACATCTCGGCGATATTATTTGAAAACAATCCTGGCGAGTTGGCATCTACGTCTACGTGGGACCTTTATATACATCAATAACGTTATATAACCTAACCTAACCCAATCTAACATCTCGGCGGTAATATTTGACAACATTCCTGGCGAGTTGGCCTCTAAGTCTCCATGGGACCTTTATATACATCAAGAACGTAATATGACTTAACCTAACCCAACCTAACATCTCGGCGGTAATATTTGGCAACATTCCTGGCTTGCTGGCCTCTACGTCTCCGTGGAACCTTTATATACATCAATAATGTAATATAACCTAACTTAACAGAACCTAACATCTCGGCGGTAATATTTGACAACATTCCCGGCGAGTTGGCCTCTAAGTCTCCATGGGACCTTTATATACATCAAGAACGTAATATGACTTAACCTAACCCAACCTAACATCTCGGCGATATTATTTGAAAACAATCCTGGCGAGTTGGCATCTACGTCTACGTGGGACCTTTATATACATCAATAACGTTATATAACCTAACCTAACCCAATCTAACATCTCGGCGGTAATATTTGACAACATTCCTGGCGAGTTGGCCTCTAAGTCTCCATGGGACCTTTATATACATCAAGAACGTAATATGACTTAACCTGACCCAACCTAACATCTCGGCGGTAATATTTGGCAACATTCCTGGCTTGCTGGCCTCTACGTCTCCGTGGAACCTTTATATACATCAATAATGTAATATAACCTAACTTAACAGAACCTAACATCTCGGCGGTAATATTTGACAACATTCCCGGCGAGTTGGCCTCTAAGTCTCCATGGGACCTTTATATACATCAAGAACGTAATATGACTTAACCTAACCCAACCTAACATCTCGGCGGTAATATTTGGCAACATTCCTGGCTTGCTGGCCTCTACGTCTCCGTGGAACCTTTATATACATCAATAATGTAATATAACCTAACCTAACAGAACCTAACATCTCGGCGGTAATATTTGACAACATTCCTGGCGAGTTGGCCTCTACGGCTCCGTGGGACCATTATATACATCAATAACGTAATATAACCTGACCTAACCAAACCTATCATCTCGGCGGTAATATTTGACCACATTCCTGGCTTGTTGGCCTCTACGTCTCCGTGGGACCTTTATATACATCAATAATGTAATATAACCTAACCTAACAGAACCTAACATCTCGGCGGTAATATTTGACAACATTACTGGCGAGTTGGCCTCTACGTCTCCGTGGGACCTTCCTATACATCAATAACGTAATATAACCTAACCTAACCCAACCTATCATCTCGGCGGTAGTATTTGACCACATTCCTGGCTTGTTGGCCTCTACGTCTCCGTGGGACCTTCATATACATCAAAATCGTAATATAACTTAACCTAACCCAATCTACCATCTCGGCGGTAATATTTGACCACATTCCTGTCTTGTTGGCCTCTAAGTCTCCGTGGGACCTTTATATACATCAATAACGTAATATAACCTAACCTAACCCAATCTAACATCTCTGCGGTAATGTTTGACCACATTCCCGGCGAGTTGGCCTCTACGTCTCCGTGGGACATTTATATACATCAATAGCGTAATATAAACTAACCCAACTCAACCTAACATCTCGGCGGTAATATTTGACAACATTCCCGGCGAGTTGGCCTCTAAGTCTCCATGGGACCTTTATATACATCAATAGCGTAATATAACCTAACCTAACCCAACCTATCATCTCGGCGGTAATATTTGACCACATTCCTGGCTTGTTGGCCCCTACGTCTCCGTGGGACCTTTATATACATCAATAACGTAATATAACCTAACCTAACCCAACCTAACATCTCGGCGGTAATATTTGACCACATTCCTGTCTTGTTGGCCTCTACGTCTCCGTGGGACGTTTATATACATCAATAACGTAATATAACCTAACCTAACCCAACCTAATATCTCGGCGATATTATTTGAAAACAATACTGGCGAGTTGGGCTCTACGTCTACGTGGGACCTTCATATACATCAATAACGTAATATAACCTAACCTAAACCAATCTAACATCTCGGCGGTAATATTTGACCACATTCCTGTCTTGTTGGCATCTACGTCTCCGTGGGACCTTTATATACATCAATAATGTAATATAACCTAACCTAACAGAACCTTACATCTCGGCGGTAATATTTGACAATATTCATGGCGAGTTGGCATCTACGGCTCCGTGGGACCCTTATATACATCAATAACGTAATATAACCTAACCTAACAGAAACTAACACCTCGGCGGTAATATTTGACCACATTCCTGGCTTGTTTGCCTCTACGTCTCCGTGGGACCTTTGTATACATCAATAACGTAATATAACCTAACCTATCCCAATCTAACATCTCTGCGGTAATATTTCACCACATTCCTGGCTTGTTTGCCTTTACGTATCCGTGGGGCCTTTGTATACATCAATAACGTAATATAACCTAACCTAACCCAATCTAACATCTCGGCGGTAATATTTGACCACATTTCTGGCTTGTTTGCCTCTACGTATCCGTGGGACCTTTATATACGTCAATAACGTAATATAACCTAACCTAACCCAATCTAACATATCGGCGGTAATATTTGACCACATTCCCGGCGAGTTGGCCTGTACGTCTCCGTGGGACCTTTATATACATCAATAGCGTAATATAACCTAACCTAACCCAACCTAACATCTCGGCGGTAATATTTGACAACATTCCCGGGGAGTTGGCCTCTAAGTCTCCATGGGACCTTTATATACATCAAGAACGTAATATGACTTAACCTAACCCAACCTAACATCTCGGCGGTAATATTTGGCAACATTCCTGGCTTGCTGGCCTCTACGTCTCCGTGGAACCTTTATATACATCAATAATGTAATATAACCTAACCTAACAGAACCTAACATCTCGGCGGTAATATTTGACAACATTCCCGGCGAGTTGGCCTCTAAGTCTCCATGGGACCTTTATATACATCAAGAACGTAATATGACTTAACCTAACCCAACCTAACATCTCGGCGGTAATATTTGGCAACATTCCTGGCTTGCTGGCCTCTACGTCTCCGTGGAACCTTTATATACATCAATAATGTAATATAACCTAACCTAACAGAACCTAACATCTCGGCGGTAATATTTGACCACATTCCTGGCTTGTTGGCCCCTACGTCTCCGTGGGACCTTTATATACATCAATAACGTAATATAACCTAACCTAACCCAACCTAACATCTCGGCGGTAATATTTGACCACATTCCTGTCTTGTTGGCCTCTACGTCTCCGTGGGACGGTTATATACATCAATAACGTAATATAACCTAACCTAACCCAACCTAATATCTCGGCGATATTATTTGAAAACAATACTGGCGAGTTGGGCTCTACGTCTACGTGGGACCTTCATATACATCAATAACGTAATATAACCTAACCTAAACCAATCTAACATCTCGGCGGTAATATTTGACCACATTCCTGTCTTGTTGGCATCTACGTCTCCGTGGGACCTTTATATACATCAATAATGTAATATAACCTAACCTAACAGAACCTTACATCTCGGCGGTAATATTTGACAATATTCATGGCGAGTTGGCATCTACGGCTCCGTGGGACCCTTATATACATCAATAACGTAATATAACCTAACCTAACAGAAACTAACACCTCGGCGGTAATATTTGACCACATTCCTGGCTTGTTTGCCTCTACGTCTCCGTGGGACCTTTGTATACATCAATAACGTAATATAACCTAACCTATCCCAATCTAACATCTCTGCGGTAATATTTCACCACATTCCTGGCTTGTTTGCCTTTACGTATCCGTGGGGCCTTTGTATACATCAATAACGTAATATAACCTAACCTAACCCAATCTAACATCTCGGCGGTAATATTTGACCACATTTCTGGCTTGTTTGCCTCTACGTATCCGTGGGACCTTTATATACGTCAATAACGTAATATAACCTAACCTAACCCAATCTAACATATCGGCGGTAATATTTGACCACATTCCCGGCGAGTTGGCCTGTACGTCTCCGTGGGACCTTTATATACATCAATAGCGTAATATAACCTAACCTAACCCAACCTAACATCTCGGCGGTAATATTTGACAACATTCCCGGGGAGTTGGCCTCTAAGTCTCCATGGGACCTTTATATACATCAAGAACGTAATATGACTTAACCTAACCCAACCTAACATCTCGGCGGTAATATTTGGCAACATTCCTGGCTTGCTGGCCTCTACGTCTCCGTGGAACCTTTATATACATCAATAATGTAATATAACCTAACCTAACAGAACCTAACATCTCGGCGGTAATATTTGACAACATTCCCGGCGAGTTGGCCTCTAAGTCTCCATGGGACCTTTATATACATCAAGAACGTAATATGACTTAACCTAACCCAACCTAACATCTCGGCGGTAATATTTGGCAACATTCCTGGCTTGCTGGCCTCTACGTCTCCGTGGAACCTTTATATACATCAATAATGTAATATAACCTAACCTAACAGAACCTAACATCTCGGCGGTAATATTTGATCACATTCCTGTCTTGTTGGCCCCGACGTCTCCGTGGGACATTTATATACATCAATAGCGTAATATAACCTAACCTAACCCAACCTAACATCTCGGCGATATTATTTGAAAACAATCCTGGCGAGTTGGGCTCTACGTCTACGTGGGACCTTTGTATACATCAATAACGTAATATAACCTAACCTACCCAACCTAACTTCTCGGCGGTAATATTTGACAACATTCCTGGCGAATTGGCCTCTACGTCTCCCTGGGACCTTTATATACATCAATACCGTAACATAACCTAACCTAACCCAATCTACCATCTCGGCGGTAATATTTGATCACATTCCTGTCTTGTTGGCCTCTACGTCTCCGTGGGACGTTTATATACATCAATAATGTAATATAACCTAACCTAACCCAACCTAATATCTCGGCACTAATATTTGACCACATTCCTGGTGAGTTGGCTTCTACGTCCCCGTGGGACCTTCCTATACATCAATAACGTAATATAACCGAACCTAACGCAACCTAACATCTCGGCGGTAATATTTGACAACATTCCTGGCGAGTTGGCATCTACGTCTCCCTGGGACCTTTATATACATGAATAACGTAATGTAACCTAACCTACCCAACCTAACTTCTCGGCGGTAATATTTGACAACATTCCTGGCGAATTGGCATCTACGTCTCCCTGGGACCTTTATATACATCAATACCGTAATATAACCTAACCTAACCCAACCTAACATCTCGGCGATATTATTTGAAAACAATCCTGGTGAGTTGGCTTCTACGTCCCCGTGGGACCTTCCTATACATCAATGACGTAATATAACCGAACCTAACCCAACCTAACATCTCGGCGGTAATATTTGACAACATTCCTGGCGAGTTGGCCTCTACGGCTCCGTGGGACCTTTATATACATCAATAACGTAATGTAACCTAACCTACCCAACCTAACTTCTCGGCGGTAATATTTGACAACATTCCTGCCGAATTGGCATCTACGTCTCCCTGGGACCTTTATATACATCAATACCGTAATATAACCTAACCTAACCCAACCTAACATCTCGGCGATATTATTTGAAAACAATCCTGGCGAGTTGGCATCTACGTCTACGTGGGACCTTTATATACATCAATAACGTTATATAACCTAACCTAACCCAATCTAACATCTCGGCGGTAATATTTGACAACATTCCTGGCGAGTTGGCCTCTGCGGCTCCGTGGGACCTTTATATACATCAATAACGTAATATAACCTAACCTAACCCAAGCTATCATCTCGGCGGTAATATTTGACCACATTCCTGGCTTGTTGGCCTCTACGTCTCCGTGGGACCTTTATATACATCAATAATGTAATATAACCTAACCTAACAGAACCTAACATCTCGGCGGTAATATTTGACAACATTCCTGGCGAGTTGGCGTCTACGGCTCCGTGGGACCTTTATATACATCAATAACGTAATATAACCTAACCTAACAGAACCTAACATCTCGGCGGTAATATTTGACAACATTCCTGGCGAGTTGGCCTCTACGTCTCCCTGGGACCTTTATATACATCAATGCCGTAATATAACCTAACCTAACCCAACCTACCATCTCGGTGGTAATATTTGGCAACATTCCCGGCTTGTTGGCCTCTACGTCTCCGTGGGAGCTTTATATACATCAATAACGTAATATAACCTAACCTAACCCAATCTAACATCTCGGCGGTAATATTTGATCACATTCCTGGCTTGTTTGCCTCTACGTCTCCGTGGGACCTTCCTATACATCAATAACGTAATATAACCTAACCTAACCCAATCTCACATCTCTGCGGTAATGTTTGACCACATTCCCGGCGAGTTGGCCTCTACGTCTCCGTGGGACATTTATATACATCAATAGCGTAATATAAACTAACCTAACCCAACCTAACATCTCGGCGGTAATATTTGACCACATTCCTGTCTTGTTGGCCTCTACGTCTCCGTGGGACGTTTATATACATCAATAACGTAATATAACCTAACCTAACCCAACCTAACATTTCGGCGGTAATATTTGACGACATTCCTGGCGAATTGGCCCCGACGTCTCCTTGGGACATTTATATACATCAATAGCGTAATATAACCTAACCTAACCCAACCTAACATCTCGGCGATATTATTTGAAAACAATCCTGGCGAGTTGGGCTCTACGTCTACGTGGGACCTTTGTATACATCAATAACGTAATATAACCTAACCTACCCAACCTAACTTCTCGGCGGTAATATTTGACAACATTCCTGGCGAATTGGCCTCTACGTCTCCCTGGGACCTTTATATACATCAATACCGTAACATAACCTAACCTAACCCAATCTACCATCTCGGCGGTAATATTTGATCACATTCCTGTCTTGTTGGCCTCTACGTCTCCGTGGGACGTTTATATACATCAATAATGTAATATAACCTAACCTAACCCAACCTAATATCTCGGCACTAATATTTGACCACATTCCTGGTGAGTTGGCTTCTACGTCCCCGTGGGACCTTCCTATACATCAATAACGTAATATAACCGAACCTAACGCAACCTAACATCTCGGCGGTAATATTTGACAACATTCCTGGCGAGTTGGCATCTACGTCTCCCTGGGACCTTTATATACATCAATACCGTAATATAACCTAACCTAACCCAACCTAACATCTCGGCGATATTATTTGAAAACAATCCTGGCGAGTTGGCATCTACGTCTACGTGGGACCTTTATATACATCAATAACGTTATATAACCTAACCTAACCCAATCTAACATCTCGGCGGTAATATTTGACAACATTCCTGGCGAGTTGGCCTCTAAGTCTCCATGGGACCTTTATATACATCAAGAACGTAATATGACTTAACCTAACCCAACCTAACATCTCGGCGGTAATATTTGGCAACATTCCTGGCTTGCTGGCCTCTACGTCTCCGTGGAACCTTTATATACATCAATAATGTAATATAACCTAACTTAACAGAACCTAACATCTCGGCGGTAATATTTGACAACATTCCCGGCGAGTTGGCCTCTAAGTCTCCATGGGACCTTTATATACATCAAGAACGTAATATGACTTAACCTAACCCAACCTAACATCTCGGCGATATTATTTGAAAACAATCCTGGCGAGTTGGCATCTACGTCTACGTGGGACCTTTATATACATCAATAACGTTATATAACCTAACCTAACCCAATCTAACATCTCGGCGGTAATATTTGACAACATTCCTGGCGAGTTGGCCTCTAAGTCTCCATGGGACCTTTATATACATCAAGAACGTAATATGACTTAACCTGACCCAACCTAACATCTCGGCGGTAATATTTGGCAACATTCCTGGCTTGCTGGCCTCTACGTCTCCGTGGAACCTTTATATACATCAATAATGTAATATAACCTAACTTAACAGAACCTAACATCTCGGCGGTAATATTTGACAACATTCCCGGCGAGTTGGCCTCTAAGTCTCCATGGGACCTTTATATACATCAAGAACGTAATATGACTTAACCTAACCCAACCTAACATCTCGGCGGTAATATTTGGCAACATTCCTGGCTTGCTGGCCTCTACGTCTCCGTGGAACCTTTATATACATCAATAATGTAATATAACCTAACCTAACAGAACCTAACATCTCGGCGGTAATATTTGACAACATTCCTGGCGAGTTGGCCTCTACGGCTCCGTGGGACCATTATATACATCAATAACGTAATATAACCTGACCTAACCAAACCTATCATCTCGGCGGTAATATTTGACCACATTCCTGGCTTGTTGGCCTCTACGTCTCCGTGGGACCTTTATATACATCAATAATGTAATATAACCTAACCTAACAGAACCTAACATCTCGGCGGTAATATTTGACAACATTACTGGCGAGTTGGCCTCTACGTCTCCGTGGGACCTTCCTATACATCAATAACGTAATATAACCTAACCTAACCCAACCTATCATCTCGGCGGTAGTATTTGACCACATTCCTGGCTTGTTGGCCTCTACGTCTCCGTGGGACCTTCATATACATCAAAATCGTAATATAACTTAACCTAACCCAATCTACCATCTCGGCGGTAATATTTGACCACATTCCTGTCTTGTTGGCCTCTAAGTCTCCGTGGGACCTTTATATACATCAATAACGTAATATAACCTAACCTAACCCAATCTAACATCTCTGCGGTAATGTTTGACCACATTCCCGGCGAGTTGGCCTCTACGTCTCCGTGGGACATTTATATACATCAATAGCGTAATATAAACTAACCCAACTCAACCTAACATCTCGGCGGTAATATTTGACAACATTCCCGGCGAGTTGGCCTCTAAGTCTCCATGGGACCTTTATATACATCAATAGCGTAATATAACCTAACCTAACCCAACCTATCATCTCGGCGGTAATATTTGACCACATTCCTGGCTTGTTGGCCCCTACGTCTCCGTGGGACCTTTATATACATCAATAACGTAATATAACCTAACCTAACCCAACCTAACATCTCGGCGGTAATATTTGACCACATTCCTGTCTTGTTGGCCTCTACGTCTCCGTGGGACGTTTATATACATCAATAACGTAATATAACCTAACCTAACCCAACCTAATATCTCGGCGATATTATTTGAAAACAATACTGGCGAGTTGGGCTCTACGTCTACGTGGGACCTTCATATACATCAATAACGTAATATAACCTAACCTAAACCAATCTAACATCTCGGCGGTAATATTTGACCACATTCCTGTCTTGTTGGCATCTACGTCTCCGTGGGACCTTTATATACATCAATAATGTAATATAACCTAACCTAACAGAACCTTACATCTCGGCGGTAATATTTGACAATATTCATGGCGAGTTGGCATCTACGGCTCCGTGGGACCCTTATATACATCAATAACGTAATATAACCTAACCTAACAGAAACTAACACCTCGGCGGTAATATTTGACCACATTCCTGGCTTGTTTGCCTCTACGTCTCCGTGGGACCTTTGTATACATCAATAACGTAATATAACCTAACCTATCCCAATCTAACATCTCTGCGGTAATATTTCACCACATTCCTGGCTTGTTTGCCTTTACGTATCCGTGGGGCCTTTGTATACATCAATAACGTAATATAACCTAACCTAACCCAATCTAACATCTCGGCGGTAATATTTGACCACATTTCTGGCTTGTTTGCCTCTACGTATCCGTGGGACCTTTATATACGTCAATAACGTAATATAACCTAACCTAACCCAATCTAACATATCGGCGGTAATATTTGACCACATTCCCGGCGAGTTGGCCTGTACGTCTCCGTGGGACCTTTATATACATCAATAGCGTAATATAACCTAACCTAACCCAACCTAACATCTCGGCGGTAATATTTGACAACATTCCCGGGGAGTTGGCCTCTAAGTCTCCATGGGACCTTTATATACATCAAGAACGTAATATGACTTAACCTAACCCAACCTAACATCTCGGCGGTAATATTTGGCAACATTCCTGGCTTGCTGGCCTCTACGTCTCCGTGGAACCTTTATATACATCAATAATGTAATATAACCTAACCTAACAGAACCTAACATCTCGGCGGTAATATTTGACAACATTCCCGGCGAGTTGGCCTCTAAGTCTCCATGGGACCTTTATATACATCAAGAACGTAATATGACTTAACCTAACCCAACCTAACATCTCGGCGGTAATATTTGGCAACATTCCTGGCTTGCTGGCCTCTACGTCTCCGTGGAACCTTTATATACATCAATAATGTAATATAACCTAACCTAACAGAACCTAACATCTCGGCGGTAATATTTGACCACATTCCTGGCTTGTTGGCCCCTACGTCTCCGTGGGACCTTTATATACATCAATAACGTAATATAACCTAACCTAACCCAACCTAACATCTCGGCGGTAATATTTGACCACATTCCTGTCTTGTTGGCCTCTACGTCTCCGTGGGACGGTTATATACATCAATAACGTAATATAACCTAACCTAACCCAACCTAATATCTCGGCGATATTATTTGAAAACAATACTGGCGAGTTGGGCTCTACGTCTACGTGGGACCTTCATATACATCAATAACGTAATATAACCTAACCTAAACCAATCTAACATCTCGGCGGTAATATTTGACCACATTCCTGTCTTGTTGGCATCTACGTCTCCGTGGGACCTTTATATACATCAATAATGTAATATAACCTAACCTAACAGAACCTTACATCTCGGCGGTAATATTTGACAATATTCATGGCGAGTTGGCATCTACGGCTCCGTGGGACCCTTATATACATCAATAACGTAATATAACCTAACCTAACAGAAACTAACACCTCGGCGGTAATATTTGACCACATTCCTGGCTTGTTTGCCTCTACGTCTCCGTGGGACCTTTGTATACATCAATAACGTAATATAACCTAACCTATCCCAATCTAACATCTCTGCGGTAATATTTCACCACATTCCTGGCTTGTTTGCCTTTACGTATCCGTGGGGCCTTTGTATACATCAATAACGTAATATAACCTAACCTAACCCAATCTAACATCTCGGCGGTAATATTTGACCACATTTCTGGCTTGTTTGCCTCTACGTATCCGTGGGACCTTTATATACATCAATAGCGTAATATAACCTAACCTAACCCAACCTAACATCTCGGCGGTAATATTTGACAACATTCCCGGGGAGTTGGCCTCTAAGTCTCCATGGGACCTTTATATACATCAAGAACGTAATATGACTTAACCTAACCCAACCTAACATCTCGGCGGTAATATTTGGCAACATTCCTGGCTTGCTGGCCTCTACGTCTCCGTGGAACCTTTATATACATCAATAATGTAATATAACCTAACCTAACAGAACCTAACATCTCGGCGGTAATATTTGACAACATTCCCGGCGAGTTGGCCTCTAAGTCTCCATGGGACCTTTATATACATCAAGAACGTAATATGACTTAACCTAACCCAACCTAACATCTCGGCGGTAATATTTGGCAACATTCCTGGCTTGCTGGCCTCTACGTCTCCGTGGAACCTTTATATACATCAATAATGTAATATAACCTAACCTAACAGAACCTAACATCTCGGCGGTAATATTTGATCACATTCCTGTCTTGTTGGCCCCGACGTCTCCGTGGGACATTTATATACATCAATAGCGTAATATAACCTAACCTAACCCAACCTAACATCTCGGCGATATTATTTGAAAACAATCCTGGCGAGTTGGGCTCTACGTCTACGTGGGACCTTTGTATACATCAATAACGTAATATAACCTAACCTACCCAACCTAACTTCTCGGCGGTAATATTTGACAACATTCCTGGCGAATTGGCCTCTACGTCTCCCTGGGACCTTTATATACATCAATACCGTAACATAACCTAACCTAACCCAATCTACCATCTCGGCGGTAATATTTGATCACATTCCTGTCTTGTTGGCCTCTACGTCTCCGTGGGACGTTTATATACATCAATAATGTAATATAACCTAACCTAACCCAACCTAATATCTCGGCACTAATATTTGACCACATTCCTGGTGAGTTGGCTTCTACGTCCCCGTGGGACCTTCCTATACATCAATAACGTAATATAACCGAACCTAACGCAACCTAACATCTCGGCGGTAATATTTGACAACATTCCTGGCGAGTTGGCATCTACGTCTCCCTGGGACCTTTATATACATGAATAACGTAATGTAACCTAACCTACCCAACCTAACTTCTCGGCGGTAATATTTGACAACATTCCTGGCGAATTGGCATCTACGTCTCCCTGGGACCTTTATATACATCAATACCGTAATATAACCTAACCTAACCCAACCTAACATCTCGGCGATATTATTTGAAAACAATCCTGGTGAGTTGGCTTCTACGTCCCCGTGGGACCTTCCTATACATCAATGACGTAATATAACCGAACCTAACCCAACCTAACATCTCGGCGGTAATATTTGACAACATTCCTGGCGAGTTGGCCTCTACGGCTCCGTGGGACCTTTATATACATCAATAACGTAATGTAACCTAACCTACCCAACCTAACTTCTCGGCGGTAATATTTGACAACATTCCTGCCGAATTGGCATCTACGTCTCCCTGGGACCTTTATATACATCAATACCGTAATATAACCTAACCTAACCCAACCTAACATCTCGGCGATATTATTTGAAAACAATCCTGGCGAGTTGGCATCTACGTCTACGTGGGACCTTTATATACATCAATAACGTTATATAACCTAACCTAACCCAATCTAACATCTCGGCGGTAATATTTGACAACATTCCTGGCGAGTTGGCCTCTGCGGCTCCGTGGGACCTTTATATACATCAATAACGTAATATAACCTAACCTAACCCAAGCTATCATCTCGGCGGTAATATTTGACCACATTCCTGGCTTGTTGGCCTCTACGTCTCCGTGGGACCTTTATATACATCAATAATGTAATATAACCTAACCTAACAGAACCTAACATCTCGGCGGTAATATTTGACAACATTCCTGGCGAGTTGGCGTCTACGGCTCCGTGGGACCTTTATATACATCAATAACGTAATATAACCTAACCTAACAGAACCTAACATCTCGGCGGTAATATTTGACAACATTCCTGGCGAGTTGGCCTCTACGTCTCCCTGGGACCTTTATATACATCAATACCGTAATATAACCTAACCTAACCCAACCTACCATCTCGGTGGTAATATATGGCAACATTCCCGGCTTGTTGGCCTCTACGTCTCCGTGGGAGCTTTATATACATCAATAACGTAATATAACCTAACCTAACCCAATCTAACATCTCGGCGGTAATATTTGATCACATTCCTGGCTTGTTTGCCTCTACGTCTCCGTGGGACCTTCCTATACATCAATAACGTAATATAACCTAACCTAACCCAATCTCACATCTCTGCGGTAATGTTTGACCACATTCCCGGCGAGTTGGCCTCTACGTCTCCGTGGGACATTTATATACATCAATAGCGTAATATAAACTAACCTAACCCAACCTAACATCTCGGCGGTAATATTTGACCACATTCCTGTCTTGTTGGCCTCTACGTCTCCGTGGGACGTTTATATACATCAATAACGTAATATAACCTAACCTAACCCAACCTAACATTTCGGCGGTAATATTTGACGACATTCCTGGCGAATTGGCCCCGACGTCTCCTTGGGACATTTATATACATCAATAGCGTAATATAACCTAACCTAACCCAACCTAACATCTCGGCGATATTATTTGAAAACAATCCTGGCGAGTTGGGCTCTACGTCTACGTGGGACCTTTGTATACATCAATAACGTAATATAACCTAACCTACCCAACCTAACTTCTCGGCGGTAATATTTGACAACATTCCTGGCGAATTGGCCTCTACGTCTCCCTGGGACCTTTATATACATCAATACCGTAACATAACCTAACCTAACCCAATCTACCATCTCGGCGGTAATATTTGATCACATTCCTGTCTTGTTGGCCTCTACGTCTCCGTGGGACGTTTATATACATCAATAATGTAATATAACCTAACCTAACCCAACCTAATATCTCGGCACTAATATTTGACCACATTCCTGGTGAGTTGGCTTCTACGTCCCCGTGGGACCTTCCTATACATCAATAACGTAATATAACCGAACCTAACGCAACCTAACATCTCGGCGGTAATATTTGACAACATTCCTGGCGAGATGGCATCTACGTCTCCCTGGGACCTTTATATACATCAATACCGTAATATAACCTAACCTAACCCAACCTAACATCTCGGCGATATTATTTGAAAACAATCCTGGCGAGTTGGCATCTACGTCTACGTGGGACCTTTATATACATCAATAACGTTATATAACCTAACCTAACCTAATCTAACATCTCGGCGGTAATATTTGACAACATTCCTGGCGAGTTGGCCTCTAAGTCTCCATGGGACCTTTATATACATCAAGAACGTAATATGACTTAACCTAACCCAACCTAACATCTCGGCGGTAATATTTGGCAACATTCCTGGCTTGCTGGCCTCTACGTCTCCGTGGAACCTTTATATACATCAATAATGTAATATAACCTAACTTAACAGAACCTAACATCTCGGCGGTAATATTTGACAACATTCCCGGCGAGTTGGCCTCTAAGTCTCCATGGGACCTTTATATACATCAAGAACGTAATATGACTTAACCTAACCCAACCTAACATCTCGGCGATATTATTTGAAAACAATCCTGGCGAGTTGGCATCTACGTCTACGTGGGACCTTTATATACATCAATAACGTTATATAACCTAACCTAACCCAATCTAACATCTCGGCGGTAATATTTGACAACATTCCTGGCGAGTTGGCCTCTAAGTCTCCATGGGACCTTTATATACATCAAGAACGTAATATGACTTAACCTAACCCAACCTAACATCTCGGCGGTAATATTTGGCAACATTCCTGGCTTGCTGGCCTCTACGTCTCCGTGGAACCTTTATATACATCAATAATGTAATATAACCTAACTTAACAGAACCTAACATCTCGGCGGTAATATTTGACAACATTCCCGGCGAGTTGGCCTCTAAGTCTCCATGGGACCTTTATATACATCAAGAACGTAATATGACTTAACCTAACCCAACCTAACATCTCGGCGGTAATATTTGGCAACATTCCTGGCTTGCTGGCCTCTACGTCTCCGTGGAACCTTTATATACATCAATAATGTAATATAACCTAACCTAACAGAACCTAACATCTCGGCGGTAATATTTGACAACATTCCTGGCGAGTTGGCCTCTACGGCTCCGTGGGACCATTATATACATCAATAACGTAATATAACCTGACCTAACCAAACCTATCACCTCGGCGGTAATATTTGACCACATTCCTGGCTTGTTGGCCTCTACGTCTCCGTGGGACCTTTATATACATCAATAATGTAATATAACCTAACCTAACAGAACCTAACATCTCGGCGGTAATATTTGACAACATTACTGGCGAGTTGGCCTCTACGTCTCCGTGGGACCTTCCTATACATCAATAACGTAATATAACCTAACCTAACCCAACCTATCATCTCGGCGGTAGTATTTGACCACATTCCTGGCTTGTTGGCCTCTACGTCTCCGTGGGACCTTCATATACATCAAAATCGTAATATAACTTAACCTAACCCAATCTACCATCTCGGCGGTAATATTTGACCACATTCCTGTCTTGTTGGCCTCTAAGTCTCCGTGGGACCTTTATATACATCAATAACGTAATATAACCTAACCTAACCCAATCTAACATCTCTGCGGTAATGTTTGACCACATTCCCGGCGAGTTGGCCTCTACGTCTCCGTGGGACATTTATATACATCAATAGCGTAATATAAACTAACCCAACTCAACCTAACATCTCGGCGGTAATATTTGACAACATTCCCGGCGAGTTGGCCTCTAAGTCTCCATGGGACCTTTATATACATCAATAGCGTAATATAACCTAACCTAACCCAACCTATCATCTCGGCGGTAATATTTGACCACATTCCTGGCTTGTTGGCCCCTACGTCTCCGTGGGACCTTTATATACATCAATAACGTAATATAACCTAACCTAACCCAACCTAACATCTCGGCGGTAATATTTGACCACATTCCTGTCTTGTTGGCCTCTACGTCTCCGTGGGACGTTTATATACATCAATAACGTAATATAACCTAACCTAACCCAACCTAATATCTCGGCGATATTATTTGAAAACAATACTGGCGAGTTGGGCTCTACGTCTACGTGGGACCTTCATATACATCAATAACGTAATATAACCTAACCTAAACCAATCTAACATCTCGGCGGTAATATTTGACCACATTCCTGTCTTGTTGGCATCTACGTCTCCGTGGGACCTTTATATACATCAATAATGTAATATAACCTAACCTAACAGAACCTTACATCTCGGCGGTAATATTTGACAATATTCATGGCGAGTTGGCATCTACGGCTCCGTGGGACCCTTATATACATCAATAACGTAATATAACCTAACCTAACAGAAACTAACACCTCGGCGGTAATATTTGACCACATTCCTGGCTTGTTTGCCTCTACGTCTCCGTGGGACCTTTGTATACATCAATAACGTAATATAACCTAACCTATCCCAATCTAACATCTCTGCGGTAATATTTCACCACATTCCTCGCTTGTTTGCCTTTACGTATCCGTGGGGCCTTTGTATACATCAATAACGTAATATAACCTAACCTAACCCAATCTAACATCTCGGCGGTAATATTTGACCACATTTCTGGCTTGTTTGCCTCCACGTATCCGTGGGACCTTTATATACGTCAATAACGTAATATAACCTAACCTAACCCAATCTAACATATCGGCGGTAATATTTGACCACATTCCCGGCGAGTTGGCCTGTACGTCTCCGTGGGACCTTTATATACATCAATAGCGTAATATAACCTAACCTAACCCAACCTAACATCTCGGCGGTAATATTTGACAACATTCCCGGGGAGTTGGCCTCTAAGTCTCCATGGGACCTTTATATACATCAAGAACGTAATATGACTTAACCTAACCCAACCTAACATCTCGGCGGTAATATTTGGCAACATTCCTGGCTTGCTGGCCTCTACGTCTCCGTGGAACCTTTATATACATCAATAATGTAATATAACCTAACCTAACAGAACCTAACATCTCGGCGGTAATATTTGACAACATTCCCGGCGAGTTGGCCTCTAAGTCTCCATGGGACCTTTATATACATCAAGAACGTAATATGACTTAACCTAACCCAACCTAACATCTCGGCGGTAATATTTGGCAACATTCCTGGCTTGCTGGCCTCTACGTCTCCGTGGAACCTTTATATACATCAATAATGTAATATAACCTAACCTAACAGAACCTAACATCTCGGCGGTAATATTTGACAACATTCCTGGCGAGTTGGCCTCTACGGCTCCGTGGGACCCTTATATACATCAATAACGTAATATAACCTGACCTAACCAAACCTATCATCTCGGCGGTAATATTTGACCACATTCCTGGCTTGTTGGCCTCTACGTCTCCGTGGGACCTTTATATACATCAATAATGTAATATAACCTAACCTAACAGAACCTAACATCTCGGCGGTAATATTTGACAACATTACTGGCGAGTTGGCCTCTACGTCTCCGTGGGACCTTCCTATACATCAATAACGTAATATAACCTAACCTAACCCAACCTATCATCTCGGCGGTAGTATTTGACCACATTCCTGGCTTGTTGGCCTCTACGTCTCCGTGGGACCTTCATATACGTCAAAATCGTAATATAACTTAACCTAACCCAACCTAATATCTCGGCGATATTATTTGAAAACAATCCTGGCGAGTTGGGCTCTACGTCTACGTGGGACCTTCATATACATCAATAACGTAATATAACCTAACCTAAACCAATCTAACATCTCGGCGGTAATATTTGACCACATTCCTGTCTTGTTGGCATCTACGTCTCCGTGGGACCTTTATATACATCAATAATGTAATATAACCTAACCTAACAGAACCGTACATCTCGGCGGTAATATTTGACAATATTCATGGCGAGTTGGCATCTACGGCTCCGTGGGACCCTTATATACATCAATAACGTAATATAACCTAACCTAACAGAACCTAACACCTCGGCGGTAATATTTGACCACATTCCTGGCTTGTTTGCCTCTACGTCTCCGTGGGACCTTTGTATACATCAATAACGTAATATAACCTAACCTATCCCAATCTAACATCTCTGCGGTAATATTTCACCACATTCCTGGCTTGTTTGCCTTTACGTATCCGTGGGGCCTTTGTATACATCAATAACGTAATATAACCTAACCTAACCCAATCTAACATCTCGGCGGTAATATTTGACCACATTCCTGGCTTGTTGGCCTCTACGTCTCCGTGGGACCTTCATATACATCAAAATCGTAATATAACTTAACCTAACCCAATCTACCATCTCGGCGGTAATATTTGACCACATTCCTGTCTTGTTGGCCTCTAAGTCTCCGTGGGACCTTTATATACATCAATAACGGAATATAACCTAACCTAACCCAATCTAACATCTCTGCGGTAATGTTTGACCACATTCCCGGCGAGTTGGCCTCTACGTCTCCGTGGGACATTTATATACATCAATAGCGTAATATAAACTAACCCAACTCAACCTAACATCTCGGCGGTAATATTTGACAACATTCCCGGCGAGTTGGCCTCTAAGTCTCCATGGGACCTTTATATACATCAATAGCGTAATATAACCTAACCTAACCCAACCTATCATCTCGTCGGTAATATTTGACCACATTCCTGGCTTGTTGGCCCCTACGTCTCCGTGGGACCTTTATATACATCAATAACGTAATATAACCTAACCTAACCCAACCTAACATCTCGGCGGTAATATTTGACCACATTCCTGTCTTGTTGGCCTCTACGTCTCCGTGGGACGTTTATATACATCAATAACGTAATATAACCTAACCTAACCCAACCTAATATCTCGGCGATATTATTTGAAAACAATCCTGGCGAGTTGGGCTCTACGTCTACGTGGGACCTTCATATACATCAATAACGTAATATAACCTAACCTAAACCAATCTAACATCTCGGCGGTAATATTTGACCACATTCCTGTCTTGTTGGCATCTACGTCTCCGTGGGACCTTTATATACATCAATAATGTAATATAACCTAACCTAACAGAACCTTACATCTCGGCGGTAATATTTGACAATATTCCTGGCGAGTTGGCATCTACGGCTCCGTGGGACCCTTATATACATCAATAACGTAATATAACCTAACCTAACAGAAACTAACACCTCGGCGGTAATATTTGACCACATTCCTGGCTTGTTTGCCTCTACGTCTCCGTGGGACCTTTGTATACATCAATAACGTAATATAACCTAACCTATCCCAATCTGACATCTCTGCGGTAATATTTCACCACATTCCTGGCTTGTTTGCCTTTACGTATCCGTGGGGCCTTTGTATACATCAATAACGTAATATAACCTAACCTAACCCAATCTAACATCTCGGCGGTAATATTTGACCACATTTCTGGCTTGTTTGCCTCTACGTATCCGTGGGACCTTTATATACGTCAATAACGTAATATAACCTAACCTAACCCAATCTAACATATCGGCGGTAATATTTGACCACATTCCCGGCGAGTTGGCCTCTACGTCTCCGTGGGACCTTTATATACATCAATAGCGTAATATAACCTAACCTAACCCAACCTAACATCTCGGCGGTAATATTTGACAACATTCCCGGGGAGTTGGCCTCTAAGTCTCCATGGGACCTTTATATACATCAAGAACGTAATATGACTTAACCTAACCCAACCTAACATCTCGGCGGTAATATTTGGCAACATTCCTGGCTTGCTGGCCTCTACGTCTCCGTGGAACCTTTATATACATCAATAATGTAATATAACCTAACCTAACAGAACCTAACATCTCGGCGGTAATATTTGACAACATTCCCGGCGAGTTGGCCTCTAAGTCTCCATGGGACATTTATATACATCAAGAACGTAATATGACTTAACCTAACCCAACCTAACATCTCGGCGGTAATATTTGGCAACATTCCTGGCTTGCTGGCCTCTACGTCTCCGTGGAACCTTTATATACATCAATAATGTAATATAACCTAACCTAACAGAACCTAACATCTCGGCGGTAATATTTGACAACATTCCTGGCGAGTTGGCCTCTACGGCTCCGTGGGACCCTTATATACATCAATAACGTAATATAACCTGACCTAACCAAACCTATCATCTCGGCGGTAATATTTGACCACATTCCTGGCTTGTTGGCCTCTACGTCTCCGTGGGACCTTTATATACATCAATAATGTAATATAACCTAACCTAACAGAACCTAACATCTCGGCGGTAATATTTGACAACATTACTGGCGAGTTGGCCTCTACGTCTCCGTGGGACCTTCCTATACATCAATAACGTAATATAACCTAACCTAACCCAACCTATCATCTCGGCGGTAGTATTTGACCACATTCCTGGCTTGTTGGCCTCTACGTCTCCGTGGGACCTTCATATACATCAAAATCGTAATATAACTTAACCTAACCCAACCTAATATCTCGGCGATATTATTTGAAAACAATCCTGGCGAGTTGGGCTCTACGTCTACGTGGGACCTTCATATACATCAATAACGTAATATAACCTAACCTAAACCAATCTAACATCTCGGCGGTAATATTTGACCACATTCCTGTCTTGTTGGCATCTACGTCTCCGTGGGACCTTTATATACATCAATAATGTAATATAACCTAACCTAACAGAACCGTACATCTCGGCGGTAATATTTGACAATATTCCTGGCGAGTTGGCATCTACGGCTCCGTGGGACCCTTATATACATCAATAACGTAATATAACCTAACCTAACAGAACCTAACACCTCGGCGGTAATATTTGACCACATTCCTGGCTTGTTTGCCTCTACGTCTCCGTGGGACCTTTGTATACATCAATAACGTAATATAACCTAACCTATCCCAATCTAACATCTCTGCGGTAATATTTCACCACATTCCTGGCTTGTTTGCCTTTACGTATCCGTGGGGCCTTTGTATACATCAATAACGTAATATAACCTAACCTAACCCAATCTAACATCTCGGCGGTAATATTTGACCACATTCCTGGCTTGTTGGCCTCTACGTCTCCGTGGGACCTTCATATACATCAAAATCGTAATATAACTTAACCTAACCCAATCTACCATCTCGGCGGTAATATTTGACCACATTCCTGTCTTGTTGGCCTCTAAGTCTCCGTGGGACCTTTATATACATCAATAACGTAATATAACCTAACCTAACCCAATCTAACATCTCTGCGGTAATGTTTGACCACATTCCCGGCGAGTTGGCCTCTACGTCTCCGTGGGACATTTATATACATCAATAGCGTAATATAAACTAACCCAACTCAACCTAACATCTCGGCGGTAATATTTGACAACATTCCCGGCGAGTTGGCCTCTAAGTCTCCATGGGACCTTTATATACATCAATAGCGTAATATAACCTAACCTAACCCAACCTATCATCTCGGCGGTAATATTTGACCACATTCCTGGCTTGTTGGCCCCTACGTCTCCGTGGGACCTTTATATACATCAATAACGTAATATAACCTAACCTAACCCAACCTAACATCTCGGCGGTAATATTTGACCACATTCCTGTCTTGTTGGCCTCTACGTCTCCGTGGGACGTTTATATACATCAATAACGTAATATAACCTAACCTAACCCAACCTAATATCTCGGCGATATTATTTGAAAACAATCCTGGCGAGTTGGGCTCTACGTCTACGTGGGACCTTCATATACATCAATAACGTAATATAACCTAACCTAAACCAATCTAACATCTCGGCGGTAATATTTGACCACATTCCTGTCTTGTTGGCATCTACGTCTCCGTGGGACCTTTATATACATCAATAATGTAATATAACCTAACCTAACAGAACCTTACATCTCGGCGGTAATATTTGACAATATTCCTGGCGAGTTGGCATCTACGGCTCCGTGGGACCCTTATATACATCAATAACGTAATATAACCTAACCTAACAGAACCTAACACCTCGGCGGTAATATTTGACCACATTCCTGGCTTGTTTGCCTCTACGTCTCCGTGGGACCTTTGTATACATCAATAACGTAATATAACCTAACCTATCCCAATCTAACATCTCTGCGGTAATATTTCACCACATTCCTGGCTTGTTTGCCTTTACGTATCCGTGGGGCCTTTATATACATCAATAACGTAATATAACCTAACCTAACCCAATCTAACATCTCGGCGGTAATATTTGACCACATTTCTGGCTTGTTTGCCTCTACGTATCCGTGGGACCTTTATATACGTCAATAACGTAATATAACCTAACCTAACCCAATCTAACATATCGGCGGTAATATTTGACCACATTCCCGGCGAGTTGGCCTCTACGTCTCCGTGGGACCATTATATACATCAATAGCGTAATATAACCTAACCTAACCCAACCTAACATCTCGGCGGTAATATTTGACAACATTCCCGGGGAGTTGGCCTCTAAGTCTCCATGGGACCTTTATATACATCAAGAACGTAATATGACTTAACCTAACCCAACCTAACATCTCGGCGGTAATATTTGACCACATTCCTGGCTTGTTGGCCCCTACGTCTCCGTGGGACCTTTATATACATCAATAACGTAATATAACCTAACCTAACCCAACCTAACATCTCGGCGGTAATATTTGACCACATTCCTGTCTTGTTGGCCTCTACGTCTCCGTGGGACGTTTATATACATCAATAACGTAATATAACCTAACCTAACCCAACCTAATATCTCGGCGATATTATTTGAAAACAATCCTGGCGAGTTGGGCTCTACGTCTACGTGGGACCTTCATATACATCAATAACGTAATATAACCTAACCTAAACCAATCTAACATCTCGGCGGTAATATTTGACCACATTCCTGTCTTGTTGGCATCTACGTCTCCGTGGGACCTTTATATACATCAATAATGTAATATAACCTAACCTAACAGAACCTTACATCTCGGCGGTAATATTTGACAATATTCCTGGCGAGTTGGCATCTACGGCTCCGTGGGACCCTTATATACATCAATAACGTAACATAACCTAACCTAACAGAACCTAACACCTCGGCGGTAATATTTGACCACATTCCTGGCTTGTTTGCCTCTACGTCTCCGTGGGACCTTTGTATACATCAATAACGTAATATAACCTAACCTATCCCAATCTAACATCTCTGCGGTAATATTTCACCACATTCCTGGCTTGTTTGCCTTTACGTATCCGTGGGGCCTTTATATACATCAATAACGTAATATAACCTAACCTAACCCAATCTAACATCTCGGCGGTAATATTTGACCACATTTCTGGCTTGTTTGCCTCTACGTATCCGTGGGACCTTTATATACGTCAATAACGTAATATAACCTAACCTAACCCAATCTAACATATAGGCGGTAATATTTGACCACATTCCCGGCGAGTTGGCCTCTACGTCTCCGTGGGACCATTATATACATCAATAGCGTAATATAACCTAACCTAACCCAACCTAACATCTCGGCGGTAATATTTGACAACATTCCCGGGGAGTTGGCCTCTAAGTCTCCATGGGACCTTTATATACATCAAGAACGTAATATGACTTAACCTAACCCAACCTAACATCTCGGCGGTAATATTTGGCAACATTCCTGGCTTGCTGGCCTCTACGTCTCCGTGGAACCTTTATATACATCAGTAATGTAATATAACCTAACCTAACAGAACCTAACATCTCGGCGGTAATATTTGACAACATTACTGGCGAGTCGGCCTCTACGTCTCCGTGGGACCTTCCTATACATCAATAACGTAATATAACCTAACCTAACCCAACCTATCATCTCGGCGGTAGTATTTGACCACATTCCTGGCTTGTTGGCCTCTACGTCTCCGTGGGACCTTCATATACATCAAAATCGTAATATAACTTAACCTAACCCAACCTAATATCTCGGCGATATTATTTGAAAACAATCCTGGCGAGTTGGGCTCTACGTCTACGTGGGACCTTCATATACATCAATAACGTAATATAACCTAACCTAAACCAATCTAACATCTCGGCGGTAATATTTGACCACATTCCTGTCTTGTTGGCATCTACGTCTCCGTGGGACCTTTATATACATCAATAATGTAATATAACCTAACCTAACAGAACCTTACATCTCGGCGGTAATATTTGACAATATTCCTGGCGAGTTGGCATCTACGGCTCCGTGGGACCCTTATATACATCAATAACGTAATATAACCTAACCTAACAGAACCTAACACCTCGGCGGTAATATTTGACCACATTCCTGGCTTGTTTGCCTCTACGTCTCCGTGGGACCTTTGTATACATCAATAACGTAATATAACCTAACCTATCCCAATCTAACATCTCTGCGGTAATATTTCACCACATTCCTGGCTTGTTTGCCTTTACGTATCCGTGGGGCCTTTATATACATCAATAACGTAATATAACCTAACCTAACCCAATCTAACATCTCGGCGGTAATATTTGACCACATTTCTGGCTTGTTTGCCTCTACGTATCCGTGGGACCTTTATATACGTCAATAACGTAATATAACCTAACCTAACCCAATCTAACATATCGGCGGTAATATTTGACCACATTCCCGGCGAGTTGGCCTCTACGTCTCCGTGGGACCATTATATACATCAATAGCGTAATATAACCTAACCTAACCCAACCTAACATCTCGGCGGTAATATTTGACAACATTCCCGGGGAGTTGGCCTCTAAGTCTCCATGGGACCTTTATATACATCAAGAACGTAATATGACTTAACCTAACCCAACCTAACATCTCGGCGGTAATATTTGACCACATTCCTGGCTTGTTGGCCCCTACGTCTCCGTGGGACCTTTATATACATCAATAACGTAATATAACCTAACCTAACCCAACCTAACATCTCGGCGGTAATATTTGACCACATTCCTGTCTTGTTGGCCTCTACGTCTCCGTGGGACGTTTATATACATCAATAACGTAATATAACCTAACCTAACCCAACCTAATATCTCGGCGATATTATTTGAAAACAATCCTGGCGAGTTGGGCTCTACGTCTACGTGGGACCTTCATATACATCAATAACGTAATATAACCTAACCTAAACCAATCTAACATCTCGGCGGTAATATTTGACCACATTCCTGTCTTGTTGGCATCTACGTCTCCGTGGGACCTTTATATACATCAATAATGTAATATAACCTAACCTAACAGAACCTTACATCTCGGCGGTAATATTTGACAATATTCCTGGCGAGTTGGCATCTACGGCTCCGTGGGACCCTTATATACATCAATAACGTAATATAACCTAACCTAACAGAACCTAACACCTCGGCGGTAATATTTGACCACATTCCTGGCTTGTTTGCCTCTACGTCTCCGTGGGACCTTTGTATACATCAATAACGTAATATAACCTAACCTATCCCAATCTAACATCTCTGCGGTAATATTTCACCACATTCCTGGCTTGTTTGCCTTTACGTATCCGTGGGGCCTTTGTATACATCAATAACGTAATATAACCTAACCTAACCCAATCTAACATCTCGGCGGTAATATTTGACCACATTTCTGGCTTGTTTGCCTCTACGTATCCGTGGGACCTTTATATACGTCAATAACGTAATATAACCTAACCTAACCCAATCTAACATATCGGCGGTAATATTTGACGACATTCCCGGCGAGTTGGCCTCTACGTCTCCGTGGGACCTTTATATATATCAATAGCGTAATATAACCTAACCTAACCCAACCTAACATCTCGGCGGTAATATTTGACAACATTCCCGGGGAGTTGGCCTCTAAGTCTCCATGGGACCTTTATATACATCAAGAACGTAATATGACTTAACCTAACCCAACCTAACATCTCGGCGGTAATATTTGGCAACATTCCTGGCTTGCTGGACTCTACGTCTCCGTGGAACCTTTATATACATCAATAATGTAATATAACCTAACCTAACAGAACCTAACATCTCGGCGGTAATATTTGACAACATTCCCGGCGAGTTGGCCTCTAAGTCTCCATGGGACCTTTATATACATCAAGAACGTAATATGACTTAACCTAACCCAACCTAACATCTCGGCGGTAATATTTGGCAACATTCCTGGCTTGCTGGCCTCTACGTCTCCGTGGAACCTTTATATACATCAATAATGTAATATAACCTAACCTAACAGAACCTAACATCTCGGCGGTAATATTTGACAACATTCCTGGCGAGTTGGCCTCTACGGCTCCGTGGGACCCTTATATACATCAGTAACGTAATATAACCTGACCTAACCAAACCTATCATCTCGGCGGTAATATTTGACCACATTCCTGGCTTGTTGGCCTCTACGTCTCCGTGGGACCTTTATATACATCAATAATGTAATATAACCTAACCTAACAGAACCTAACATCTCGGCGGTAATATTTGACAACATTACTGGCGAGTCGGCCTCTACGTCTCCGTGGGACCTTCCTATACATCAATAACGTAATATAACCTAACCTAACCCAACCTATCATCTCGGCGGTAGTATTTGACCACATTCCTGGCTTGTTGGCCTCTACGTCTCCGTGGGACCTTCATATACATCAAAATCGTAATATAACTTAACCTAACCCAACCTAATATCTCGGCGATATTATTTGAAAACAATCCTGGCGAGTTGGGCTCTACGTCTACGTGGGACCTTCATATACATCAATAACGTAATATAACCTAACCTAAACCAATCTAACATCTCGGCGGTAATATTTGACCACATTCCTGTCTTGTTGGCATCTACGTCTCCGTGGGACCTTTATATACATCAATAATGTAATATAACCTAACCTAACAGAACCTTACATCTCGGCGGTAATATTTGACAATATTCCTGGCGAGTTGGCATCTACGGCTCCGTGGGACCCTTATATACATCAATAACGTAACATAACCTAACCTAACAGAACCTAACACCTCGGCGGTAATATTTGACCACATTCCTGGCTTGTTTGCCTCTACGTCTCCGTGGGACCTTTGTATACATCAATAACGTAATATAACCTAACCTATCCCAATCTAACATCTCTGCGGTAATATTTCACCACATTCCTGGCTTGTTTGCCTTTACGTATCCGTGGGGCCTTTATATACATCAATAACGTAATATAACCTAACCTAACCCAATCTAACATCTCGGCGGTAATATTTGACCACATTTCTGGCTTGTTTGCCTCTACGTATCCGTGGGACCTTTATATACGTCAATAACGTAATATAACCTAACCTAACCCAATCTAACATATAGGCGGTAATATTTGACCACATTCCCGGCGAGTTGGCCTCTACGTCTCCGTGGGACCATTATATACATCAATAGCGTAATATAACCTAACCTAACCCAACCTAACATCTCGGCGGTAATATTTGACAACATTCCCGGGGAGTTGGCCTCTAAGTCTCCATGGGACCTTTATATACATCAAGAACGTAATATGACTTAACCTAACCCAACCTAACATCTCGGCGGTAATATTTGGCAACATTCCTGGCTTGCTGGCCTCTACGTCTCCGTGGAACCTTTATATACATCAATAATGTAATATAACCTAACCTAACAGAACCTAACATCTCGGCGGTAATATTTGACAACATTACTGGCGAGTCGGCCTCTACGTCTCCGTGGGACCTTCCTATACATCAATAACGTAATATAACCTAACCTAACCCAACCTATCATCTCGGCGGTAGTATTTGACCACATTCCTGGCTTGTTGGCCTCTACGTCTCCGTGGGACCTTCATATACATCAAAATCGTAATATAACTTAACCTAACCCAACCTAATATCTCGGCGATATTATTTGAAAACAATCCTGGCGAGTTGGGCTCTACGTCTACGTGGGACCTTCATATACATCAATAACGTAATATAACCTAACCTAAACCAATCTAACATCTCGGCGGTAATATTTGACCACATTCCTGTCTTGTTGGCATCTACGTCTCCGTGGGACCTTTATATACATCAATAATGTAATATAACCTAACCTAACAGAACCTTACATCTCGGCGGTAATATTTGACAATATTCCTGGCGAGTTGGCATCTACGGCTCCGTGGGACCCTTATATACATCAATAACGTAATATAACCTAACCTAACAGAACCTAACACCTCGGCGGTAATATTTGACCACATTCCTGGCTTGTTTGCCTCTACGTCTCCGTGGGACCTTTGTATACATCAATAACGTAATATAACCTAACCTATCCCAATCTAACATCTCTGCGGTAATATTTCACCACATTCCTGGCTTGTTTGCCTTTACGTATCCGTGGGGCCTTTATATACATCAATAACGTAATATAACCTAACCTAACCCAATCTAACATCTCGGCGGTAATATTTGACCACATTTCTGGCTTGTTTGCCTCTACGTATCCGTGGGACCTTTATATACGTCAATAACGTAATATAACCTAACCTAACCCAATCTAACATATCGGCGGTAATATTTGACCACATTCCCGGCGAGTTGGCCTCTACGTCTCCGTGGGACCATTATATACATCAATAGCGTAATATAACCTAACCTAACCCAACCTAACATCTCGGCGGTAATATTTGACAACATTCCCGGGGAGTTGGCCTCTAAGTCTCCATGGGACCTTTATATACATCAAGAACGTAATATGACTTAACCTAACCCAACCTAACATCTCGGCGGTAATATTTGGCAACATTCCTGGCTTGCTGGCCTCTACGTCTCCGTGGAACCTTTATATACATCAATAATGTAATATAACCTAACCTAACAGAACCTAACATCTCGGCGGTAATATTTGACAACATTCCTGGCGAGTTGGCCTCTACGGCTCCGTGGGACCCTTATATACATCAATAACGTAATATAACCTGACCTAACCAAACCTATCATCTCGGCGGTAATATTTGACCACATTCCTGGCTTGTTGGCCTCTACGTCTCCGTGGGACCTTTATATACATCAATAATGTAATATAACCTAACCTAACAGAACCTAACATCTCGGCGGTAATATTTGACAACATTACTGGCGAGTTGGCCTCTACGGCTCCGTGGGACCTTTATATACATCAATAACGTAATATAACCTAACCTAACCCGATCTACCATCTCGGCGGTAATATTTGATCACATTCCTGTCTTGTTGGCCTCTACGCCTCCGTGGGACGTTTATATACATCAATAATGTAATATAACCTAACCTAACCCAACCTAATATCTCGGCACTAATATTTGACCACATTCCTGGTGAGTTGGCTTCTACGTCCCCGTGGGACCTTCCTATACATCAATGACGTAATATAACCGAACCTAGCCCAACCTAACATCTCGGCGGTAATATTTGACAACATTCCTGGCGAGTTGGCCTCTACGGCTCCGTGGGACCTTTATATACATCAATAACGTAATGTAACCTAACCTACCCAACCTAACTTCTCGGCGGTAATATTTGACAACATTCCTGGCGAATTGGCATCTACGTCCCCCTGGGACCTTTATATACATCAATACCGTAATATAACCTAACCTAACCCAACCTAACATCTCGGCGATATTATTTGAAAACAATCCTGGTGAGTTGGCTTCTACGTCCCCGTGGGACCTTCCTATACATCAATGACGTAATATAACCGAACCTAACCCAACCTAACATCTCGGCGGTAATATTTGACAACATTCCTGGCGAGTTGGCCTCTACGGCTCCGTGGGACCTTTATATACATCAATAACGTAATGTAACCTAACCTACCCAACCTAACTTCTCGGCGGTAATATTTGACAACATTCCTGCCGAATTGGCATCTACGTCTCCCTGGGACCTTTATATACATCAATACCGTAATATAACCTAACCTAACCCAACCTAACATCTCGGCGATATTATTTGAAAACAATCCTGGCGAGTTGGCATCTACGTCTACGTGGGACCTTTATATACATCAATAACGTTATATAACCTAACCTAACCCAATCTAACATCTCGGCGGTAATATTTGACAACATTCCTGGCGAGTTGGCCTCTGCGGCTCCGTGGGACCTTTATATACATCAATAACGTAATATAACCTAACCTAACCCAAGCTATCATCTCGGCGGTAATATTTGACCACATTCCTGGCTTGTTGGCCTCTACGTCTCCGTGGGACCTTTATATACATCAATAATGTAATATAACCTAACCTAACAGAACCTAACATCTCGGCGGTAATATTTGACAACATTCCTGGCGAGTTGGCGTCTACGGCTCCGTGGGACCTTTATATACATCAATAACGTAATATAACCTAACCTAACAGAACCTAACATCTCGGCGGTAATATTTGACAACATTCCTGGCGAGTTGGCCTCTACGTCTCCCTGGGACCTTTATATACATCAATACCGTAATATAACCTAACCTAACCCAACCTACCATCTCGGTGGTAATATTGGGCAACATTCCCGGCTTGTTGGCCTCTACGTCTCCGTGGGAGCTTTATATACATCAATAACGTAATATAACCTAACCTAACCCAATCTAACATCTCGGCGGTAATATTTGATCACATTCCTGGCTTGTTTGCCTCTACGTCTCCGTGGGACCTTCCTATACATCAATAACGTAATATAACCTAACCTAACCCAATCTCACATCTCTGCGATAATGTTTGACCACATTCCCGGCGAGTTGGCCTCTACGTCTCCGTGGGACATTTATATACATCAATAGCGTAATATAAACTAACCTAACCCAACCTAACGTCTCGGCGGTAATATTTGACAACATTCCCGGCGAGTTGGCCTCTAAGTCTCCATGGGACCTTTATATACATCAAGAACGTAATATAACTTAACCTAACCCAACCTAACATCTCGGCGGTAATATTTGGCAACATTCCTGGCTTGCTGGCCTCTACGTCTCCGTGGGACGTTTATATACATCAATAACGTAATATAACCTAACCTAACCCTATCTAACATCTCGGCGGTAATATTTGACCACATTCCTGTCTTGATGGCCTCTACGTCTCCGTGGGACGTTTATATACATCAATAACGTAATATAACCTAACCTAACCCAACCTAACATTTCGGCGGTAATATTTGACGACATTCCTGGCGAATTGGCCCCGACGTCTCCTTGGGACATTTATATACATCAATAGCGTAATATAACCTAACCTAACCCAACCTAACATCTCGGCGATATTATTTGAAAACAATCCTGGCGTGTTGGGCTCTACGTCTACGTGGGACCTTTGTATACATCAATAACGTAATATAACCTAACCTACCCAACCTAACTTCTCGGCGGTAATATTTGACAACATTCCTGGCGAATTGGCCTCTACGTCTCCCTGGGACCTTTATATACATCAATACCGTAACATAACCTAACCTAACCCAATCTACCATCTCGGCGGTAGTATTTGACCACATTCCTGGCTTGTTGGCCTCTACGTCTCCGTGGGACCTTCATATACATCAAAATCGTAATATAACTTAACCTAACCCAACCTAATATCTCGGCGATATTATTTGAAAACAATCCTGGCGAGTTGGGCTCTACGTCTACGTGGGACCTTCATATACATCAATAACGTAATATAACCTAACCTAAACCAATCTAACATCTCGGCGGTAATATTTGACCACATTCCTGTCTTGTTGGCATCTACGTCTCCGTGGGACCTTTATATACATCAATAATGTAATATAACCTAACCTAACAGAACCTAACATCTCGGCGGTAATATTTGACAACATTCCCGGCGAGTTGGCCTCTAAGTCTCCATGGGACCTTTATATACATCAAGAACGTAATATGACTTAACCTAACCCAACCTAACATCTCGGCGGTAATATTTGGCAACATTCCTGGCTTGCTGGCCTCTACGTCTCCGTGGAACCTTTATATACATCAATAATGTAATATAACCTAACCTAACAGAACCTAACATCTCGGCGGTAATATTTGACAACATTCCTGGCGAGTTGGCCTCTACGGCTCCGTGGGACCCTTATATACATCAGTAACGTAATATAACCTGACCTAACCAAACCTATCATCTCGGCGGTAATATTTGACCACATTCCTGGCTTGTTGGCCTCTACGTCTCCGTGGGACCTTTATATACATCAATAATGTAATATAACCTAACCTAACAGAACCTAACATCTCGGCGGTAATATTTGACAACATTACTGGCGAGTCGGCCTCTACGTCTCCGTGGGACCTTCCTATACATCAATAACGTAATATAACCTAACCTAACCCAACCTATCATCTCGGCGGTAGTATTTGACCACATTCCTGGCTTGTTGGCCTCTACGTCTCCGTGGGACCTTCATATACATCAAAATCGTAATATAACTTAACCTAACCCAACCTAATATCTCGGCGATATTATTTGAAAACAATCCTGGCGAGTTGGGCTCTACGTCTACGTGGGACCTTCATATACATCAATAACGTAATATAACCTAACCTAAACCAATCTAACATCTCGGCGGTAATATTTGACCACATTCCTGTCTTGTTGGCATCTACGTCTCCGTGGGACCTTTATATACATCAATAATGTAATATAACCTAACCTAACAGAACCTTACATCTCGGCGGTAATATTTGACAATATTCCTGGCGAGTTGGCATCTACGGCTCCGTGGGACCCTTATATACATCAATAACGTAACATAACCTAACCTAACAGAACCTAACACCTCGGCGGTAATATTTGACCACATTCCTGGCTTGTTTGCCTCTACGTCTCCGTGGGACCTTTGTATACATCAATAACGTAATATAACCTAACCTAACCCAACCTATCATCTCGGCGGTAATATTTGACAACATTCCTGGCGAGTTGGCCTCCTCGTCTCCGTGGGACCTTTATATACATCAATAACGTAATATAACCAAACCTTACCCAACCTAACATGTCGGCGGTAATATTTGACAACATTCCTGACGAGTTGAGCTCTACGTCTCCGTGTAACCCTCATATACGTCAATAACGTAATATAACCTAACCTAACCCAACCTAACATTTCCGCGGTAATATTTGACAACATTCCTGGCGATTTGGCTTCTCCGTCTCCGTGGGACCCTTATATACATCAATAACGTAATACCACCAAACCTAACCCAACCTAACATGTCGGCGGTAATATTTAACAACATTCCTGGCGAGTTGGCATCTACGTCTCCGTTTGACCTTTATATACATCAATAACGTAATATAACCTAACCTAACCCAACCTAACACCTCGGCGGTAATATTTGACCATATTCCTGGCTTGTTGGAATCTACGTCTCCGAGGGACCTTTATATACCTCAATAACGTAATATAACCTAACCTAACCCAATCTAACATTTCGGCGGTAATATTTGACCACATTCCATTCTTTTTGGCCTCTACGTCTCCGTTTGATCTTCATATACATCAATAACGTAATTTAACCTAACCTAACCCAACCTAACATGTCGGCGGTAATATTTGACAACATTCCTGGCGAGTTGGCTTCTCCGTCTCCGTGGGACCCTTATATACATCAATAACGTAATATAACCTAACCTAACCCAACCTAAAATCTCGGCGGAAATAATTGACAACATTCCTGGCGAGTTGGCCTCTACGTCTCCGTTTGTCCTTCATATACATCAATAACGTAATATAACCTAACCTAACCCAACCTAACATCTCGGCGGTATATTAGGCAACATTCCTGGCGAGTTGGCCTCTACGTACCCGTTTGACTTTCATATACGTCAATAACGTAATATAAGCTAACCTAACCCAATCTAACATCTCGGCGGTAATATTTGACCACATTCCTGGCTTGTTGGCTTCTCCGTCTTCGTGGGACCTTTATATACATCAATAACGTAATATAACCAAACCTTATCCAACCTAACATGTCGGCGGTAATATTTGGCAACATTCCTGACGAGTTGAGCTCTACGTCTCCGTGTAACCCTTATATACGTCAATAACGTAATATAACCTAACCTAACCCAACCTAACACCTCGGCGGTAATATTTGACAACATTCCTGGCGAGTTGGCCTCCTCGTCTCCGTGTAAACCTCATATACGTCAATAACGTAATATAACCTAACCAAACCCAGCCTAACATTTCCGCTGTAATATTTGACAACATTCCTGGCGAGTTGGCCTCTACGTCTCCTTGGGAGATTTATATACATCTATAACGTAATGTAACCTAACTTAACCCAACCTAACATCTCCGCGGTAATATTTGACCACATTCCTGGCTTGTAGGCCTCTACGATTCCGTTGGACCTTTATATACATCTATAACGTAATGTAACCTAACCTAATCCAACCTAACATCTCGGCGGTAATGTTTGAAAACATTCCTGGCGAGTTGGCCTCTACGTCTCCGTGGGACCTTTATATACGTCAATAACGTAATATAAACTAACCTAACCCAACCTAACATTTCCGCGGTAATATTTGACAACATTCCTGCCTAGTTGGCCTCTACGTCTCCTTGGGATCTTTATATACATATATAACGTAATATAACCTAACTTAACCCAACCTAACGTCTCGGCGGTAATATGTGACCACATTCCAGGCTTGTTGGACTCCACGTTTCCGTTGGACCTTTATATACATCTATAACGGAATGTAATCTAACCTAACCCAACCTATCATCTCGGCGGTAATATTTGACAACATTCCTGCCGAGTTGGCCCCTACGTCTCCGTTTGACCTTCATATACAGCAGTAACGTAATATAAGCTAACCTAACCCAATCTAACATCTCGGCGGTAATATTTGACCACATTCCTGGCTTGTTGGCTTCTCCGTCTTCGTGGGACCTTTATATACATCAATAACGTAATATAACCAAACCTTATCCAACCTAACATGTCGGCGGTAATATTTGACAACATTCCTGACGAGTTGAGCTCTACGTCTCCGTGTAACCCTCATATACGTCAATAACGTAATATAACCTAACCTAACCCAACCTAACATTTCCGCTGTAATATTTGACAACATTCCTGGCGAGTTGGCCTCTACGTCTCCGTGGGACCTTTATATACATCAATAACGTAATATAACCTAACCTAACCCAACCTAACACCTCGGCGGTAATATTTGACAACATTCCTGGCGATTTGGCATCTACGTCTAGCTGGGACCTTTATATACATCAATAACGTAATATAACCTAACCTAACCCAACCTAAAATCTCGGCGGTAATATTTGGCAACATTCCTGGCCAGTTGGTCTCTACGTCTCCGTTTGACCTTCATATACATCAATAACGTAATATATCCTAACCTAACCCAACCTAACATATCGGCGGTAATATTTGACAACATTCCTGGCGAGTTGGACTCTACGTCTCCGTTTGACCTTCATATACATCAATAACGTAATATAACCTAACCTAACCCAATATATCATCTCGGCGGTAATATTTGACAACATTCCTGGCGAGTTGGCCTCCTCGTCTCCGTGGGACCTTTATATACATCAATAACGTAATATAACCAAACCTTACCCAACCTAACATGTCGGCGGTAATATTTGACAACATTCCTGACGAGTTGAGCTCTACGTCTCCGTGTAACCCTCATATACGTCAATAACGTAATATAACCTAACCTAACCCAACCTAACATTTCCGCGGTAATATTTGACAACATTCCTGGCGATTTGGCTTCTCCGTCTCCGTGGGACCCTTATATACATCAATAACGTAATACCACCAAACCTAACCCAACCTAACATGTCGGCGGTAATATTTAACAACATTCCTGGCGAGTTGGCATCTACGTCTCCGTTTGACCTTTATATACATCAATAACGTAATATAACCTAACCTAACCCAACCTAACACCTCGGCGGTAATATTTGACCATATTCCTGGCTTGTTGGAATCTACGTCTCCGAGGGACCTTTATATACCTCAATAACGTAATATAACCTAACCTAACCCAATCTAACATTTCGGCGGTAATATTTGACCACATTCCAGTCTTTTTGGCCTCTACGTCTCCGTTTGATCTTCATATACATCAATAACGTAATTTAACCTAACCTAACCCAACCTAACATGTCGGCGGTAATATTTGACAACATTCCTGGCGAGTTGGCTTCTCCGTCTCCGTGGGACCCTTATATACATCAATAACGTAATATAACTTAACCTAATCCAACCTAACATCTCGGCGGAAATATTTGACAACATTCCTGGCGAGTTGGCCTCTACGTCTCTGTTTGACCTTCATATACATCAATAACATAATATAACCTAACCTAACCCAACCTAACATCTCGGCGGAAATATTTGACAACATTCCTGGCGAGTTGGCCTCTACGTCTCTGTTTGACCTTCATATACATCAATAACGTAATATAACCTAACCTAACCCAACCTAACATCTCGGCGGTAATATTTGACCACATTCCTGGCGAGTTGGCCTCTACGTCTCCTTGGGACCTTTATGTACATCAATAACGTAATATAACCTAACCTAACCCAACCTAACATCTCGGCGGTAATATTTGACAACATTCCTGGCGAGTTGGCCTCTACGTCTCCGTGGGACCTTTATATACATCAATAACATAATATAAGTTAACCTAACCCAATCTAACATCTCGGCGGTAATATTTGACCACATTCCTGGCTTGTTGGCTTCTCCGTCTTCGTGGGACCTTTATATACATATATAACGTAATGTAACCTAACCTAACCCAACCTAACATCTCGGCGGTAATGTCTGAAAACATTCCTGGCGAGTTGGACTCTACGTATCCGTGGGACCTTTATATACATCAATAACGTATTATAACCAAACCTTACCCAACCTAACATGTCGGCGGTAATACTTGACAACATTCCTGGCGAGTTGAGCTCTACGTCTCCGTGTAACCGTCATATACGTCAATAACGTAATATAAACTAACCTAACCCAACCTAACATTTCCGCGGTAATATTTGACAGCATTCCTGCCTAGTTGGCCTCTACGTCTCCTTGGGATCTTTATATACATCTATAACGTAATATAACCGAACTTAACCCAATCGAACGTCCCGGCGGTAATATGTGACCACATTCCAGGCTTGTTGGACTCTACGTTTCCGTTGGACCTTTATATACATCTATAACGTAATGTAACCTAACCTAATCCAACCTAACATCTCGGCGGTAATGTTTGAAAAGATTCCTGGCGAGTTGGCCTCTACGTCTCCGTGGGACCTTTATATACGTCAATAACGTAATATAAACTAACCTAACCCAACCTAACATTTCCGCGGTAATATTTGACAACATTCCTGCCTAGTTGGCCTCTACGTCTCCTTGGGATCTTTATATACATATATAACGTAATATAACCTAACTTAACCCAAGCTAACGTCTCGGCGGTAATATGTGACCACATTCCAGGCTTGTTGGACTCCACGTTTCCGTTGGACCTTTATATACATCTATAACGGAATGTAATCTAACCTAACCCAACCTATCATCTCGGCGGTAATATTTGACAACATTCCTGCCGAGTTGGCCTCTACGTCTCCGTTTGACCTTCATATACATCAGTAACGTAATATAAGCTAACCTAACCCAATCTAACATCTCGGCGGTAATATTTGACCACATTCCTGGCTTGTTGGCTTCTCCGTCTTCGTGGGGCCTTTATATACATCAATAACGTAATATAACCAAACCTTATCCAACCTAACATGTCGGCGGTAATATTTGACAACATTCCTGACGAGTTGAGCTCTACGTCTCCGTGTAACCCTCATATACGTCAATAACGTAATATAACCTAACCTAACCCAACCTAACATTTCCGCTGTAATATTTGACAACATTCCTGGCGAGTTGGCCTCTACGTCTCCGTGGGACCTTTATATACATCAATAACGTAATATAACCTAACCTAACCCAACCTAACACCTCGGCGGTAATATTTGACCACATTCCTGGCTTGTTGGCTTCTCCGTCTTCGTGGGACCTTTATATACATCAATAACGTAATATAAGCTAACATAACCCAACCTAACATCTCTGGGGTATATTAGGCAACATTCCTGGCGAGTTGGCCTCTACGTCTCCGTTTGACCTTCATATACATCAATAACGTAATATAACCTAACCCAATCCAACCTAACATTTCCGCGGTAATATTTGACAACATTCCTGGCGAATTAGCTCTACGTCTCCGTGGGACCTTTATATACATCAATAACATAACATAAGCTAACCTATCCCAATCTAACATCACGGCGGTAATATTTGACCACATTCCTGGCTTGTTGGAGTCTACGTCTCCGTGGGACCTTTATATACATTAATAACGTAATATAACCTAACCTAATCCAACCTAACATTTCCGCGGTAATATTTGTCAACATTCCTGGCGAATTGGCTCTACGTCTCCGTGGGACCTTTATATACATCAATAACGTAATATAACCTAACCTAACCCAATCTAACATTTCGGCGGTAATATTTGACCACATTCCAGTCTTTTTGGCCTCTACGTCTCCGTTTGATCTTCATATACATCAATAACGTAATTTAACCTAACCTAACCCAACCTAACATCTCGACGGTAATATTTGACAACATTCCTGGCGAGTTGGCTTCTCCGTCTCCGTGGGACCCTTATATACATCAATAACGTAATATAACTTAACCTAATCCAACCTAACATCTCGGCGGAAATATTTGACAACATTCCTGGCGAGTTGGCCTCTACGTCTCTGTTTGACCTTCATATACATCAATAACGTAATATAACCTAACCTAACCCAACCTAACATCTCGGCGGTAATATTTGACCACATTCCTGGCGAGTTGGCCTCTACGTCTCCTTGGGACCTTTATGTACATCAATAACGTAATATAACCTAACCTAACCCAACCTAACATCTCGGCGGTAATATTTGACAACATTCCTGGCGAGTTGGCCTCTACGTCTCCGTGGGACCTTTATATACATCAATAACATAATATAAGTTAACCTAACCCAATCTAACATCTCGGCGGTAATATTTGACCACATTCCTGGCTTGTTGGCTTCTCCGTCTTCGTGGGACCTTTATATACATCAATAACGTAATATAACCAAACCTTATCCAACCTAACATGTCGGCGGTAATATCTGACAACATTCCTGACGAGTTGAGCTCTACGTCTCCGTGTAACCCTCATATACGTCAATAACGTAATATAAACTAACCTAACCCAACCTAACATTTCCGCGGTAATATTTGACAACATTCCTGGCGAGTTGGCCTCTACGTCTCCTTGGGATCTTTATATATATATCTATAACGTAATATAACCTCACTTAACCCAACCTGACATCTCGGCGGTAATATTTGACCACATTCCTGGCTTGTTGGCCTCTACGTATCCGTTGGACCTTTATATACATATATAACGTAATGTAACCTAACCTAACCCAACCTAACATCTCGGCGGTAATGTTTGAAAACATTCCTGGCGAGTTGGACTCTACGTATCCGTGGGACCTTTATATACATCAATAACGTAATATAACCAAACCCTACCCAACCTAACATGTCGGCGGTAATACTTGACAACATTCCTGGCGAGTTGAGCTCTACGTCTCCGTGTAACCCTCATATACGTCAATAACGTAATATAAACTAACCTAACCCAACCTAACATTTCCGCGGTAATATTTGACAGCATTCCTGCCTAGTTGGCCTCTACGTCTCCTTGGGATCTTTATATACATCTATAACGTAATATAACCGAACTTAACCCAATCTAACGTCCCGGCGGTAATATGTGACCACATTCCAGGCTTGTTGGACTCTACGTTTCCGTTGGACCTTTATATACATCTATAACGTAATGTAACCTAACCTAACGCAACCTAACATCTCGGCGGTAATGTTTGAAAACATCCCTGGCGAGTAGGACTCTACGTATCCTTGGGACCTTTATATACATCAATAACGTAATATAACCTAACCTAACCCAACCTAACACCTCGGCGGAAATATTTGACAACATTCCTGGCGAGTTGGCCTCTACGTCTCCGTTTGACCTTAATATACATCAATAACGTAATATAACCTAAGCTAACCCAACCTAACACCTCGGCGGTAATATTTGACCATATTCCTGGCGAGTTGGCATCTACGTGTCCCTGGGACCTTTTTATACATCACTAACGTAATATAATCTTACCTAACCCAACCTACCATCTCGGCGGTAATATTTGACAACATTCCTGGCGATTTGGCATCTACGTCTAGCTGGTACCTTTATATACATCAATAACGTAATATAACCTACCCTAACCCAACCTAAAATCTCGGCGGTAATATTTGGCAACATTCCTGGCCAGTTGGTCTCTACGTCCCCGTTTGACCTTCATATACATCAATAACGTAATATAACCTAACCTAACCCAACCTAACATCTCGGCGGTATATTAGGCAACATTCCTGGCGAGTTGGCCTCTACGTCCCCGTTTGACCTTCATATACGTCAATAACGTAATATAAGCTAACCTAACCCAATCTAACATCTCGGCGGTAATATTTGACCACATTCCTGGCTTGTTGGCTTCTCCGTCTTCGTGGGACCTTTATATACATCAATAAGGTAATATAACCAAACCTTATCCAACCTAACATGTCGGCGGTAATATTTGACAACATTCCTGACGAGTTGAGCTCTACGTCTCCGTGTAACCCTTATATACGTCAATAACGTAATATAATCTAACCTAACCCAACCTAACACCTCGGCGGTAATATTTGACAACATTCCTGGCGAGTTGGCCTCCTCGTCTCCGTGTAAACCTCATATACGTCAATAACGTAGTATAACCTAACCTAACCCAGCCTAACGTTTCCGCTGTAATATTTGACAACATTCCTGGCGAGTTGTCCTCTACGTCTCCTTGGGAGCTTTATATACATCTATAACGTAATGTAACCTAACTTAACCCAACCTAACATCTCCGCGGTAATATTTGACCACATTCCTGGCTTGTAGGCCTCTACGATTCCGTTGGACCTTTATATACATCTATAACGTAATGTAACCTAACCTAATCCAACCTAACATTTCCGCGGTAATATTTGACAACATTCCTGGCGAGTTGGCCTCTACGTCTCCGTGGGACCTTTATATACATCAATAACGTAATATAACCTAACCTAACCCAACCTAACACCTCGGCGGTAATATTTGACCATATTCCTGGCGAGTTGGCATCTACGTCCCCCTGGGACCTTTATATACATCAATAACGTAATATAACATTACCAAACCCAACCTATCAACTCGGCGGTAATATTTGACAACATTCCTGGCGATTTGGCATCTACGTCTAGCTGGGACCTTTATATACATCAATAACGTAATATAACCTAACCTAACCCAACCTAAAATCTCGGCGGTAATATTTGGCAACATTCCTGACCAGTTGGTCTCTACGTCTCCGTTTGACCTTCATATACATCAATAACGTAATGTAACCAAACCTAACCCAACCTAACATATCGGCGGTAATATTTGTCAACATTCCTGGCGAGTTGGCCTCTACGTCTCTTTGGGATCTTTATATACATCAATAACGTAATATAAACTATCCTAACCCAACCTAACACCTCGGCGGTAATATTTGACCATATTCCTGGCGAGTTGGCATCTACGTCTCCCTGGGACCTTTATATACATCAATAACGTAATATAACCTAACCTAACCCAACCTAACACCTCGGCGGTAATATTTGACCATATTCCTGGCGAGTTGGCATCTACGTCTCCCTGGGACCTTTATATACATCAATAACGTAATATAACCTAACCTAACCCAATCTAACATTTGGGCGGTAATATTTGACCACATTCCAGTCTTTTTGGCCTCTACGTCTCCGTTTGATCTTCATATACATCAATAACGTAATATAACCTAACCTAACCCAACCTAACACGTCTTCGGTAATATTTGACAACATTCCTGGCGAGTTGGATTCTCCGCCTCCGT
>CAXAJV010001092.1:114200-148200 GCA_963969225.1 Xylocopa violacea | reverse complement strand
CATTACATGCGAGGGGCTAGATGGGTTAGGTTAGGTTATATTACGTTATAGACGTATATAATGTGCCCACCGAGAATTGGCGCCGCCCCGCCAGGAATGTTGTGAAATACTACATTCAAGATGTTATGTTGCCTTAGGTTAGGATATATAAAATTATAGACGTATATAATGTCCCCACCGAAAAGTACGGGCCGACACGACCGGGATCTTGTAAAACATTAACAGCGAGGGTCTAGATGGGTTAGGTTAGGTTACATTACGATATAGACGTATATAATGTGCCCACCGAGAAGTAGGGTCCGACCCGCCAGGAATGTTGAAAAATACTACATCCGAGATGTTAGGTTGCCTTAGGTTAGGATATATAACGATATAGACGTATATAATGTCCCCACGGAGAAGTACGGGCCGACACTACCGGGATTTTGTAAAACATTACCAGCGAGGGTTTAGATGGGTTAGGTTAGGTTATATTACGATATAGACGTATATAATGTGCCCTCCGAGAAGTAGGAGCCGACCCGCCAGGAATGTTGTGAAATACTACATCCGAGATGTTATGTTCCCTTAGGTTAGGATATATAACGTTATAGACGTAAATAATGTCCCCACCGAGAAGTACGGGCCGAAACGACCGGGATTCTGTAAAACATTACCAGCGAGGGTCTAGATGGGTTAGGTTAGGTTATATTACGATATAGACGTAGGTAATGTGCCCACCGAGAAGTAGGGGCCGACCCGGCAGGAATGTTGGAAAATACTACATCCGAGATGTTAGGTTCCCTTAGGTTAGGATATATAAAATTATAGACGTATATAATGTCCCCACGAAACAGTACGGGCCGCCACGACCGGGATTTTGTAAAACATTACCAGCGAGGGTCTAGATGGGTTAGGTTAGGTTATATTACGATATAGACGTATATAATGTGCCCACCGAGAAGTAGGGTCCGACCCGCCAGGAATGTTGTGAAATACTACATTCGAGATGTTAGGTTGCCTTAGGTTAGGATATATAACTTTATAGACGTATATAATGTCCGGCTTCGAGACGTACGGGAAGACACGAACGGGATTCTGTGAAACATTACAAGCGAGGGTGTAGGTGGCTTAGGTTAGGTTATATTACGTTACAGACGTATATAATGTGCCCACCGAAAAGTAGGGGCCGACCCGCCAGGAATGTTGTGAAATACTACATCCGAGATGTTAGGTTGCCTTAGGTTAGGATATATAACGATATAGACGTATATAATGTCCCCACGGAGAAGTATGGGCCGGCACGACCGGGATTTTGTCAAACTTTACCAGCGAGGGTCTAGATGGGTTAGGTTAGGTTATATTACGATATAGACGTATATAATGTGCCCACCGAGAAATAGGAGCCGACCCGCCAGGAATGTTGTGAAATACTACATCCGAGATGTTAGGTTCCCTTAGGTTAGGATATATAACGTTATAGACGTATATAATGTCCTCACCGAGATGTACGGGCCGACACGACCGGGATTTTGTAAAACATTACCAGCGAGGGTCTAGATGGGTTAGGTTGGGTTATGCTACGATATAGACGTATATAATGTGCCCACCGAGAAGTAGGTGCCGACCCGCCAGGAATGTTGGAAAATACTACATCCGAGATGTTAGTTTCTCTTAGGTTAGGGTATATAACGTTACAGACGTATATAATGTCCCCACCGAGAAGTACGGGCCGACACGACCGGAATTTTGTAAAACATTTCCAGCCAGGGTGTAGATGGGTTAGGTTAGGTTATATCACGATATAGACGTATATAATGTGCCCACCGAGAAGTAGGGTCCGACCCGCCAGGAATGTTGGAAAATATTACATCCGAGATGTTAAGTTGCCTTAGGTTAGGATATATAACGTTATAGACGTATATAATGTCCGCACCGAGACGCACGGGACAACGCGACCGGGATTTTGTAAAACATTAACAGCGGGGGTCTAGATGGGTTAGGTTAGGTTATATTACGATATAGACGTATATAATGTGCCCACCGAGAAGTAGGGTCCGACCCGCCAAGAATGTTGGAAAATACTACATCCGAGAGGTTAAGTTGCCTTAGGTTAGGATATATAACGTTATAGACGTATATAATGTCCGCACCGAGACGTACGGGACGACACGACCGGGATTCTGTAAACATTCCCAGCTAGGGACTAGATGGGTTAGGTTAGGTTATATTACGTTATAGACGTATATAATGTGCCCACCGAGAAGTAGGGGCCGATCCGCCAGGAATGTTGGAAAATACTACATCGGAGATGTTAAGTTGCCTTAGGTTAGGATAGATAACGTTATAGACGTATATGATGTACGCACCGAGACGTGCGGGACGACACGACCGGGATTCTGTAAAACATTCCCAGCGAGGGTCTAGATGGGTTAGGTTAGGTTATATTACGATATAGACGTATATAATGTGCCCACCGAGAAGTAAGGTCCGACCCGCCAGGAGTGTTGTGAAATACTACATTCGAGATGTTAGGTTGCCTTTGGTTAGGATATATAACGTTATAGACGTATATAATGTCCGCACCGAAACGTACGGGACGACACGACCGGGATTCTGTAAAACATTACATGCGAGGGGCTAGATGGGTTAGGTTAGGTTATATTACGTTATAGACGTATATAATGTGCCCACCGAGAAGTAGGGGCCGACCCGCCAGGAATGTTGGAAAATACTACATTCAAGATGTTATGTTGCCTTAGGTTAGGATATATAAAATTATAGACGTATATAATGTCCCCACCGAAAAGTACGGGCCGACACGACCGGGATCTTGTAAAACATTAACAGCGAGGGTCTAGATGGGTTAGGTTAGGTTACATTACGATATAGGCTTATATAATGTGCCCACCGAGAAGTAGGGTCCGACCCGCCAGGAATGTTGAAAAATACTACATCCGAGATGTTAGGTTGCCTTAGGTTAGGATATATAACGATATAGACGTATATAATGTCCCCACGGAGAAGTACGGGCCGACACTACCGGGATTTTGTAAAACATTACCAGCGAGGGTTTAGATGGGTTAGGTTAGGTTATATTACGATATAGACGTATATAATGTGCCCACCGAGAATTGGTGCCGATCCGCCAGGAATGTTGGAAAATACTACATTCGAGATGTTATGTTGCCTTAGGTTAGGATATATAAAATTATAGACGTATATAATGTCCCCACGGAGAAGTACGGGCCGACACGACCGGATTTTGTAAAACATTACCAGCGAGGGTCTAGATGGGTTAGGTTAGGTTATATTACGTTATAGACGTAAATAATGTTTCCACCGAGAAGTGGGGCCGACCCGCCAGGAATGTTGTGTAATACTACATTCGAGATGTTAGGTTGCCTTAGGTTAGGATATATAACTTGATAGACGTATATAATGTCCGGCTTCGAGACGTACGGGAAGACACGAACGGGATTCTGTGAATCATTACCAGCGAGGTTGTAGGTGGCTTAGGTTAGGTTATATTACGTTACAGACGTATATAATGTGCCCACCGAGAAGTAGGGGCCTACCCGTCAGGAATGTTGGAAAATACTACATCCGAGATGTTAGGTTGCCTTAGGTTAGGATATATAACGACATAGACGTATATAATGTCCCCACGGAGAAGTACGGGCCGACACGACCGGGATTTTGAAAAACATTACCAGCGAGGGTCTAGATGGGTTAGGTTAGGTTATATTACGTTATAGACGTATATAATGTGCCCACCGAGAAGTAGGGGCCGACCCGCCAGGAATGTTGGAAAATACTACATTCAAGATGTTATGTTGCCTTAGGTTAGGATATATAACGATATAGACGTATATAATGTCCCCACGGAGAAGTACGGGCCGACATGACCGGGATTTTGTAAAACATTACCAGCGAGGGTCTAGATGGGTTAGGTTAGGTTACATTACGATATAGACGTATATAATGTTCCCACCGAGAAGTGGGGCCGACCAGCCAGGAATGTTGTGAAATACTACATCCGAGATGTTAGGTTGCCTTAGGTTAGGATATATAACGATATAGACGTATATAATGTCCCCACGGAGAAGTACGGGCCGACACGACCGGGATTTTGTAAAACATTACCAGCGAGGGTCTAGATGGGTTAGGTTAGGTTATATTACGATATAGACGTATATAATGTGCCCACCGAGAAGTAGGGGCCGACCCGCCAGGAATGTTGGAAAATACTACGTCCGAGATGTTAAGTTGCCTTAGGTTAGGATATATAAAATTATAGACGTATATAATGTCCCCACGGAAAAGTACGGGCCGACACGACTGGGATTTTGTAAAACATTACCAGCGAGGGTCTAGATGGGTTAGGTTAGGTTATATTACGATATAGACGTATATAATGTGCCCACCGAGAAATAGGAGCCGACCCGCCAGGAATGTTGTGAAATACTACATCCGAGATGTTAGGTTCCCTTAGGTTAGGATATATAACGTTATAGACGTATATAATGTCCGCACCGAGACGCACGGGACAACGCGACCGGGATTTTGTAAAACATTAACAGCGGGGGTCTAGATGGGTTAGGTTAGGTTATATTACGATATAGACGTATATAATGTGCCCACCGAGAAGTAGGGTCCGACCCGCCAAGAATGTTGGAAAATACTAAATCCGAGAGGTTAAGTTGCCTTAGGTTAGGATATATAACGTTATAGACGTATATAATGTCCGCACCGAGACGTACGGGACGACACGACCAGGATTCTGTAAAACATTCCCAGCTAGGGACTAGATGGGTTATGTTAGGTTATATTCCGTTATAGACGTATATAATGTTCCCACCGAGAATTGGTGCCGACCCGCCAGGAATGTTGTGAAATACTACATCCCAGATGTTAGGTTGCCTTAGGTTAGGATATATAACTTTATAGACGTATATAATGACCGGCTTCGAGACGTACGGGAAGACACGAACGGGATTCTGTGAAACATTACCAGCGAGGCTGTAGGTGGCTTAGGTTAGGTTATATTACGATATAGACGTATATAATGTGCCCACCGAGAAGTAGGGGCCGACCCGGCAGGAATGTTGGAAAATACTACATCCGAAATGTTAGGTTCCCTTAGGTTAGGATATATAAAATTATAGACGTATATAATGTCCCCACAGAAAAGTACGGGCCGACACGACCGGGATTTTGTAAAACATTACCAGCGAGGGTCTAGATGGGTTAGGTTAGGTTATATTACGATATAGACGTATATAATGTGCCCACCGAGAAGTAAGGTCCGACCCGCCAGGAGTGTTGTGAAATACTACATTCGAGATGTTAGGTTGCCTTTGGTTAGGATATATAACGTTATAGACGTATATAATGTCCGCACCGAGACGTACGGGACGACACGACCGGGATTCTGTAAAACATTACATGCGAGGGGCTAGATGGGTTAGGTTAGGTTATACTACGTTATAAACGTATATAATGTTCCCACCGAGAAGTGGGGCCGACCAGCCAGGAATGTTGTGAAATACTACAACCGAGATGTTAGGTTCCCTTAGGTTAGGATATATAACCTTATAGACGTATATAATGTCCGCACCCAGACGTACGAGACGACACGACCGGGATTCTGTAAAACATTACCAGCGAGGGTCTAGATGGGTGAGGTTAGGTTATATTACGATATAGACGTATATAATGTGCCCACCGAGAAGTAGAGGCCGACCCGCCAGAAATGTTGGAAAATACTACATGCGAGATGTTAGGTTGCCATAGGTTAGGATATATAACGATATAGACGTATATAATGTCCCCACGCAGAAGTACGGGCCGACACGACCGGCATTTTGTAAAACATTACCAGCGAGGGTCTAGATGGGTTAGGTTAGGTTATATTACGTTATAGACGTAAATAATGTTCCCACCGAGAAGTAGGGGCCGCCCCGCCAGGAATGTTGGAAAATACTACATCCGAGATGTTAGGTTGCCTTAGGTTAGGATATATAACGATATAGACGTATATAATGTCCCCACGGAGAAGTACGGGCCGACACGACCGGGATTTTGAAAAACATTACCAGCGAGGGTCTAGATGGGTTAGGTTAGGTTATATTACGTTATAGACGTATATAATGTGCCCACCGAGAAGTAGGGGCCGACCCGCCAGGAATGTTGGAAAATACTACATTCAAGATGTTATGTTGCCTTAGGTTAGGATATATAAAATTATAGACGTATATAATGTCCCCACGGAAAAGTACGGGCCGACACGACCGGGATCTTGTAAAACATTAACAGCGAGGGTCTGGTTGGGTTAGGTTAGGTTACATTACGATATAGGCTTATATAATGAGCCCACCGAGAAGTAGGGTCCGACCCGCCAGGAATGTTGGAAAATACTACATCCGAGATGTTAGGTTGCCTTAGGTTAGGATATATAACGATATAGACGTATATAATGTCCTCACCGAGATGTACGGGCCGACACGACCGGGATTTTGTAAAACATTACCAGCGAGGGTCTAGATGGGTTAGGTTGGGTTATGCTACGATATAGACGTATATAATGTGCCCACCGAGAAGTAGGTGCCGACCCGCCAGGAATGTTGGAAAATACTACATCCGAGATGTTAGTTTCTCTTAGGTTAGGGTATATAACGTTACAGATGTATATAATGTCCCCACCGAGAAGTACGGGCCGACACGACCGGAATTTTGTAAAACATTACCAGCCAGGGTCTAGATGGGTTAGGTTAGGTTATATCACGATATAGACGTATATAATGTGCCCACCGAGAAGTAGGGTCCGACCCGCCAGGAAGGTTGGAAAATATTACATCCGAGATGTTAAGTTGCCCTTGGTTAGGATATATAACGTTATAGACGTATATAATGTCCGCACCGAGACGCACGGGACAACGCGACCGGGATTTTGTAAAACATTAACAGCGGGGGTCTAGATGGGTTAGGTTAGGTTATATTACGATATAGACGTATATAATGTGCCCACCGAGAAGTAGGGTCCGACCCGCCAAGAATGTTGGAAAATACTACATCCGAGAGGTTAAGTTGCCTTAGGTTAGGATATATAACGTTATAGACGTATATAATGTCCGCACCGAGACGTACGGGACGACACGACCAGGATTCTGTAAAACATTCCCAGCTAGGGACTAGATGGGTTATGTTAGGTTATATTCCGTTATAGACGTATATAATGTGCCCACCGAGAAGTAGAGGCCGACCCGCCAGAAATGTTGGAAAATACTACATGCGAGATGTTAGGTTGCCTTAGGTTAGGATATATAACTTTATAGACGTATATAATGACCGGCTTCGAGACGTACGGGAAGACACGAACGGGATTCTGTGAAACATTACCAGCGAGGCTGTAGGTGGCTTAGGTTAGGTTATATTACGATATAGACGTATATAATGTGCCCACCGAGAAGTAGGGGCCGACCCGGCAGGAATGTTGGAAAATACTACATCCGAAATGTTAGGTTCCCTTAGGTTAGGATATATAAAATTATAGACGTATATAGTGTCCCCACAGAAAAGTACGGGCCGACACGACCGGGATTTTGTAAAACATTACCAGCGAGGGTCTAGATGGGTTAGGTTAGGTTATATTACGATATAGACGTATATAATGTGCCCACCGAGAAGTAAGGTCCGACCCGCCAGGAGTGTTGTGAAATACTACATTCGAGATGTTAGGTTGCCTTTGGTTAGGATATATAACGTTATAGACGTATATAATGTCCGCACCGAGACGTACGGGACGACACGACCGGGATTCTGTAAAACATTACATGCGAGGGGCTAGATGGGTTAGGTTAGGTTATACTACGTTATAAACGTATATAATGTTCCCACCGAGAAGTGGGGCCGACCAGCCAGGAATGTTGTGAAATACTACAACCGAGATGTTAGGTTCCCTTAGGTTAGGATATATAACGTTATAGACGTATATAATGTCCGCACCCAGACGTACGAGACGACACGACCGGGATTCTGTAAAACATTACCAGCGAGGGTCTAGATGGGTGAGGTTAGGTTATATTACGATATAGACGTATATAATGTGCCCACCGAGAAGTAGAGGCCGACCCGCCAGAAATGTTGGAAAATACTACATGCGAGATGTTAGGTTGCCATAGGTTAGGATATATAACGATATAGACGTATATAATGTCCCCACGCAGAAGTACGGGCCGACACGACCGGCATTTTGTAAAACATTACCAGCGAGGGTCTAGATGGGTTAGGTTAGGTTATATTACGTTATAGACGTAAATAATGTTCCCACCGAGAAGTAGGGGCCGCCCCGCCAGGAATGTTGGAAAATACTACATCCGAGATGTTAGGTTGCCTTAGGTTAGGATATATAACGATATAGACGTATATAATGTCCTCACCGAGATGTACGGGCCGACACGACCGGGATTTTGTAAAACATTACCAGCGAGGGTCTAGATGGGTTAGGTTGGGTTATGCTACGATATAGACGTATATAATGTGCCCACCGAGAAGTAGGTGCCGACCCGCCAGGAATGTTGGAAAATACTACATCCGAGATGTTAGTTTCTCTTAGGTTAGGGTATATAACGTTACAGATGTATATAATGTCCCCACCGAGAAGTACGGGCCGACACGACCGGAATTTTGTAAAACATTACCAGCCAGGGTCTAGATGGGTTAGGTTAGGTTATATCACGATATAGACGTATATAATGTGCCCACCGAGAAGTAGGGTCCGACCCGCCAGGAAGGTTGGAAAATATTACATCCGAGATGTTAAGTTGCCTTTGGTTAGGATATATAACGTTATAGACGTATATAATGTCCGCACCGAGACGCACGGGACAACGCGACCGGGATTTTGTAAAACATTAACAGCGGGGGTCTAGATGGGTTAGGTTAGGTTATATTACGATATAGACGTATATAATGTGCCCACCGAGAAGTAGGGTCCGACCCGCCAAGAATGTTGGAAAATACTACATCCGAGAGGTTAAGTTGCCTTAGGTTAGGATATATAACGTTATAGACGTATATAATGTCCGCACCGAGACGTACGGGACGACACGACCAGGATTCTGTAAAACATTCCCAGCTAGGGACTAGATGGGTTATGTTAGGTTATATTCCGTTATAGACGTATATAATGTTCCCACCGAGAATTGGTGCCGACCCGCCAGGAATGTTGTGAAATACTACATCCCAGATGTTAGGTTGCCTTAGGTTAGGATATATAACTTTATAGACGTATATAATGACCGGCTTCGAGACGTACGGGAAGATACGAACGGGATTCTGTGAAACATTACCAGCGAGGCTGTAGGTGGCTTAGGTTAGGTTATATTACGATATAGACGTATATAATGTGCCCACCGAGAAGTAGGGGCCGACCCGGCAGGAATGTTGGAAAATACTACATCCGAAATGTTAGGTTCCCTTAGGTTAGGATATATAAAATTATAGACGTATATAATGTCCCCACAGAAAAGTACGGGCCGACACGACCGGGATTTTGTAAAACATTACCAGCGAGGGTCTAGATGGGTTAGGTTAGGTTATATTACGATATAGACGTATATAATGTGCCCACCGAGAAGTAAGGTCCGACCCGCCAGGAGTGTTGTGAAATACTACATTCGAGATGTTAGGTTGCCTTTGGTTAGGATATATAACGTTATAGACGTATATAATGTCCGCACCGAGACGTACGGGACGACACGACCGGGATTCTGTAAAACATTACATGCGAGGGGCTAGATGGGTTAGGTTAGGTTATACTACGTTATAAACGTATATAATGTTCCCACCGAGAAGTGGGGCCGACCAGCCAGGAATGTTGTGAAATACTACAACCGAGATGTTAGGTTCCCTTAGGTTAGGATATATAACGTTATAGACGTATATAATGTCCGCACCCAGACGTACGAGACGACACGACCGGGATTCTGTAAAACATTACCAGCGAGGGTCTAGATGGGTGAGGTTAGGTTATATTACGATATAGACGTATATAATGTGCCCACCGAGAAGTAGAGGCCGACCCGCCAGAAATGTTGGAAAATACTACATGCGAGATGTTAGGTTGCCATAGGTTAGGATATATAACGATATAGACGTATATAATGTCCCCACGCAGAAGTACGGGCCGACACGACCGGCATTTTGTAAAACATTACCAGCGAGGGTCTAGATGGGTTAGGTTAGGTTATATTACGTTATAGACGTAAATAATGTTCCCACCGAGAAGTAGGGGCCGCCCCGCCAGGAATGTTGGAAAATACTACATCCGAGATGTTAGGTTGCCTTAGGTTAGGATATATAACGATATAGACGTATATAATGTCCCCACGGAGAAGTACGGGCCGACACGACCGGGATTTTGAAAAACATTACCAGCGAGGGTCTAGATGGGTTAGGTTAGGTTATATTACGTTATAGACGTATATAATGTGCCCACCGAGAAGTAGGGGCCGACCCGCCAGGAATGTTGGAAAATACTACATTCAAGATGTTATGTTGCCTTAGGTTAGGATATATAAAATTATAGACGTATATAATGTCCCCACGGAAAAGTACGGGCCGACACGACCGGGATCTTGTAAAACATTAACAGCGAGGGTCTAGATGGGATAGGTTAGGTTACATTACGATATAGGCTTATATAATGTGCCCACCGAGAAGTAGGGTCCGACCCGCCAGGAATGTTGGAAAATACTACATCCGAGATGTTAAGTTGCCTTAGGTTAGGATATATAACGTTATAGACGTATATGATGTACGCACCGAGACGTGCGGGACGACACGACCGGGATTCTGTAAAACATTCCCAGCTAGGGGCTAGATGGGTTATGTTAGGTTATATTCCGTTATAGACGTATATAATGTTCCCACCGAGAATTGGTGCCGACCCGCCAGGAATGTTGTGAAATACTACATCCCAGATGTTAGGTTGCCTTAGGTTAGGATATATAACTTTATAGACGTATATAATGACCGGCTTCGAGACGTACGGGAAGACACGAACGGGATTCTGTGAATCATTACCAGCGAGGTTGTAGGTGGCTTAGGTTAGGTTATATTACGTTACAGACGTATATAATGTGCCCACCGAGAAGTAGGGGCCTACCCGTCAGGAATGTTGGAAAATACTACATCCGAGATGTTAGGTTGCCTTAGGTTAGGATATATAACGACATAGACGTATATAATGTCCCCACGGAGAAGTACGGGCCGACACGACCGGGATTTTGAAAAACATTACCAGCGAGGGTCTAGATGGGTTAGGTTAGGTTATATTACGTTATAGACGTATATAATGTGCCCACCGAGAAGTAGGGGCCGACCCGCCAGGAATGTTGGAAAATACTACATTCAAGATGTTATGTTGCCTTAGGTTAGGATATATAACGATATAGACGTATATAATGTCCCCACGGAGAAGTACGGGCCGACATGACCGGGATTTTGTAAAACATTACCAGCGAGGGTCTAGATGGGTTAGGTTAGGTTACATTACGATATAGACGTATATAATGTTCCCACCGAGAAGTGGGGCCGACCAGCCAGGAATGTTGTGAAATACTACATCCGAGATGTTAGGTTGCCTTAGGTTAGGATATATAACGATATAGACGTATATAATGTCCCCACGGAGAAGTACGGGCCGACACGACCGGGATTTTGTAAAACATTACCAGCGAGGGTCTAGATGGGTTAGGTTAGGTTATATTACGATATAGACGTATATAATGTGCCCACCGAGAAGTAGGGGCCGACCCGCCAGGAATGTTGGAAAATACTACGTCCGAGATGTTAAGTTGCCTTAGGTTAGGATATATAAAATTATAGACGTATATAATGTCCCCACGGAAAAGTACGGGCCGACACGACTGGGATTTTGTAAAACATTACCAGCGAGGGTCTAGATGGGTTAGGTTAGGTTATATTACGATATAGACGTATATAATGTGCCCACCGAGAAATAGGAGCCGACCCGCCAGGAATGTTGTGAAATACTACATCCGAGATGTTAGGTTCCCTTAGGTTAGGATATATAACGTTATAGACGTATATAATGTCCGCACCGAGACGCACGGGACAACGCGACCGGGATTTTGTAAAACATTAACAGCGGGGGTCTAGATGGGTTAGGTTAGGTTATATTACGATATAGACGTATATAATGTGCCCACCGAGAAGTAGGGTCCGACCCGCCAAGAATGTTGGAAAATACTAAATCCGAGAGGTTAAGTTGCCTTAGGTTAGGATATATAACGTTATAGACGTATATAATGTCCGCACCGAGACGTACGGGACGACACGACCAGGATTCTGTAAAACATTCCCAGCTAGGGACTAGATGGGTTATGTTAGGTTATATTCCGTTATAGACGTATATAATGTTCCCACCGAGAATTGGTGCCGACCCGCCAGGAATGTTGTGAAATACTACATCCCAGATGTTAGGTTGCCTTAGGTTAGGATATATAACTTTATAGACGTATATAATGACCGGCTTCGAGACGTACGGGAAGACACGAACGGGATTCTGTGAAACATTACCAGCGAGGCTGTAGGTGGCTTAGGTTAGGTTATATTACGATATAGACGTATATAATGTGCCCACCGAGAAGTAGGGGCCGACCCGGCAGGAATGTTGGAAAATACTACATCCGAAATGTTAGGTTCCCTTAGGTTAGGATATATAAAATTATAGACGTATATAATGTCCCCACAGAAAAGTACGGGCCGACACGACCGGGATTTTGTAAAACATTACCAGCGAGGGTCTAGATGGGTTAGGTTAGGTTATATTACGATATAGACGTATATAATGTGCCCACCGAGAAGTAAGGTCCGACCCGCCAGGAGTGTTGTGAAATACTACATTCGAGATGTTAGGTTGCCTTTGGTTAGGATATATAACGTTATAGACGTATATAATGTCCGCACCGAGACGTACGGGACGACACGACCGGGATTCTGTAAAACATTACATGCGAGGGGCTAGATGGGTTAGGTTAGGTTATACTACGTTATAAACGTATATAATGTTCCCACCGAGAAGTGGGGCCGACCAGCCAGGAATGTTGTGAAATACTACAACCGAGATGTTAGGTTCCCTTAGGTTAGGATATATAACCTTATAGACGTATATAATGTCCGCACCCAGACGTACGAGACGACACGACCGGGATTCTGTAAAACATTACCAGCGAGGGTCTAGATGGGTGAGGTTAGGTTATATTACGATATAGACGTATATAATGTGCCCACCGAGAAGTAGAGGCCGACCCGCCAGAAATGTTGGAAAATACTACATGCGAGATGTTAGGTTGCCATAGGTTAGGATATATAACGATATAGACGTATATAATGTCCCCACGCAGAAGTACGGGCCGACACGACCGGCATTTTGTAAAACATTACCAGCGAGCGTCTAGATGGGTTAGGTTAGGTTATATTACGTTATAGACGTAAATAATGTTCCCACCGAGAAGTAGGGGCCGCCCCGCCAGGAATGTTGGAAAATACTACATCCGAGATGTTAGGTTGCCTTAGGTTAGGATATATAACGATATAGACGTATATAATGTCCCCACGGAGAAGTACGGGCCGACACGACCGGGATTTTGAAAAACATTACCAGCGAGGGTCTAGATGGGTTAGGTTAGGTTATATTACGTTATAGACGTATATAATGTGCCCACCGAGAAGTAGGGGCCGACCCGCCAGGAATGTTGGAAAATACTACATTCAAGATGTTATGTTGCCTTAGGTTAGGATATATAAAATTATAGACGTATATAATGTCCCCACGGAAAAGTACGGGCCGACACGACCGGGATCTTGTAAAACATTAACAGCGAGGGTCTGGTTGGGTTAGGTTAGGTTACATTACGATATAGGCTTATATAATGAGCCCACCGAGAAGTAGGGTCCGACCCGCCAGGAATGTTGGAAAATACTACATCCGAGATGTTAGGTTGCCTTAGGTTAGGATATATAACGATATAGACGTATATAATGTCCTCACCGAGATGTACGGGCCGACACGACCGGGATTTTGTAAAACATTACCAGCGAGGGTCTAGATGGGTTAGGTTGGGTTATGCTACGATATAGACGTATATAATGTGCCCACCGAGAAGTAGGTGCCGACCCGCCAGGAATGTTGGAAAATACTACATCCGAGATGTTAGTTTCTCTTAGGTTAGGGTATATAACGTTACAGATGTATATAATGTCCCCACCGAGAAGTACGGGCCGACACGACCGGAATTTTGTAAAACATTACCAGCCAGGGTCTAGATGGGTTAGGTTAGGTTATATCACGATATAGACGTATATAATGTGCCCACCGAGAAGTAGGGTCCGACCCGCCAGGAAGGTTGGAAAATATTACATCCGAGATGTTAAGTTGCCTTTGGTTAGGATATATAACGTTATAGACGTATATAATGTCCGCACCGAGACGCACGGGACAACGCGACCGGGATTTTGTAAAACATTAACAGCGGGGGTCTAGATGGGTTAGGTTAGGTTATATTACGATATAGACGTATATAATGTGCCCACCGAGAAGTAGGGTCCGACCCGCCAAGAATGTTGGAAAATACTACATCCGAGAGGTTAAGTTGCCTTAGGTTAGGATATATAACGTTATAGACGTATATAATGTCCGCACCGAGACGTACGGGACGACACGACCAGGATTCTGTAAAACATTCCCAGCTAGGGACTAGATGGGTTATGTTAGGTTATATTCCGTTATAGACGTATATAATGTTCCCACCGAGAATTGGTGCCGACCCGCCAGGAATGTTGTGAAATACTACATCCCAGATGTTAGGTTGCCTTAGGTTAGGATATATAACTTTATAGACGTATATAATGACCGGCTTCGAGACGTACGGGAAGACACGAACGGGATTCTGTGAAACATTACCAGCGAGGCTGTAGGTGGCTTAGGTTAGGTTATATTACGATATAGACGTATATAATGTGCCCACCGAGAAGTAGGGGCCGACCCGGCAGGAATGTTGGAAAATACTACATCCGAAATGTTAGGTTCCCTTAGGTTAGGATATATAAAATTATAGACGTATATAGTGTCCCCACAGAAAAGTACGGGCCGACACGACCGGGATTTTGTAAAACATTACCAGCGAGGGTCTAGATGGGTTAGGTTAGGTTATATTACGATATAGACGTATATAATGTGCCCACCGAGAAGTAAGGTCCGACCCGCCAGGAGTGTTGTGAAATACTACATTCGAGATGTTAGGTTGCCTTTGGTTAGGATATATAACGTTATAGACGTATATAATGTCCGCACCGAGACGTACGGGACGACACGACCGGGATTCTGTAAAACATTACATGCGAGGGGCTAGATGGGTTAGGTTAGGTTATACTACGTTATAAACGTATATAATGTTCCCACCGAGAAGTGGGGCCGACCAGCCAGGAATGTTGTGAAATACTACAACCGAGATGTTAGGTTCCCTTAGGTTAGGATATATAACGTTATAGACGTATATAATGTCCGCACCCAGACGTACGAGACGACACGACCGGGATTCTGTAAAACATTACCAGCGAGGGTCTAGATGGGTGAGGTTAGGTTATATTACGATATAGACGTATATAATGTGCCCACCGAGAAGTAGAGGCCGACCCGCCAGAAATGTTGGAAAATACTACATGCGAGATGTTAGGTTGCCATAGGTTAGGATATATAACGATATAGACGTATATAATGTCCCCACGCAGAAGTACGGGCCGACACGACCGGCATTTTGTAAAACATTACCAGCGAGGGTCTAGATGGGTTAGGTTAGGTTATATTACGTTATAGACGTAAATAATGTTCCCACCGAGAAGTAGGGGCCGCCCCGCCAGGAATGTTGGAAAATACAACATTCAAGATGTTATGTTGCCTTAGGTTAGGATATATAAAATTATAGACGTATATAATGTCCCCACGGAAAAGTACGGGCCGACACGACCGGGATCTTGTAAAACATTAACAGCGAGGGTCTAGATGGGTTAGGTTAGGTTACATTACGATATAGGCTTATATAATGTGCCCACCGAGAAGTAGGGTCCGACCCGCCAGGAATGTTGGAAAATACTACATCCGAGATGTTAGGTTGCCTTAGGTTAGGATATATAAAATTATAGACGTATATAATGTCCCCACGGAAAAGTACGGGCCGACACGACCGGGATCTTGTAAAACATTAACAGCGAGGGTCTAGATGGGTTAGGTTAGGTTACATTACGATATAGGCTTATATAATGTGCCCACCGAGAAGTAGGGTCCGACCCGCCAGGAATGTTGGAAAATACTACATCCGAGATGTTAGGTTGCCTTAGGTTAGGATATATAACGATATAGACGTATATAATGTCCTCACCGAGATGTACGGGCCGACACGACCGGGATTTTGTAAAACATTACCAGCGAGGGTCTAGATGGGTTAGGTTGGGTTATGCTACGATATAGACGTATATAATGTGCCCACCGAGAAGTAGGTGCCGACCCGCCAGGAATGTTGGAAAATACTACATCCGAGATGTTAGTTTCTCTTAGGTTAGGGTATATAACGTTACAGATGTATATAATGTCCCCACCGAGAAGTACGGGCCGACACGACCGGAATTTTGTAAAACATTACCAGCCAGGGTCTAGATGGGTTAGGTTAGGTTATATCACGATATAGACGTATATAATGTGCCCACCGAGAAGTAGGGTCCGACCCGCCAGGAAGGTTGGAAAATATTACATCCGAGATGTTAAGTTGCCTTTGGTTAGGATATATAACGTTATAGACGTATATAATGTCCGCACCGAGACGCACGGGACAACGCGACCGGGATTTTGTAAAACATTAACAGCGGGGGTCTAGATGGGTTAGGTTAGGTTATATTACGATATAGACGTATATAATGTGCCCACCGAGAAGTAGGGTCCGACCCGCCAAGAATGTTGGAAAATACTACATCCGAGAGGTTAAGTTGCCTTAGGTTAGGATATATAACGTTATAGACGTATATAATGTCCGCACCGAGACGTACGGGACGACACGACCAGGATTCTGTAAAACATTCCCAGCTAGGGACTAGATGGGTTATGTTAGGTTATATTCCGTTATAGACGTATATAATGTTCCCACCGAGAATTGGTGCCGACCCGCCAGGAATGTTGTGAAATACTACATCCCAGATGTTAGGTTGCCTTAGGTTAGGATATATAACTTTATAGACGTATATAATGACCGGCTTCGAGACGTACGGGAAGATACGAACGGGATTCTGTGAAACATTACCAGCGAGGCTGTAGGTGGCTTAGGTTAGGTTATATTACGATATAGACGTATATAATGTGCCCACCGAGAAGTAGGGGCCGACCCGGCAGGAATGTTGGAAAATACTACATCCGAAATGTTAGGTTCCCTTAGGTTAGGATATATAAAATTATAGACGTATATAATGTCCCCACAGAAAAGTACGGGCCGACACGACCGGGATTTTGTAAAACATTACCAGCGAGGGTCTAGATGGGTTAGGTTAGGTTATATTACGATATAGACGTATATAATGTGCCCACCGAGAAGTAAGGTCCGACCCGCCAGGAGTGTTGTGAAATACTACATTCGAGATGTTAGGTTGCCTTTGGTTAGGATATATAACGTTATAGACGTATATAATGTCCGCACCGAGACGTACGGGACGACACGACCGGGATTCTGTAAAACATTACATGCGAGGGGCTAGATGGGTTAGGTTAGGTTATACTACGTTATAAACGTATATAATGTTCCCACCGAGAAGTGGGGCCGACCAGCCAGGAATGTTGTGAAATACTACAACCGAGATGTTAGGTTCCCTTAGGTTAGGATATATAACGTTATAGACGTATATAATGTCCGCACCCAGACGTACGAGACGACACGACCGGGATTCTGTAAAACATTACCAGCGAGGGTCTAGATGGGTGAGGTTAGGTTATATTACGATATAGACGTATATAATGTGCCCACCGAGAAGTAGAGGCCGACCCGCCAGAAATGTTGGAAAATACTACATGCGAGATGTTAGGTTGCCATAGGTTAGGATATATAACGATATAGACGTATATAATGTCCCCACGCAGAAGTACGGGCCGACACGACCGGCATTTTGTAAAACATTACCAGCGAGGGTCTAGATGGGTTAGGTTAGGTTATATTACGTTATAGACGTAAATAATGTTCCCACCGAGAAGTAGGGGCCGCCCCGCCAGGAATGTTGGAAAATACTACATCCGAGATGTTAGGTTGCCTTAGGTTAGGATATATAACGATATAGACGTATATAATGTCCCCACGGAGAAGTACGGGCCGACACGACCGGGATTTTGAAAAACATTACCAGCGAGGGTCTAGATGGGTTAGGTTAGGTTATATTACGTTATAGACGTATATAATGTGCCCACCGAGAAGTAGGGGCCGACCCGCCAGGAATGTTGGAAAATACTACATTCAAGATGTTATGTTGCCTTAGGTTAGGATATATAAAATTATAGACGTATATAATGTCCCCACGGAAAAGTACGGGCCGACACGACCGGGATCTTGTAAAACATTAACAGCGAGGGTCTAGATGGGTTAGGTTAGGTTACATTACGATATAGGCTTATATAATGTGCCCACCGAGAAGTAGGGTCCGACCCGCCAGGAATGTTGGAAAATACTACATCCGAGATGTTAAGTTGCCTTAGGTTAGGATATATAACGTTATAGACGTATATGATGTACGCACCGAGACGTGCGGGACGACACGACCGGGATTCTGTAAAACATTCCCAGCTAGGGGCTAGATGGGTTATGTTAGGTTATATTCCGTTATAGACGTATATAATGTTCCCACCGAGAATTGGTGCCGACCCGCCAGGAATGTTGTGAAATACTACATCCCAGATGTTAGGTTGCCTTAGGTTAGGATATATAACTTTATAGACGTATATAATGACCGGCTTCGAGACGTACGGGAAGACACGAACGGGATTCTGTGAAACATTACCAGCGAGGTTCTAGATGGGTGAGGTTAGGTTATATTACGATATAGACGTATATAATGTGCCCACCGAGAAGTAGAGGCCGACCCGCCAGAAATGTTGGAAAATACTACATGCGAGATGTTAGGTTGCCATAGGTTAGGATATATAACGATATAGACGTATATAATGTCCCCACGCAGAAGTACGGGCCGACACGACCGGCATTTTGTAAAACATTACCAGCGAGGGTCTAGATGGGTTAGGTTAGGTTATATTACGTTATAGACGTAAATAATGTTCCCACCGAGAAGTAGGGGCCGCCCCGCCAGGAATGTTGGAAAATACTACATCCGAGATGTTAGGTTGCCTTAGGTTAGGATATATAACGATATAGACGTATATAATGTCCCCACGGAGAAGTACGGGCCGACACGACCGGGATTTTGAAAAACATTACCAGCGAGGGTCTAGATGGGTTAGGTTAGGTTATATTACGTTATAGACGTATATAATGTGCCCACCGAGAAGTAGGGGCCGACCCGCCAGGAATGTTGGAAAATACTACATTCAAGATGTTATGTTGCCTTAGGTTAGGATATATAAAATTATAGACGTATATAATGTCCCCACGGAAAAGTACGGGCCGACACGACCGGGATCTTGTAAAACATTAACAGCGAGGGTCTAGATGGGTTAGGTTAGGTTACATTACGATATAGGCTTATATAATGTGCCCACCGAGAAGTAGGGTCCGACCCGCCAGGAATGTTGGAAAATACTACATCCGAGATGTTAAGTTGCCTTAGGTTAGGATATATAACGTTATAGACGTATATGATGTACGCACCGAGACGTGCGGGACGACACGACCGGGATTCTGTAAAACATTCCCAGCTAGGGGCTAGATGGGTTATGTTAGGTTATATTCCGTTATAGACGTATATAATGTTCCCACCGAGAATTGGTGCCGACCCGCCAGGAATGTTGTGAAATACTACATCCCAGATGTTAGGTTGCCTTAGGTTAGGATATATAACTTTATAGACGTATATAATGACCGGCTTCGAGACGTACGGGAAGACACGAACGGGATTCTGTGAAACATTACCAGCGAGGGTCTAGATGGGTGAGGTTAGGTTATATTACGATATAGACGTATATAATGTGCCCACCGAGAAGTAGAGGCCGACCCGCCAGAAATGTTGGAAAATACTACATGCGAGATGTTAGGTTGCCATAGGTTAGGATATATAACGATATAGACGCATATAATGTCCCCACGCAGAAGTACGGGCCGACACGACCGGCATTTTGTAAAACATTACCAGCGAGGGTCTAGATGGGTTAGGTTAGGTTATATTACGTTATAAACGTATATAATGTTCCCACCGAGAAGTGGGGCCGACCAGCCAGGAATGTTGTGAAATACTACAACCGAGATGTTAGGTTCGCTTAGGTTAGGATATATAACGTTATAGACGTATATAATGTCCGCACCCAGACGTACGAGACGACACGACCGGGATTCTGTAAAACATTACCAGCGAGGGTCTAGATGGGTGAGGTTAGGTTATATTACGATATAGACGTATATAATGTGCCCACCGAGAAGTAGAGGCCGACCCGCCAGAAATGTTGGAAAATACTACATGCGAGATGTTAGGTTGCCATAGGTTAGGATATATAACGATATAGACGTATATAATGTCCCCACGCAGAAGTACGGGCCGACACGACCGGCATTTTGTAAAACATTACCAGCGAGGGTCTAGATGGGTTAGGTTAGGTTATATTACGTTATAGACGTAAATAATGTTCCCACCGAGAAGTAGGGGCCGCCCCGCCAGGAATGTTGGAAAATACTACATCCGAGATGTTAGGTTGCCTTAGGTTAGGATATATAACGATATAGACGTATATAATGTCCACACGGAGAAGTACGGGCCGACACGACCGGGATTTTGAAAAACATTACCAGCGAGGGTCTAGATGGGTTAGGTTAGGTTATATTACGTTATAGACGTATATAATGTGCCCACCGAGAAGTAGGGGCCGACCCGCCAGGAATGTTGGAAAATACTACATTCAAGATGTTAGGTTGCCTTAGGTTAGGATATATAACGATATAGACGTATATAATGTCCTCACCGAGATGTACGGGCCGACACGACCGGGATTTTGTAAAACATTACCAGCGAGGGTCTAGATGGGTTAGGTTGGGTTATGCTACGATATAGACGTATATAATGTGCCCACCGAGAAGTAGGTGCCGACCCGCCAGGAATGTTGGAAAATACTACATCCGAGATGTTAGTTTCTCTTAGGTTAGGGTATATAACGTTACAGATGTATATAATGTCCCCACCGAGAAGTACGGGCCGACACGACCGGAATTTTGTAAAACATTACCAGCCAGGGTCTAGATGGGTTAGGTTAGGTTATATCACGATATAGACGTATATAATGTGCCCACCGAGAAGTAGGGTCCGACCCGCCAGGAAGGTTGGAAAATATTACATCCGAGATGTTAAGTTGCCTTTGGTTAGGATATATAATGTTATAGACGTATATAATGTCCGCACCGAGACGCACGGGACAACGCGACCGGGATTTTGTAAAACATTAACAGCGGGGGTCTAGATGGGTTAGGTTAGGTTATATTACGATATAGACGTATATAATGTGCCCACCGAGAAGTAGGGTCCGACCCGCCAAGAATGTTGGAAAATACTACATCCGAGAGGTTAAGTTGCCTTAGGTTAGGATATATAACGTTATAGACGTATATAATGTCCGCACCGAGACGTACGGGACGACACGACCAGGATTCTGTAAAACATTCCCAGCTAGGGACTAGATGGGTTATGTTAGGTTATATTCCGTTATAGACGTATATAATGTTCCCACCGAGAATTGGTGCCGACCCGCCAGGAATGTTGTGAAATACTACATCCCAGATGTTAGGTTGCCTTAGGTTAGGATATATAACTTTATAGACGTATATAATGACCGGCTTCGAGACGCACGGGAAGACACGAACGGGATTCTGTGAAACATTACCAGCGAGGCTGTAGGTGGCTTAGGTTAGGTTATATTACGATATAGACGTATATAATGTGCCCACCGAGAAGTAGGGGCCGACCCGGCAGGAATGTTGGAAAATACTACATCCGAAATGTTAGGTTCCCTTAGGTTAGGATATATAAAATTATAGACGTATATAATGTCCCCACAGAAAAGTACGGGCCGACACGACCGGGATTTTGTAAAACATTACCAGCGAGGGTCTAGATGGGTTAGGTTAGGTTATATTACGATATAGACGTATATAATGTGCCCACCGAGAAGTAAGGTCCGACCCGCCAGGAGTGTTGTGAAATACTACATTCGAGATGTTAGGTTGCCTTTGGTTAGGATATATAACGTTATAGACGTATATAATGTCCGCACCGAGACGTACGGGACGACACGACCGGGATTCTGTAAAACATTACATGCGAGGGGCTAGATGGGTTAGGTTAGGTTATACTACGTTATAAACGTATATAATGTTCCCACCGAGAAGTGGGGCCGACCAGCCAGGAATGTTGTGAAATACTACAACCGAGATGTTAGGTTCCCTTAGGTTAGGATATATAACGTTATAGACGTATATAATGTCCGCACCCAGACGTACGAGACGACACGACCGGGATTCTGTAAAACATTACCAGCGAGGGTCTAGATGGGTGAGGTTAGGTTATATTACGATATAGACGTATATAATGTGCCCACCGAGAAGTAGAGGCCGACCCGCCAGAAATGTTGGAAAATACTACATGCGAGATGTTAGGTTGCCATAGGTTAGGATATATAACGATATAGACGTATATAATGTCCCCACGCAGAAGTACGGGCCGACACGACCGGCATTTTGTAAAACATTACCAGCGAGGGTCTAGATGGGTTAGGTTAGGTTATATTACGTTATAGACGTAAATAATGTTCCCACCGAGAAGTAGGGGCCGCCCCGCCAGGAATGTTGGAAAATACTACATCCGAGATGTTAGGTTGCCTTAGGTTAGGATATATAACGATATAGACGTATATAATGTTCCCACGGAGAAGTACGGGCCGACACGACCGGGATTTTGAAAAACATTACCAGCGAGGGTCTAGATGGGTTAGGTTAGGTTATATTACGTTATAGACGTATATAATGTGCCCACCGAGAAGTAGGGGCCGACCCGCCAGGAATGTTGGAAAATACAACATTCAAGATGTTATGTTGCCTTAGGTTAGGATATATAAAATTATAGACGTATATAATGTCCCCACGGAAAAGTACGGGCCGACACGACCGGGATCTTGTAAAACATTAACAGCGAGGGTCTAGATGGGTTAGGTTAGGTTACATTACGATATAGGCTTATATAATGTGCCCACCGAGAAGTAGGGTCCGACCCGCCAGGAATGTTGGAAAATACTACATCCGAGATGTTAGGTTGCCTTAGGTTAGGATATATAACGATATAGACGTATATAATGTCCTCACCGAGATGTACGGGCCGACACGACCGGGATTTTGTAAAACATTACCAGCGAGGGTCTAGATGGGTTAGGTTGGGTTATGCTACGATATAGACGTATATAATGTGCCCACCGAGAAGTAGGTGCCGACCCGCCAGGAATGTTGGAAAATACTACATCCGAGATGTTAGTTTCTCTTAGGTTAGGGTATATAACGTTACAGATGTATATAATGTCCCCACCGAGAAGGACGGGCCGACACGACCGGAATTTTGTAAAACATTACCAGCCAGGGTCTAGATGGGTTAGGTTAGGTTATATCACGATATAGACGTATATAATGTGCCCACCGAGATGTAGGGTCCGACCCGCCAGGAAGGTTGGAAAATATTACATCCGAGATGTTAAGTTGCCTTTGGTTAGGATATATAACGTTATAGACGTATATAATGTCCGCACCGAGACGCACGGGACAACGCGACCGGGATTTTGTAAAACATTAACAGCGGGGGTCTAGATGGGTTAGGTTAGGTTATATTACGATATAGACGTATATAATGTGCCCACCGAGAAGTAGGGTCCGACCCGCCAAGAATGTTGGAAAATACTACATCCGAGAGGTTAAGTTGCCTTAGGTTAGGATATATAACGTTATAGACGTATATGATGTACGCACCTAGACGTGCGGGACGACACGACCGGGATTCTGTAAAACATTCCCAGCTAGGGGCTAGATGGGTTATGTTAGGTTATATTCCGTTATAGACGTATATAATGTACCCACCGAGAATTGGTGCCGACCCGCCAGGAATGTTGTGAAATAGTACATCCCAGATGTTAGGTTGTCTTAGGTTAGGATATATAACTTTATAGACGTATATAATGACCGGCTTCGAGACGTACGGGAAGACACGAACGGGATTCGATGAAACATTACCAGCGAGGGTCTAGATGGGTGAGGTTAGGTTATATTACGATATAGACGTATATAATGTGCCCACCGAGAAGTAGAGGCCGACCCGCCAGAAATGTTGGAAAATACTACATGCGAGATGTTAGGTTGCCATAGGTTAGGATATATAACGATATAGACGCATATAATGTCCCCACGCAGAAGTACGGGCCGACACGACCGGCATTTTGTAAAACATTACCAGCGAGGGTCTAGATGGGTTAGGTTAGGTTATATTACGTTATAGACGTAAATAATGTTCCCACCGAGAAGTAGGGGCCGCCCCGCCAGGAATGTTGGAAAATACTACATCGGAGAAGTTAGGTTGCCTTAGGTTAGGATATATAACGATATAGACGTATATAATGTCCCCACGGAGAAGTACGGGCCGACACGACCGGGATTTTGAAAAACATTACCAGCGAGGGTCTAGATGGGTTAGGTTAGGTTATATTACGTTATAGACGTATATAATGTGCCCACCGAGAAGTAGGGGCCGACCCGCCAGGAATGTTGGAAAATACTACATTCAAGATGTTATGTTGCCTTAGGTTAGGATATATAAAATTATAGACGTATATAATGTCCCCACGGAAAAGTACGGGCCGACACGACCGGGATCTTGTAAAACATTAACAGCGAGGGTCTAGATGGGTTAGGTTAGGTTACATTACGATATAGGCTTATATAATGTGCCCACCGAGAAGTAGGGTCCGACCCGCCAGGAATGTTGGAAAATACTACATCCGAGATGTTAGGTTGCCTTAGGTTAGGATATATAACGATATAGACGTATATAATGTCCCCACGGAGAAGTACGGGCCGACACTACCGGGATTTTGTAAAACATTACCAGCGAGGGTCTAGATGGGTTAGGTTAGGTTATATTACGATATAGACGTATATAATGTGCCCACCGAGAATTGGTGCCGATCCGCCAGGAATGTTGGAAAATACTACATTCGAGATGTTATGTTGCCTTAGGTTAGGATATATAAAATTATAGACGTATATAATGTCCCCACGGAGAAGTACGGGCCGACACGACCGGATTTTGTAAAACATTACCAGCGAGGGTCTAGATGGGTTAGGTTAGGTTATATTACGTTATAGACGTAAATAATGTTCCCACCGAGAAGTAGGGGCCGCCCCGCCAGGAATGTTGTGAAATACTACATCCGAGATGTTAGGTTCCCTTAGGTTAGGATATATAACGTTATAGACGTATATAATGTCCGCACCGAGACGTACGAGACGACACGACCGGGATTCTGTAAAACATTACCAGCGAGGGTCTAGATGGGTTAGGTTAGGTTATGTTACGATATAGACGTATATAATGTGCCCACCGAGAAGTAGGGGCCGACCCGCCAGGAATGTTGGAAAATACTACATCCGAGATGTTAGGTTGCCATAGGTTAGGATATGTAACGATATAGACGTATATAATGTCCCCACGGAAAAGTACGGGCCGACATGACCGGGATTTTGTAAAACATTACCAGCGAGGGTCTAGATGGGTTAGGTTAGGTTACATTACGATATAGACGTATATAATGTTCCCACCGAGAAGTGGGGCCGACCAGCCAGGAATGTTGTGAAATACTACATCCGAGATGTTAGGTTCCCTTAGGTTAGGATATATAACGTTATAGACGTATATAATGTCCGCACCGAGACGTACGAGACGACACGACCGGGATTCTGTAAAACATTACCAGCGAGGGTCTAGATGTGTTAGGTTAGGTTATATTACGATATAGACGTATATAATGTTCCCACCGAGAAGTGGGGCCGACCAGCCAGGAATGTTGTGAAATACTACATCCGAGATGTTAGGTTGCCTTAGGTTAGGATATATAACGATATAGACGTATATAATGTCCCCACGGAGAAGTACGGGCCGACACGACCGGGATTTTGTAAAACATTACCAGCGAGGGTCTAGATGGGTTAGGTTAGGTTATATTACGATATAGACGTATATAATGTGCCCACCGAGAAGTAGGGGCCGACCCGCCAGGAATGTTGGAAAATACTACGTCCGAGATGTTAAGTTGCCTTAGGTTAGGATATATAAAATTATAGACGTATATAATGTCCCTACGGAAAAGTACGGGCCGACACGACTGGGATTTTGTAAAACATAACCAGCGAGGGGCTAGATGGGTTAGGTTAGGTTATATTACGTTATAAACGTATATAATGTTCCCACCGAGAACTGGGGCCGACCCGCCAGGAATGTTGTGAAATACTACATCCGAGATGTTAGGTTGCCTTAGATTAGGATATATAACTTTATAGACGTGTATAATGTCCGGCTTCGAGACGTACGGGAAGACACGAACGGGATTCTGTGAAACATTACAAGCGAGGGTGTAGGTGGCTTAGGTTAGGTTATATTACGTTACTGACGTATATAATGTGCCCACCGAGAAGTAGGGGCCGACCCGCCAGGAATGTTGTGAAATACTACATCCGAGATGTTAGGTTGCCTTAGGTTAGGATATATAACGATATAGACGTATATAATGTCCCCACGGAGAAGTACGGGCCGACACGACCGGGATTTTGTAAAACATTACCAGCGAGGGTCTAGATGGGTTAGGTTGGGTTATGCTACGATATAGACGTATATAATGTGCCCACCGAGAAGTAGGTGCCGACCCGCCAGGAATGTTGGAAAATACTACATCCGAGATGTTAGTTTCTCTTAGGTTAGGGTATATAACGTTACAGACGTATATAATGTCCCCACCGAGAAGTACGGGCCGACACGACCGGAATTTTGTAAAACATTACCAGCCAGGGTCTAGATGGGTTAGGTTAGGTTATATCACTATATAGACGTATATAATGTGCCCACCGAGAAGTAGGGTCCGACCCGCCAGGAAGGTTGGAAAATATTACATCCGAGATGTTAAGTTGCCTTTGGTTAGGATATATAACGTTATAGACGTATATAATGTCCGCACCGAGACGCACGGGACAACGCGACCGGGATTTTGTAAAACATTAACAGCGGGGGTCTAGATGGGTTAGGTTAGGTTATATTACGATATAGACGTATATAATGTGCCCACCGAGAAGTAGGGTCCGACCCGCCAAGAATGTTGGAAAATACTACATCCGAAATGTTAGGTTCCCTTAGGTTAGGATATATAAAATTATAGACGTATATAATGTCCCCACAGAAAAGTACGGGCCGACACGACCGGGATTTTGTAAAACATTACCAGCGAGGGTCTAGATGGGTTAGGTTAGGTTATATTACGATATAGACGTATATAATGTGCCCACCGAGAAGTAGAGGCCGACCCGCCAGAAATGTTGGAAAATACTACATGCGAGATGTTAGGTTGCCATAGGTTAGGATATATAACGATATAGACGTATATAATGTCCACACGGAGAAGTACGGGCCGACACGACCGGGATTTTGAAAAACATTACCAGCGAGGGTCTAGATGGGTTAGGTTAGGTTATATTACGTTATAGACGTATATAATGTGCCCACCGAGAAGTGGGGCCGACTAGCCAGGAATGTTGTGAAATACTACATCCGAGATGTTAGGTTCCCTTAGGTTAGGATATATAACGTTATAGACGTATATAATGTCCCCACCGAGAAGTACGGGCCGACACGACCGGGATTTTGTAAAACATTACCAGCGAGGTTCTAGATGGGTTAGGTTAGGTTATATTACGATATAGACGTATATAATGTGCCCACCGAGAAGTAGGGTCCGACCCGCCAGGAATGTTGGAAAATACTACATTCGAGATGTTAAGTTGCCTTTGGTTAGGATATATAACGTTATAGACGTATATAATGTCCGCACCGAGACGTACGAGACGACACGACCGGGATCCTGTAAAACATTACCAGCGAGGGTCTAGATGGGTCAGGTTAGGTTATATTACGTTACAGACGTATATAATGTGCCCACCGAGAAGTAGGGGCCGACCAGCCAGGAATGTTGTGAAATACTACATCCGAGATGTTAGGTTCCCTTAGGTTAGGATATATAACGTTATAGACGTATATAATGTCCCCACCGAGAAGTACGGGCCGACACGACCGGGATTTTGTAAAACATTACCAGCGAGGGTCTAGATGGGTTAGGTTAGGTTATATTACGATATAGACGTATATAATGTTCCCACCGGGAAGTGGGGCCGACCAGCCAGGAATGTTGTGAAATACTACGTCCGAGATGTTAGGTTCCCTTAGGTTAGGATATATAACGTTATAGACGTATATAATGTCCGCACCGAGACATACGTGCCGACGCGACCGGGATTCTGTAAAACATTCCCAGCTAGGGACTAGATGGGTTAGGTTAGGTTATATTACGTTATAGACGTATATAATGTGCCCACCGAGAAGTAGGGGCCGACCCGCCAGGAATGTTGGAAAATACTACATCGGAGATGTTAAGTTGCCTTAGGTTAGGATATATAACGTTATAGACGTATATGATGTACGCACCGAGACGTGCGGGACGACACGACCGGGATTCTGTAAAACATTCCCAGCTAGGGGCTAGATGGGTTATGTTAGGTTATATTCCGTTATAGACGTATATAATTTTCCCACCGAGAATTGGTGCCGACCCGCCAGGAATGTTGTGAAATACTACATCCGAGATGTTAGGTTGCCTTAGGTTAGGATATATAACTTTATAGACGTATATAATGTCCGCACCGAGACGTACGAGACGACACGACCGGGATTCTGTAAAACATTACCAGCGAGGGTCTAGATGGGTGAGGTTAGGTTATATTACGATATAGACGTATATAATGTGCCCACCGAGAAGTAGAGGCCGACCCGCCAGAAATGTTGGAAAATACTACATGCGAGATGTTAGGTTGCCATAGGTTAGGACATATAACGATATAGACGTATATAATGTCCCCACGGAGAAGTACGGGCCGACACGACCGGCATTTTGTAAAACATTACCAGCGAGGTTCTAGATGGGTTAGGTTAGGTTATATTACGTTATAGACGTAAATAATGTTCCCACCGAGAAGTAGGGGCCGCCCCGCCAGGAATGTTGGAAAATACTACATCCGAGATGTTAGGTTGCCTTAGGTTAGGATATATAACGATATAGACGTATATAATGTCCCCACGGAGAAGTACGGGCCGACACGACCGGGATTTTGAAAAACATTACCAGCGAGGGTCTAGATGGGTTATGTTAGGTTACATTACGATATAGGCTTATATAATGTGCCCACCGAGAAGTAGGGTCCGACCCGCCAGGAATGTTGGAAAACACTACATCCGAGATGTTATATTGCCTTAGGTTAGGATATATAAAATTATAGACGTATATAATGTCCCCACGGAAAAGTACGGGCCGACACGACCGGGATCTTGTAAAACATTACCAGCTAGGGGCTAGATGGGTTAGGTTAGGTTATATTACGTTATAGACGTATATAATGTGCCCACCGAGACGTAGGGGCCGACCCGCTAGGAATGTTGGAAAATACTACATCGGAGATGTTAAGTTGCCTTAGGTTAGGATATATAACGTTATAGACGTATATAATGTCCGCACCGAGACGTGCGGGGCGACACGACCGGGATTCTGTAAAACATTCCCAGCTAGGGGCTAGATGATTTATGTTAGGTTATATTCCGTTATAGACGTATATAATGTTCCCACCGAGAAGTAGGGGCCGACCCGCCAGGAATGTTGGAAAATACTACATTCAAGATGTTATGTTGCCTTAGGTTAGGATATATAAAATTATAGACGTATATAATGTCCCCACGGAAAAGTACGGGCCGACACGACCGGGATCTTGTAAAACATTAACAGCGAGGGTCTAGATGGGTTAGGTTAGGTTACATTACGATATAGGCTTATATAATGTGCCCACCGAGAAGTAGGGTCCGACCCGCCAGGAATGTTGTGAAATACTACATCCGAGATGTTAGGTTGCCATGGGTTAGGATATATAACGATATAGACGTATATAATGTCCCCAAGGAGAAGTACGGGCCGACACGACCGGCATTTTGTAAAACATTACCAGCGAGGTTCTAGATGGGTTAGGTTAGGTTATATTACGTTATAGACGTAAATAATGTTCCCACCGAGAAGTAGGGGCCGCCCCGCCAGGAATGTTGGAAAATACTACATTCGAGATGTTAAGTTGCCTTTGGTTAGGATATATAACGTTATAGACGTATATAATGTCCGCACCGAGACGTACGAGACGACACGACCGGGATCCTGTAAAACATTACCTGCGAGGGTCTAGATGGGTCAGGTTAGGTTATATTACGTTACAGACGTATATAATGTGCCCACCGAGAAGTAGGGGCCGACCAGCCAGGAATGTTGTGAAATACTACATCCGAGATGTTAGGTTCCCTTAGGTTAGGATATAACGTTATAGACGTATATAATGTCCCCACCGAGAAGTACGGGCCGACACGACCGGGATTTTGTAAAACATTACCAGCGAGGGTCTAGATGGGTTAGGTTAGGTTATATTACGATATAGACGTATATAATGTTCCCACCGGGAAGTGGGGCCGACCAGCCAGGAATGTTGTGAAATACTACGTCCGAGATGTTAGGTTCCCTTAGGTTAGGATATATAACGTTATAGACGTATATAATGTCCGCACCGAGACATACGTGCCGACGCGACCGGGATTTTGTAAAACATTACCAGCGTGGGTCTAGATGGTTTAGGTTAGGTTATATTACGATATAGACGTATATAATGTGCCCACCGAGAAGTAGGGTCCGACCCGCCAAGAATGTTGGAAAATACTACATCCGAGAGGTTAAGTTGCCTTAGGTTAGGATATATAACGTTATAGACGTATATAATGTCCGCACCGAGACGTACGGGACGACACGACCGGGATTCTGTAAAACATTCCCAGCTAGGGACTAGATGGGTTAGGTTAGGTTATATTACGTTATAGACGTATATAATGTGCCCACCGAGAAGTAGGGGCCGACCCGCCAGGAATGTTGGAAAATACTACATCGGAGATGTTAAGTTGCCTTAGGTTAGGATATATAACGTTATAGACGTATATGATGTACGCACCGAGACGTGCGGGACGACACGACCGGGATTCTGTAAAACATTCCCAGCTAGGGGCTAGATGGGTTATGTTAGGTTATATTCCGTTATAGACGTATATAATGTTCCCACCGAGAATTGGTGCCGACCCGCCAGGAATGTTGTGAAATACTACATCCGAGATGTTAGGTTGCCTTAGGTTAGGATATATAACTTTATAGACGTATATAATGTCCGCACCGAGACGTACGAGACGACACGACCGGGATTCTGTAAAACATTACCAGCGAGGGTCTAGATGGGTGAGGTTAGGTTACATTACGATATAGGCTTATATAATGTGCCCACCGAGAAGTAGGGTCCGACCCGCCCGGAATGTTGGAAAACACTACATCCGAGATGTTATGTTGCCTTAGGTTAGGATATATAAAATTATAGACGTATATAATGTCCCCACGGAAAAGTACGGGCCGACACGACCGGGATCTTGTAAAACATTAACAGCGAGGGTCTAGATGGGTTAGGTTACGTTACATTACGATATAGGCTTATATAATGTGCCCACCGAGAAGTAGGGTTGGACCCGCCAGGAATGTTGGAAAATACTACATCCGAGATGTTAGGTTGCCTTAGGTTAGGATATATAACGATATAGACGTATATAATGTCCCCACGGAGAAGTACGGGCCGACACGACCGGATTTTGTAAAACATTACCAGCGAGGGTCTAAATGGGTTAGGTTAGGCTATATTACGTTATAGACGTAAATAATGTTCCCACCGAGAAGTAGGGGCCGCCCCGCCAGGAATGTTGGAAAATACTACATCCGAGATGTTAGGTTCCCTTAGGTTAGGATATATAACGTTATAGACGTATATAATGTCCCCACCGAGAAGTACGGGCCGACACGACCGGGATTTTGTAAAACATTACCAGCGAGGGTCTAGATGGGTTAGGTTAGGTTATATTACGTTATAGACGTATATAATGTGCCCACCGAGAAGTAGGGGCCGACCCGCCAGGAATGTTGGAAAATACTACATCGGAGATGTTAAGTTGCCTTAGGTTAGGATATATAACGTTATAGACGTATATGATGTACGCACCGAGACGTGCGGGACGACACGACCGGGATTCTGTAAAACATTCCCAGCTAGGGGCTAGATGGGTTATGTTAGGTTATATTCCGTTATAGACGTATATAATGTTCCCACCGAGAATTGGTGCCGACCCGCCAGGAATGTTGTGAAATACTACATCCGAGATGTTAGGTTGCCTTAGGTTAGGATATATAACTTTATAGACGTATATAATGTCCGCACCGAGACGTACGAGACGACACGACCGGGATTCTGTAAAACATTACCAGCGAGGGTCTAGATGGGTGAGGTTAGGTTATATTACGATATAGACGTATATAATGTGCCCACCGAGAAGTAGAGGCCGACCCGCCAGAAATGTTGGAAAATACTACATGCGAGATGTTAGGTTGCCATAGGTTAGGATATATAACGATATAGACGTATATAATGTCCCCACGGAGAAGTACGGGCCCACACGACCGGCATTTTGTAAAACATTACCAGCGAGGTTCTAGATGGGTTAGGTTAGGTTATATTACGTTATAGACGTAAATAATGTTCCCACCGAGAAGTAGGGGCCGCCCCGCCAGGAATGTTGGAAAATACTACATCCGAGATGTTAGGTTGCCTTAGGTTAGGATATATAACGATATAGACGTATATAATGTCCCCACGGAGAAGTACGGGCCGACACGACCGGGATTTTGAAAAACATTACCAGCGAGGGTCTAGATGGGTTAGGTTAGGTTACATTACGATATAGGCTTATATAATGTGCCCACCGAGAAGTAGGGTCCGACCCGCCAGGAATGTTGGAAAACACTACATCCGAGATGTTATGTTGCCTTAGGTTGGGATATATAAAATTATAGACGTATATAATGTCCCCACGGAAAAGTACGGGCCGACACGATCGGGATCTTGTAAAACATTACCAGCTAGGGGCTAGATGGGTTAGGTTAGGTTATATTACGTTATAGACGTATATAATGTGCTCACCGAGACGTAGGGGCCGACCCGCTAGGAATGTTGGAAAATACTACATCGGAGATGTTAAATTGCCTTAGGTTAGGATATATAACGTTATAGACGTATATAATGTCCGCACCGAGACGTGCGGGGCGACACGACCGGGATTCTGTAAAACATTCCCAGCTAGGGGCTAGATGATTTATGTTAGGTTATATTCCGTTATAGACGTATATAATGTTCCCACCGAGAAGTAGGGGCCGACCCGCCAGGAATGTTGGAAAATACTACATTCAAGATGTTATGTTGCCTTAGGTTAGGATATATAAAATTATAGACGTATATAATGT
>CAXAJV010001092.1:0-114000 GCA_963969225.1 Xylocopa violacea | reverse complement strand
TTTTACAGAATCCCGGTCGTGTCGTCCCGTACGTTTCGGTGCGGACATTATATACGTCTATAACGTTATATATCCTAACCAAAGGCAACCTAACATCTCGAATGTAGTATTTCACAACACTCCTGGCGGGTCGGACCTTACTTCTCGGTGGGCACATTATATACGTCTATATCGTAATATAACCTAACCTAACCCATCTAGACCCTCGCTGGGAATGTTTTACAGAATCCCGGTCGTGTCGTCCCGCACGTCTCGGTGCGTACATCATATACGTCTATAACGTTATATATCCTAACCTAAGGCAACTTAACATCTCCGATGTAGTATTTTCCAACATTCCTGGCGGGTCGGCCCCTACTTCTCGGTGGGCACATTATATACGTCTATAACGTAATATAACCTAACCTAACCCATCTAGTCCCTAGCTGGGAATGTTTACAGAATCCCGGTCGTGTCGTCCCGTATGTCTCGGTGCGGACATTATATACGTCTATAACGTTATATATCCTAACCTAAGGCAACTTAACCTCTCGGATGTAGTATTTTCCAACATTCTTGGCGGGTCGGACCCTACTTCTCGGTGGGCACATTATATACGTCTATATCGTAATATAACCTAACCTAACCCATCTAGACCCCCGCTGTTAATGTTTTACAAAATCCCGGTCGCGTTGTCCCGTGCGTCTCGGTGCGGACATTATATACGTCTATAACGTTATATATCCTAACCAAAGGCAACTTAACATCTCGGATGTAATATTTTCCAACATTCCTGGCGGGTCGGACCCTACTTCTCGGTGGGCACATTATATACGTCTATATCGTGATATAACCTAACCTAACCCATCTACACCCTGGCTGGAAATGTTTTACAAAATTCCGGTCGTGTCGGCCCGTACTTCTCGGTGGGGACATTATATACGTCTGTAACGTTATATACCCTAACCTAAGAGAAACTAACATCTCGGATGTAGTATTTTCCAACATTCCTGGCGGGTCGGCACCTACTTCTCGGTGGGCACATTATATACGTCTATATCGTAGCATAACCCAACCTAACCCATCTAGACCCTCGCTGGTAATGTTTTACAAAATCCCGGTCGTGTCGGCCCGTACATCTCGGTGAGGACATTATATACGTCTATAACGTTATATATCCTAACCTAAGGGAACCTAACATCTCGGCTGTAGTATTTCACAACATTCCTGGCGGGTCGGCTCCTATTTCTCGGTGGGCACATTATATACGTCTATATCGTAATATAACCTAACCTAACCCATCTAGACCCTCGCTGGTAATGTTTGACAAAATCCCGGTCGTGCCGGCCCATACTTCTCCGTGGGGACATTATATACGTCTATATCGTTATATATCCTAACCTAAGGCAACCTAACATCTCGGATGTAGTATTTCACAACATTCCTGGCGGGTCGGCCCCTACTTTTCGGTGGGCACATTATATACGTCTGTAACGTAATATAACCTAACCTAAGCCACCTACACCCTCGCTTGTAATGTTTCACAGAATCCCGTTCGTGTCTTCCCGTACGTCTCGAAGCCGGACATTATATACGTCTATAAAGTTATATATCCTAACCTAAGGCAACCTAACATCTCGAATGTAGTATTTCACAACATTCCTGGCGGGTCGGACCCTACTTCTCGGTGGGCACATTATATACGTCTATATCGTAATATAACCTAACCTAACCCATCTAGACCCTCGCTGGTAATGTTTTACAAAATCCCGGTCGTGGCGGCCCGTACTGTTTCGTGGGGACATTATATACGTCTATAATTTTATATATCCTAACCTAAGGGAACCTAACATCTCGGATGTAGTATTTTCCAACATTCCTGCCGGGTCGGCCCCTACTTCTCGGTGGGCACATTACCTACGTCTATATCGTAATATAACCTAACCTAACCCATCTAGACCCTCGCTGGTAATGTTTTACAGAATCCCGGTCGTTTCGGCCCGTACTTCTCGGTGGGGACATTATTTACGTCTATAACGTTATATATCCTAACCTAAGGGAACATAACATCTCGGATGTAGTATTTCACAACATTCCTGGCGGGTCGGCTCCTACTTCTCGGAGGGCACATTATATACGTCTATATCGTAATATAACCTAACCTAACCCATCTAGACCCTCGCTGGTAATACTTTACAAAATCCCGGTCGTGTCGGCCCGTACTTCTCGGTGGGGACATTATATACGTCTATATCGTTATATACCCTAACCTAAGGCAACCTAACATCTCGGATGTAGTATTTTCCAACATTCCTGGCGGGGCGGCCGCTACTTCTCGGTGGGAACATTATATACGTCTATATCGTAATATAACCTAACCTAACCCATCTAGACCCTCGCTAGTAATGTTTTACAAAATCCCGGTCGTGTCGGCCCGTACTTCTCGGTGGGGACATTATTTACGTCTATAACGTTATATATCCTAACCTAAGGGAACCTAGCATCTCGGATGTAGTATTTCACAACATTCCTGGCGGGGCGGCGCCAATTCTCGGTGGGAACATTATATACGTCTGTATCGTAATATAACCTAACCTAACCCACCTAGAACCTCGCTGGTAATGTTTTACAGAATCCCGGTCGTGTCGTCCCGTACGTCTCGGTGCGGACATTATATACGTCTATAACGTTATATATCCTAACCTAAGGCAACTTAACCTCTCGGATGTAGTATTTTCCAACTCTCTTGGCGGGTCGGACCCTACTTCTCCGTGGGCACATTATATACGTCTATATCGTAATATAACCTAACCTAACCCATCTAGACCCTCGCTGTTAATGTTTTACAAAATCCCGGTCGTTTCGGCCCGTACTTTTCCGTGGGGACATTATACACGTCTATAATTTTATATATCCTAACCTAAGGCAACTTAACATCTCGAATGTAGTATTTTCCAACATTCCTGGCGGGTCGGCCCCTACTTCTCGGTGGGCACATTATATACGTCTGTAACGTAATATAACCTAACCTAAGCCACCTACACCCCCGCTGATAATGTTTCACAGAATCCCGTTCGTGTCTTCCCGTACGTCTCGAAGCCGGATATTATATACGTCTATAAAGTTATATATCCTAACCTAAGGCAACCTAACATCTCGAATGTAGTATTTCACAACATCCCTGGCGGGTCAGACCCTACTTCTCGGTGGGCACATTATATACGTCTATATCGTAATATAACCTAACCTAACCCATCTAGACCCTCGCTGGTAATGTTTTACAAAATCCCGGTCTTGTCGGACCGTACTTCTCGGTGGGGACATTATATACGTATGTAACGTTATATATCCTAACCTAAGGCAACCTAACATCTCGGATGTAGTATTTCACAACATTCCTGGCGGGTCGGCCCCAGTTCTCGGTGGGAACATTATATACGTTTATAACGTAATATAACCTAACCTAACCCATCTAGCCCCTCGCTGGTTATGTTTTACAAAATCCCAGTCGTGTCGGCCCGTACATTTCCGTGGTGACATTATATACGTCTATAATTTTATATATCCTAACCTAAGGCAACTTGACATCTCGGATGTAGTATTTTCCAACATTCCTGGCGGATCGGCCCCTACTTCTCGGTGGGCACATTATATACGTCTATATCGTAATATAACCTAACCTAACCCATCTAGACCCTCGCTGGTAATGTTTTACAAAATCCCGGTCGTGTCGGCCCGTACTTCTCCGTGTGGACATTATATACGTCTATATCGTTATATATCCTAACCTAAGGCAACTTAACATCTCCGATGTAGTATTTCACAACATTCCTGGCGGGGCGGCGCCAATTCTCGGTGGGCACATTATATACGTCTATATCGTAATATAACCTAACCTAAGCCACCTACACCCCCGCTGGTAATGTTTCACAGAATCCGGTTCGTGTCTTCCCGTACGTCTCGAAGCCGGACATTATATACGTCTATAACGTTATATATCCTAACCAAAGGCAACCTAACATCTCGAATGTAGTATTTCACAACATTCCTGGCGGGTCGGACCCTACTTCTCGGTGGGCACATTATATACGTCTATATCGTAATATAACCTAACCTAACCCATCTAGACCCTCGCTGGTAATGTTTTACAAAATCCCGGTCGTGGCGGCCCGTACTGTTTCGTGGGGACATTATATACGTCTATTATTTTATATATCCGAACCTAAGGGGACATAACATCTCGGATGTAGTATTTTCCAACATTCCTGGCGGGTCGGACCCTACTTCTCGGTGGGCACATTATATACGTCTGTAACGTAATATAACCTAACCTAAGCCACCTACAGCCTCGCTGGTAATGTTTCACAGAATCCCGTTCGTGGCTTCCCGTACGTCTCGAATCCGGACATTATATACGTCTATAAAGTGATATATCCTAACCTAAGGCAACCTAACATCTCGGATGTAGTATTTCACAACACTCCTGGCGGGTCGGCACCAATTCTCGGTGCGGACATCATATACGTCTATAACGTTATATATCCTAACCTAAGGGAATCTAACATCTCGGATGTAGTATTTCACAACATTCCTGGCGGGTCGGACCCTACTTCTCGGTGGGCACATTATATACGTCTATATCGTAATATAACCTAACCTAACCCATCTAGACCCTCGCTGGTAATGTTTTACAAAATCCCGGTCGTGGCGGCCCGTACTTTTCCGTGGGGACATTATATACGTCTATAATATTATATATCCTAACCTAAGGGAACCTAACATCTCGGATGTAGTATTTTCCAACATTCCTGCCGGGTCGGCCCCTACTTCTCGGTGGGCACATTATCTACGTCTATATCGTAATATAACCTAACCTAACCCATCTAGACCCTCGCTGGTAATGTTTTACAGAATCCCGGTCGTTTCGGCCCGTACTTCTCGGTGGGGACATTATTTACGTCTATAACGTTATATATCCTAACCTAAGGGAACATAACATCTCGGATGTAGTATTTCACAACATTCCTGGCGGGTCGGCCCCTACTTCTCGGCGGGCACATTATATACGTCTATATCGTAATATAACCTAACCTAACCCATCTAGACCCTCGCTGGTAATACTTTACAAAATCCCGGTCGTGTCGGCCCGTACTTCTCGGTGGGGACATTATATACGTCTATATCGTTATATACCCTAACCTAAGGCAACCTAACATCTCGGATGTAGTATTTTCCAACATTCCTGGCGGGGCGGCCGCTACTTCTCGGTGGGAACATTATATACGTCTATATCGTAATATAACCTAACCTAACCCATCTAGACCCTCGCTAGTAATGTTTTACAAAATCCCGGTCGTGTCGGCCCGTACTTCTCGGTGGGGACATTATTTACGTCTATAACGTTATATATCCTAACCTAAGGGAACCTAACATCTCGGATGTAGTATTTCACAACATTCCTGGCGGGGCGGCGCCAATTCTCGGTGGGAACATTATATACGTCTGTATCGTAATATAACCTAACCTAACCCACCTAGAACCTCGCTGGTAATGTTTTACAGAATCCCGGTCGTGTCGTCCCGTACGTCTCGGTGCGGACATTATATACGTCTATAACGTTATATATCCTAACCTAAGGCAACTTAACCTCTCGGATGTAGTATTTTCCAACTCTCTTGGCGGGTCGGACCCTACTTCTCCGTGGGCACATTATATACGTCTATATCGTAATATAACCTAACCTAACCCATCTAGACCCTCGCTGTTAATGTTTTACAAAATCCCGGTCGTTTCGGCCCGTACTTTTCCGTGGGGACATTATACACGTCTATAATTTTATATATCCTAACCTAAGGCAACTTAACATCTCGAATGTAGTATTTTCCAACATTCCTGGCGGGTCGGCCCCTACTTCTCGGTGGGCACATTATATACGTCTGTAACGTAATATAACCTAACCTAAGCCACCTACACCCCCGCTGATAATGTTTCACAGAATCCCGTTCGTGTCTTCCCGTACGTCTCGAAGCCGGACATTATATACGTCTATAAAGTTATATATCCTAACCTAAGGCAACATAACATCTCGAATGTAGTATTTCACAACATTCCTGGCGGGTCGGCCCCACTTCTCGGTGGGAACATTATTTACGTCTATAACGTAATATAACCTAACCTAACCAATCTAGACCCTCGCTGGTAATGTTTTACAAAAGCCCGGTCGTGTCGGCCCGTACTTCTCGGTGGGGACATCATTTACGTCTATAACGTTATATATCCTAACCTAAGGGAACCTAACATCTCGGATGTAGTATTTCACAACATTCCTGGCGGCTCGGCCCCTACTTCTCGGTGGGCACATTATATACGTCTATATCGTAATATAACCTAACCTAACCCATCTAGACCCTCGCTGGTAATGTTTTACAAAATCCCGGTAGTGTCGGCCCGTACTTCTCGGTGGGGACATTATTTACGTCTATAACGTTATATATCCTAACCTAAGGGAACCTAACATCTCGGATGTAGTATTTCACAACATTCCTGGCGGGGCGGCCGCTACTTCTCGGTGGGCACATTATATACGTCTATAACGTAATATAACCTAACCTAACCCATCTAGCCCCTCGCTTGTAATGTTTTACAGAATCCCGGTCGTGCCGTCCCGTACCGTCTCGGTGCGGACATTATGTACGTCTATAACGTTATATATCCTAACCAAAGGCAACCTAACATCTCGAATGTAGTATTTCACAACATTCCTGGCGGGTCGGACCCTACTTCTCGGTGGGCACATTATATACGTCTATATCGTAATATAACCTAACCTAACCCATCTAGACCCTCGCTGGTAATGTTTTACAAAATCCCGGTAGTGTCGGCCCGTACTTCTCGGTGGGGACATTATTTACGTCTATAACGTTATATATCCTAACCTAAGGGAACCTAACATCTCGGATGTAGTATTTTCCAACATTCCTGGCGGGTCGGCCCCTACTTCTCGGTGGGCACATTATATACGTCTATAACGTAATATAACCTAACCTAACCCATCTAGTCCCTAGCTGGGAATGTTTACAGAATCCCGGTCGTGTCGTCCCGTATGTCTCGGTGCGGACATTATATACGTCTATAACGTTATATATCCTAACCTAAGGCAACTTAACCTCTCGGATGTAGTATTTTCCAACATTCTTGGCGGGTCGGACCCTACTTCTCGGTGGGCACATTATATACGTCTATATCGTAATATAACCTAACCTAACCCATCTAGACCCCCGCTGTTAATGTTTTACAAAATCCCGGTCGCGTTGTCCCGTGCGTCTCGGTGCGGACATTATATACGTCTATAACGTTATATATCCTAACCAAAGGCAACTTAACATCTCGGATGTAATATTTTCCAACATTCCTGGCGGGTCGGACCCTACTTCTCGGTGGGCACATTATATACGTCTATATCGTGATATAACCTAACCTAACCCATCTACACCCTGGCTGGAAATGTTTTACAAAATTCCGGTCGTGTCGGCCCGTACTTCTCGGTGGGGACATTATATACGTCTGTAACGTTATATACCCTAACCTAAGAGAAACTAACATCTCGGATGTAGTATTTTCCAACATTCCTGGCGGGTCGGCACCTACTTCTCGGTGGGCACATTATATACGTCTATATCGTAGCATAACCCAACCTAACCCATCTAGACCCTCGCTGGTAATGTTTTACAAAATCCCGGTCGTGTCGGCCCGTACATCTCGGTGAGGACATTATATACGTCTATAACGTTATATATCCTAACCTAAGGGAACCTAACATCTCGGCTGTAGTATTTCACAACATTCCTGGCGGGTCGGCTCCTATTTCTCGGTGGGCACATTATATACGTCTATATCGTAATATAACCTAACCTAACCCATCTAGACCCTCGCTGGTAATGTTTGACAAAATCCCGGTCGTGCCGGCCCATACTTCTCCGTGGGGACATTATATACGTCTATATCGTTATATATCCTAACCTAAGGCAACCTAACATCTCGGATGTAGTATTTCACAACATTCCTGGCGGGTCGGCCCCTACTTTTCGGTGGGCACATTATATACGTCTGTAACGTAATATAACCTAACCTAAGCCACCTACACCCTCGCTTGTAATGTTTCACAGAATCCCGTTCGTGTCTTCCCGTACGTCTCGAAGCCGGACATTATATACGTCTATAAAGTTATATATCCTAACCTAAGGCAACCTAACATCTCGAATGTAGTATTTCACAACATTCCTGGCGGGTCGGACCCTACTTCTCGGTGGGCACATTATATACGTCTATATCGTAATATAACCTAACCTAACCCATCTAGACCCTCGCTGGTAATGTTTTACAAAATCCCGGTCGTGGCGGCCCGTACTGTTTCGTGGGGACATTATATACGTCTATAATTTTATATATCCTAACCTAAGGGAACCTAACATCTCGGATGTAGTATTTTCCAACATTCCTGCCGGGTCGGCCCCTACTTCTCGGTGGGCACATTACCTACGTCTATATCGTAATATAACCTAACCTAACCCATCTAGACCCTCGCTGGTAATGTTTTACAGAATCCCGGTCGTTTCGGCCCGTACTTCTCGGTGGGGACATTATTTACGTCTATAACGTTATATATCCTAACCTAAGGGAACATAACATCTCGGATGTAGTATTTCACAACATTCCTGGCGGGTCGGCTCCTACTTCTCGGAGGGCACATTATATACGTCTATATCGTAATATAACCTAACCTAACCCATCTAGACCCTCGCTGGTAATACTTTACAAAATCCCGGTCGTGTCGGCCCGTACTTCTCGGTGGGGACATTATATACGTCTATATCGTTATATACCCTAACCTAAGGCAACCTAACATCTCGGATGTAGTATTTTCCAACATTCCTGGCGGGGCGGCCGCTACTTCTCGGTGGGAACATTATATACGTCTATATCGTAATATAACCTAACCTAACCCATCTAGACCCTCGCTAGTAATGTTTTACAAAATCCCGGTCGTGTCGGCCCGTACTTCTCGGTGGGGACATTATTTACGTCTATAACGTTATATATCCTAACCTAAGGGAACCTAGCATCTCGGATGTAGTATTTCACAACATTCCTGGCGGGGCGGCGCCAATTCTCGGTGGGAACATTATATACGTCTGTATCGTAATATAACCTAACCTAACCCACCTAGAACCTCGCTGGTAATGTTTTACAGAATCCCGGTCGTGTCGTCCCGTACGTCTCGGTGCGGACATTATATACGTCTATAACGTTATATATCCTAACCTAAGGCAACTTAACCTCTCGGATGTAGTATTTTCCAACTCTCTTGGCGGGTCGGACCCTACTTCTCCGTGGGCACATTATATACGTCTATATCGTAATATAACCTAACCTAACCCATCTAGACCCTCGCTGTTAATGTTTTACAAAATCCCGGTCGTTTCGGCCCGTACTTTTCCGTGGGGACATTATACACGTCTATAATTTTATATATCCTAACCTAAGGCAACTTAACATCTCGAATGTAGTATTTTCCAACATTCCTGGCGGGTCGGCCCCTACTTCTCGGTGGGCACATTATATACGTCTGTAACGTAATATAACCTAACCTAAGCCACCTACACCCCCGCTGATAATGTTTCACAGAATCCCGTTCGTGTCTTCCCGTACGTCTCGAAGCCGGATATTATATACGTCTATAAAGTTATATATCCTAACCTAAGGCAACCTAACATCTCGAATGTAGTATTTCACAACATCCCTGGCGGGTCGGACCCTACTTCTCGGTGGGCACATTATATACGTCTATATCGTAATATAACCTAACCTAACCCATCTAGACCCTCGCTGGTAATGTTTTACAAAATCCCGGTCTTGTCGGACCGTACTTCTCGGTGGGGACATTATATACGTATGTAACGTTATATATCCTAACCTAAGGCAACCTAACATCTCGGATGTAGTATTTCACAACATTCCTGGCGGGTCGGCCCCAGTTCTCGGTGGGAACATTATATACGTTTATAACGTAATATAACCTAACCTAACCCATCTAGCCCCTCGCTGGTTATGTTTTACAAAATCCCAGTCGTGTCGGCCCGTACATTTCCGTGGTGACATTATATACGTCTATAATTTTATATATCCTAACCTAAGGCAACTTGACATCTCGGATGTAGTATTTTCCAACATTCCTGGCGGATCGGCCCCTACTTCTCGGTGGGCACATTATATACGTCTATATCGTAATATAACCTAACCTAACCCATCTAGACCCTCGCTGGTAATGTTTTACAAAATCCCGGTCGTGTCGGCCCGTACTTCTCCGTGTGGACATTATATACGTCTATATCGTTATATATCCTAACCTAAGGCAACTTAACATCTCCGATGTAGTATTTCACAACATTCCTGGCGGGGCGGCGCCAATTCTCGGTGGGCACATTATATACGTCTATATCGTAATATAACCTAACCTAAGCCACCTACACCCCCGCTGGTAATGTTTCACAGAATCCGGTTCGTGTCTTCCCGTACGTCTCGAAGCCGGACATTATATACGTCTATAACGTTATATATCCTAACCAAAGGCAACCTAACATCTCGAATGTAGTATTTCACAACATTCCTGGCGGGTCGGACCCTACTTCTCGGTGGGCACATTATATACGTCTATATCGTAATATAACCTAACCTAACCCATCTAGACCCTCGCTGGTAATGTTTTACAAAATCCCGGTCGTGGCGGCCCGTACTGTTTCGTGGGGACATTATATACGTCTATTATTTTATATATCCGAACCTAAGGGGACATAACATCTCGGATGTAGTATTTTCCAACATTCCTGGCGGGTCGGACCCTACTTCTCGGTGGGCACATTATATACGTCTGTAACGTAATATAACCTAACCTAAGCCACCTACAGCCTCGCTGGTAATGTTTCACAGAATCCCGTTCGTGGCTTCCCGTACGTCTCGAATCCGGACATTATATACGTCTATAAAGTGATATATCCTAACCTAAGGCAACCTAACATCTCGGATGTAGTATTTCACAACACTCCTGGCGGGTCGGCACCAATTCTCGGTGCGGACATCATATACGTCTATAACGTTATATATCCTAACCTAAGGGAATCTAACATCTCGGATGTAGTATTTCACAACATTCCTGGCGGGTCGGACCCTACTTCTCGGTGGGCACATTATATACGTCTATATCGTAATATAACCTAACCTAACCCATCTAGACCCTCGCTGGTAATGTTTTACAAAATCCCGGTCGTGGCGGCCCGTACTTTTCCGTGGGGACATTATATACGTCTATAATATTATATATCCTAACCTAAGGGAACCTAACATCTCGGATGTAGTATTTTCCAACATTCCTGCCGGGTCGGCCCCTACTTCTCGGTGGGCACATTATCTACGTCTATATCGTAATATAACCTAACCTAACCCATCTAGACCCTCGCTGGTAATGTTTTACAGAATCCCGGTCGTTTCGGCCCGTACTTCTCGGTGGGGACATTATTTACGTCTATAACGTTATATATCCTAACCTAAGGGAACATAACATCTCGGATGTAGTATTTCACAACATTCCTGGCGGGTCGGCCCCTACTTCTCGGCGGGCACATTATATACGTCTATATCGTAATATAACCTAACCTAACCCATCTAGACCCTCGCTGGTAATACTTTACAAAATCCCGGTCGTGTCGGCCCGTACTTCTCGGTGGGGACATTATATACGTCTATATCGTGATATACCCTAACCTAAGGCAACCTAACATCTCGGATGTAGTATTTTCCAACATTCCTGGCGGGGCGGCCGCTACTTCTCGGTGGGAACATTATATACGTCTATATCGTAATATAACCTAACCTAACCCATCTAGACCCTCGCTAGTAATGTTTTACAAAATCCCGGTCGTGTCGGCCCGTACTTCTCGGTGGGGACATTATTTACGTCTATAACGTTATATATCCTAACCTAAGGGAACCTAACATCTCGGATGTAGTATTTCACAACATTCCTGGCGGGGCGGCGCCAATTCTCGGTGGGAACATTATATACGTCTGTATCGTAATATAACCTAACCTAACCCACCTAGAACCTCGCTGGTAATGTTTTACAGAATCCCGGTCGTGTCGTCCCGTACGTCTCGGTGCGGACATTATATACGTCTATAACGTTATATATCCTAACCTAAGGCAACTTAACCTCTCGGATGTAGTATTTTCCAACTCTCTTGGCGGGTCGGACCCTACTTCTCCGTGGGCACATTATATACGTCTATATCGTAATATAACCTAACCTAACCCATCTAGACCCTCGCTGTTAATGTTTTACAAAATCCCGGTCGTTTCGGCCCGTACTTTTCCGTGGGGACATTATACACGTCTATAATTTTATATATCCTAACCTAAGGCAACTTAACATCTCGAATGTAGTATTTTCCAACATTCCTGGCGGGTCGGCCCCTACTTCTCGGTGGGCACATTATCTACGTCTATATCGTAATATAACCTAACCTAACCCATCTAGACCCTCGCTGGTAATGTTTTACAGAATCCCGGTCGTTTCGGCCCGTACTTCTCGGTGGGGACATTATTTACGTCTATAACGTTATATATCCTAACCTAAGGGAACATAACATCTCGGATGTAGTATTTCACAACATTCCTGGCGGGTCGGCCCCTACTTCTCGGCGGGCACATTATATACGTCTATATCGTAATATAACCTAACCTAACCCATCTAGACCCTCGCTGGTAATACTTTACAAAATCCCGGTCGTGTCGGCCCGTACTTCTCGGTGGGGACATTATATACGTCTATATCGTTATATACCCTAACCTAAGGCAACCTAACATCTCGGATGTAGTATTTTCCAACATTCCTGGCGGGGCGGCCGCTACTTCTCGGTGGGAACATTATATACGTCTATATCGTAATATAACCTAACCTAACCCATCTAGACCCTCGCTAGTAATGTTTTACAAAATCCCGGTCGTGTCGGCCCGTACTTCTCGGTGGGGACATTATTTACGTCTATAACGTTATATATCCTAACCTAAGGGAACCTAACATCTCGGATGTAGTATTTCACAACATTCCTGGCGGGGCGGCGCCAATTCTCGGTGGGAACATTATATACGTCTGTATCGTAATATAACCTAACCTAACCCACCTAGAACCTCGCTGGTAATGTTTTACAGAATCCCGGTCGTGTCGTCCCGTACGTCTCGGTGCGGACATTATATACGTCTATAACGTTATATATCCTAACCTAAGGCAACTTAACCTCTCGGATGTAGTATTTTCCAACTCTCTTGGCGGGTCGGACCCTACTTCTCCGTGGGCACATTATATACGTCTATATCGTAATATAACCTAACCTAACCCATCTAGACCCTCGCTGTTAATGTTTTACAAAATCCCGGTCGTTTCGGCCCGTACTTTTCCGTGGGGACATTATACACGTCTATAATTTTATATATCCTAACCTAAGGCAACTTAACATCTCGAATGTAGTATTTTCCAACATTCCTGGCGGGTCGGCCCCTACTTCTCGGTGGGCACATTATATACGTCTGTAACGTAATATAACCTAACCTAAGCCACCTACACCCCCGCTGATAATGTTTCACAGAATCCCGTTCGTGTCTTCCCGTACGTCTCGAAGCCGGACATTATATACGTCTATAAAGTTATATATCCTAACCTAAGGCAACATAACATCTCGAATGTAGTATTTCACAACATTCCTGGCGGGTCGGCCCCACTTCTCGGTGGGAACATTATTTACGTCTATAACGTAATATAACCTAACCTAACCAATCTAGACCCTCGCTGGTAATGTTTTACAAAAGCCCGGTCGTGTCGGCCCGTACTTCTCGGTGGGGACATCATTTACGTCTATAACGTTATATATCCTAACCTAAGGGAACCTAACATCTCGGATGTAGTATTTCACAACATTCCTGGCGGCTCGGCCCCTACTTCTCGGTGGGCACATTATATACGTCTATATCGTAATATAACCTAACCTAACCCATCTAGACCCTCGCTGGTAATGTTTTACAAAATCCCGGTAGTGTCGGCCCGTACTTCTCGGTGGGGACATTATTTACGTCTATAACGTTATATATCCTAACCTAAGGGAACCTAACATCTCGGATGTAGTATTTCACAACATTCCTGGCGGGGCGGCCGCTACTTCTCGGTGGGCACATTATATACGTCTATAACGTAATATAACCTAACCTAACCCATCTAGCCCCTCGCTTGTAATGTTTTACAGAATCCCGGTCGTGCCGTCCCGTACCGTCTCTGTGCGGACATTATGTACGTCTATAACGTTATATATCCTAACCAAAGGCAACCTAACATCTCGAATGTAGTATTTCACAACATTCCTGGCGGGTCGGACCCTACTTCTCGGTGGGCACATTATATACGTCTATATCGTAATATAACCTAACCTAACCCATCTAGACCCTCGCTGGTAATGTTTTACAAAATCCCGGTAGTGTCGGCCCGTACTTCTCGGTGGGGACATTATTTACGTCTATAACGTTATATATCCTAACCTAAGGGAACCTAACATCTCGGATGTAGTATTTCACAACATTCCTGGCGGGGCGGCCGCTACTTCTCGGTGGGCACATTATATACGTCTATAACGTAATATAACCTAACCTAACCCATCTAGCCCCTCGCTTGTAATGTTTTACAGAATCCCGGTCGTGTCGTCCCGTACGTCTCGGTGCGGACATTATGTACGTCTATAACGTTATATATCCTAACCAAAGGCAACCTAACATCTCGAATGTAGTATTTCACAACATTCCTGGCGGGTCGGACCCTACTTCTCGGTGGGCACATTATATACGTCTATATCGTAATATAACCTAACCTAACCCATCTAGACCCTCGCTGGTAATGTTTTACAAAATCCCGGTCGTGGCGGCCCGTACTTTTCCGTGGGGACATTATATACGTCTATAATTTTATATATCCTAACCTAAGGGAACCTAACATCTCGGATGTAGTATTTTCCAACATGCCTGCCGGGTTGGCCCCTACTTCTCGGTGGGCACATTATCTACGTCTATATCGTAATATAACCTAACCTAACCCATCTAGACCCTCGCTGGTAATGTTTTACAGAGTCCCGGTCGTGTCGTCTCGTACGTCTCGGTGCGGACATTATATACGTCTATAACGTTATATATCCTAACCAAAGGCAACTTTACATCTCGGATGTAGTATTTTCCAACCTTCCTGGCGGGTCGGACCCTACTTCTCGGTGGGCACATTATATACGTCTATATCGTAATATAACCTAAACTAACCCATCTAGACCCTCGCTGGTAATGTTTTACAAAATCCCGGTCATGTCGGCCCGTACTTTTCCGTGGGGACATTTTACACGTCTATAATTTTATATATCCTAACCTAAGGGGACCTAACATCTCGGATGTAGTATTTCCCAACATTCCTGCCGGGTCGGCCCCTACTTCTCGGTGGGCACATTATATACGTCTCTATCGTAATATAACCTAACCTAACCCATCTAGACCCTCGCTGGTAATATTTTACAAAATCCCGGTAGTGTCGGCCCGTACTTCTCGGTGGGGACATTATTTACGTCTATAACGTTATATATCCTAACCTAAGGGAACCTAACATCTCGGATGTAGTATTTCACAACATTCCTGGCGGGTCGGCCCCTACTTCTCGGTGGGCACATTATATACGTCTATATCGTAATATAACATAACCTAACCCATCTAGACCCTCGCTGGTAATGTTTTACAAAATCCCGGTCGTGTCGGCACATACTTCTCCGTGGGGACATTATATACGTCTATATCGTTATATATCCTAACCTAAGGCAACTTAACCTCTCGGATGTAGTATTTTCCAACATTCTTGGCGGGTCGGACCCTACTTCTCGGTGGGCACATTATATACGTCTACATCGTAATACAACCTAACCTAACCCATCTAATCCCTCGTTGTTAATGTTTTACAAAATCCCGGTCGCGTCGGCACGTACGTCTCGGAGCGGACATTATATACCTCTATAACGTTATATATCCTAACCTAAGGGAACCTAACATCTCGAATGTAGTATTTCACAACATTCCTGGCGGGTTGGACCCTACTTCTCGGTGGGCACAATATATACGCCTATATCGTAATATAACCTAACCTAACCCATCTAGACCCTCGCTGGTAATGTTTTACAAAATCCCGGTCGTGGCGGCCCGTACTTTTCCGTGGGGACATTATATACGTCTATAATTTTATATAGCCTAACCTAAGGGAACCTAACATCTCGGATGTAGTATTTTCCAACATTCCTGGCGGGTCGGACCCTACTTCTCGGTGGGCACATTATATACGTCTATATCGTAATATAACCTAAACTAACCCATCTAGACCCTCGCTGGTAATGGTTTACAAAATCCCGGTCATGTCGGCCCGTACTTTTCCGTGGGGACATTTTACACGTCTATAATTTTATATATCCTAACCTAAGGGAAGCTAACATCTCGGATGTAGTATTTTCCAACATTCCTGGCTGGTCGGCCCCACTTCTCGGTGGGAATATTATATACGTTTATAACGTAATATAACCTAACCTAAGCCACCTACACCCTCGCTGGTAATGTTTCACAGAATCCCGTTCGTGTCTTCCCGTACGTCTCGAAGCCAGACATTATTTACGTCCATAACGTTATATATCCTAACCTAAGGGAACCTAACATCTCGGATGTAGTATTTCACAACATTCCTGGCGGGGCGGCCGCTAATTCTCGGTGGGCACATTATATACGTCTATAACGTAATATAACCTAACCTAACCCATCTAGACCCTCGCTGTTAATGTTTTACAGTATCCCGGTCGTGTCGGCCCGTACTTCTCGGTGGGGACATTATTTACGTCTATAATGTTATATATCCTAACCTAAGGGAACCTAACATCTCGGATGTAGTATTTCACAACATTCCTGGCGGGTCGGCCCCTACTTCTCGGTGGGCACATTATATACGTCTATATCGTAATATAACATAACCTAACCCATCTAGACCCTCGCTGGTAATGTTTTACAAAATCCCGGTCGTGTCGGCCCATACTTCTCCGTGGGGACATTATATACGTCTATATCGTTATATATCCTAACCTAAGGCAACCTAACATCTCGGATGTAGTATTTTCCAACATTCCTGGCGGGGCGGCCGCTACTTCTCGGTGGGCACATTATATACGTCTGTAACGTAATATAACCTAACCTAACCCATCTAGCCCCTAGCTGGGAATGATTTACAGAATCCCGGTCGTGTCGTCCCGTACGTCTCGGTGCGGACATTATGTACGTCTATAACGTTATATATCCTAACCTAAGGCAACTTAACCTCTCGGATGTAGTATTTTCCAACATTCTTGGCGGGTCGGACCCTACTTCTCGGTGGGCGCATTATATACGTCTACATCGTAATACAACCTAACCTAACCCATCTAATCCCTCGTTGTTAATGTTTTACAAAATCCCGGTCGCGTCGGCACGCACGTCTCGGTGCGGACATTATATACCTCTATAACGTTATATATCCTAACCTAAGGCAACTTAACCTCTCGGATGTAGTATTTTCCAACTCTCTTGGCGGGTCGGACCCTACTTCTCGGTGGGCACATTATATACGTCTATATCGTAATATAACCTAACCTAACCCATCTAGACCCTCGCTGTTAATGTTTTACAAAATCCCGGTCGTTTCGGCCCGTACTTTTCCGTGGGGACATTATACACGTCTATAATTTTATATATCCTAACCTAAGGCAACTTAACATCTCGAATGTAGTATTTTCCAACATTCCTGGCGGGTCGGCCCCTACTTCTCGGTGGGCACATTATCTACGTCTATATCGTAATATAACCTAACCTAACCCATCTAGACCCTCGCTGGTAATGTTTTACAGAATCCCGGTCGTTTCGGCCCGTACTTCTCGGTGGGGACATTATTTACGTCTATAACGTTATATATCCTAACCTAAGGGAACATAACATCTCGGATGTAGTATTTCACAACATTCCTGGCGGGTCGGCCCCTACTTCTCGGCGGGCACATTATATACGTCTATATCGTAATATAACCTAACCTAACCCATCTAGACCCTCGCTGGTAATACTTTACAAAATCCCGGTCGTGTCGGCCCGTACTTCTCGGTGGGGACATTATATACGTCTATATCGTTATATACCCTAACCTAAGGCAACCTAACATCTCGGATGTAGTATTTTCCAACATTCCTGGCGGGGCGGCCGCTACTTCTCGGTGGGAACATTATATACGTCTATATCGTAATATAACCTAACCTAACCCATCTAGACCCTCGCTAGTAATGTTTTACAAAATCCCGGTCGTGTCGGCCCGTACTTCTCGGTGGGGACATTATTTACGTCTATAACGTTATATATCCTAACCTAAGGGAACCTAACATCTCGGATGTAGTATTTCACAACATTCCTGGCGGGGCGGCGCCAATTCTCGGTGGGAACATTATATACGTCTGTATCGTAATATAACCTAACCTAACCCACCTAGAACCTCGCTGGTAATGTTTTACAGAATCCCGGTCGTGTCGTCCCGTACGTCTCGGTGCGGACATTATATACGTCTATAACGTTATATATCCTAACCTAAGGCAACTTAACCTCTCGGATGTAGTATTTTCCAACTCTCTTGGCGGGTCGGACCCTACTTCTCCGTGGGCACATTATATACGTCTATATCGTAATATAACCTAACCTAACCCATCTAGACCCTCGCTGTTAATGTTTTACAAAATCCCGGTCGTTTCGGCCCGTACTTTTCCGTGGGGACATTATACACGTCTATAATTTTATATATCCTAACCTAAGGCAACTTAACATCTCGAATGTAGTATTTTCCAACATTCCTGGCGGGTCGGCCCCTACTTCTCGGTGGGCACATTATATACGTCTGTAACGTAATATAACCTAACCTAAGCCACCTACACCCCCGCTGATAATGTTTCACAGAATCCCGTTCGTGTCTTCCCGTACGTCTCGAAGCCGGACATTATATACGTCTATAAAGTTATATATCCTAACCTAAGGCAACATAACATCTCGAATGTAGTATTTCACAACATTCCTGGCGGGTCGGCCCCACTTCTCGGTGGGAACATTATTTACGTCTATAACGTAATATAACCTAACCTAACCAATCTAGACCCTCGCTGGTAATGTTTTACAAAAGCCCGGTCGTGTCGGCCCGTACTTCTCGGTGGGGACATCATTTACGTCTATAACGTTATATATCCTAACCTAAGGGAACCTAACATCTCGGATGTAGTATTTCACAACATTCCTGGCGGCTCGGCCCCTACTTCTCGGTGGGCACATTATATACGTCTATATCGTAATATAACCTAACCTAACCCATCTAGACCCTCGCTGGTAATGTTTTACAAAATCCCGGTAGTGTCGGCCCGTACTTCTCGGTGGGGACATTATTTACGTCTATAACGTTATATATCCTAACCTAAGGGAACCTAACATCTCGGATGTAGTATTTCACAACATTCCTGGCGGGGCGGCCGCTACTTCTCGGTGGGCACATTATATACGTCTATAACGTAATATAACCTAACCTAACCCATCTAGCCCCTCGCTTGTAATGTTTTACAGAATCCCGGTCATGTCGGCCCGTACTTTTCCGTGGGGACATTTTACACGTCTATAATTTTATATATCCTAACCTAAGGGGACCTAACATCTCGGATGTAGTATTTCCCAACATTCCTGCCGGGTCGGCCCCTACTTCTCGGTGGGCACATTATATACGTCTCTATCGTAATATAACATAACCTAACCCATCTAGACCCTCGCTGGTAATGTTTTACAAAATCCCGGTCGTGTCGGCACATACTTCTCCGTGGGGACATTATATACGTCTATATCGTTATATATCCTAACCTAAGGCAACTTAACCTCTCGGATGTAGTATTTTCCAACATTCTTGGCGGGTCGGACCCTACTTCTCGGTGGGCACATTATATACGTCTACATCGTAATACAACCTAACCTAACCCATCTAATCCCTCGTTGTTAATGTTTTACAAAATCCCGGTCGCGTCGGCACGTACGTCTCGGAGCGGACATTATATACCTCTATAACGTTATATATCCTAACCTAAGGGAACCTAACATCTCGAATGTAGTATTTCACAACATTCCTGGCGGGTTGGACCCTACTTCTCGGTGGGCACAATATATACGCCTATATCGTAATATAACCTAACCTAACCCATCTAGACCCTCGCTGGTAATGTTTTACAAAATCCCGGTCATGTCGGCCCGTACTTTTCCGTGGGGACATTTTACACGTCTATAATTTTATATATCCTAACCTAAGGGGACCTAACATCTCGGATGTAGTATTTCCCAACATTCCTGCCGGGTCGGCCCCTACTTCTCGGTGGGCACATTATATACGTCTCTATCGTAATATAACCTAACCTAACCCATCTAGACCCTCGCTGGTAATATTTTACAAAATCCCGGTAGTGTCGGCCCGTACTTCTCGGTGGGGACATTATTTACGTCTATAACGTTATATATCCTAACCTAAGGGAACCTAACATCTCGGATGTAGTATTTCACAACATTCCTGGCGGGTCGGCCCCTACTTCTCGGTGGGCACATTATATACGTCTATATCGTAATATAACATAACCTAACCCATCTAGACCCTCGCTGGTAATGTTTTACAAAATCCCGGTCGTGTCGGCACATACTTCTCCGTGGGGACATTATATACGTCTATATCGTTATATATCCTAACCTAAGGCAACTTAACCTCTCGGATGTAGTATTTTCCAACATTCTTGGCGGGTCGGACCCTACTTCTCGGTGGGCACATTATATACGTCTACATCGTAATACAACCTAACCTAACCCATCTAATCCCTCGTTGTTAATGTTTTACAAAATCCCGGTCGCGTCGGCACGTACGTCTCGGAGCGGACATTATATACCTCTATAACGTTATATATCCTAACCTAAGGGAACCTAACATCTCGAATGTAGTATTTCACAACATTCCTGGCGGGTTGGACCCTACTTCTCGGTGGGCACAATATATACGCCTATATCGTAATATAACCTAACCTAACCCATCTAGACCCTCGCTGGTAATGTTTTACAAAATCCCGGTCGTGGCGGCCCGTACTTTTCCGTGGGGACATTATATACGTCTATAATTTTATATAGCCTAACCTAAGGGAACCTAACATCTCGGATGTAGTATTTTCCAACATTCCTGGCGGGTCGGACCCTACTTCTCGGTGGGCACATTATATACGTCTATATCGTAATATAACCTAAACTAACCCATCTAGACCCTCGCTGGTAATGGTTTACAAAATCCCGGTCATGTCGGCCCGTACTTTTCCGTGGGGACATTTTACACGTCTATAATTTTATATATCCTAACCTAAGGGAACCTAACATCTCGGATGTAGTATTTCACAACATTCCTGGCGGGGCGGCCGCTAATTCTCGGTGGGCACATTATATACGTCTATAACGTAATATAACCTAACCTAACCCATCTAGACCCTCGCTGTTAATGTTTTACAGTATCCCGGTCGTGTCGGCCCGTACTTCTCGGTGGGGACATTATTTACGTCTATAATGTTATATATCCTAACCTAAGGGAACATAACATCTCGGATGTAGTATTTCACAACATTCCTGGCGGGTCGGCCCCTACTTCTCGGTGGGCACATTATATACGTCTATATCGTAATATAACATAACCTAACCCATCTAGACCCTCGCTGGTAATGTTTTACAAAATCCCGGTCGTGTCGGCCCATACTTCTCCGTGGGGACATTATATACGTCTATATCGTTATATATCCTAACCTAAGGCAACCTAACATCTCGGATGTAGTATTTTCCAACATTCCTGGCGGGGCGGCCGCTACTTCTCGGTGGGCACATTATATACGTCTGTAACGTAATATAACCTAACCTAACCCATCTAGCCCCTAGCTGGGAATGATTTACAGAATCCCGGTCGTGTCGTCCCGTACGTCTCGGTGCGGACATTATGTACGTCTATAACGTTATATATCCTAACCTAAGGCAACTTAACCTCTCGGATGTAGTATTTTCCAACATTCTTGGCGGGTCGGACCCTACTTCTCGGTGGGCGCATTATATACGTCTACATCGTAATACAACCTAACCTAACCCATCTAATCCCTCGTTGTTAATGTTTTACAAAATCCCGGTCGCGTCGGCACGTACGTCTCGGTGCGGACATTATATACCTCTATAACGTTATATATCCTAACCTAAGGCAACCTAACATCTCGGATGTAGTATTTCACAACATTCCTGGCGGGTCGGCCCCTACTTCTCGGTGGGCACATTATATACGTCTGTAACGTAATATAACCTAACCTAAGCCACCTACACCCTCGCTTGTAATGTTTCACAGAATCCCGTTCGTGTCTTCCCGTACGTCTCGAAGCCGGACATTATATACGTCTATAAAGTTATATATCCTAACCTAAGGCAACTTAACATCTCGGACGTAGTATTTTCCAACATTCCTGGCGGGTCGGCCCCTACTTCTCGGTGGGCACATTATATACGTCTATAACGTTATATATCCTAACCAAAGGCAACTTAACATCTCGGATGTAGTATTTTCCAACATTCCTGGCGTGTCGGACCCTACTTCTCGGTGGGCACATTATATACGTCTATATCGTAATATAACCTAAACTAACCCATCTAGACCCTCGCTGGTAATGTTTACAAAATCCCGGTCATGTCGGCCCGTACTTTTCCGTGGGGACATTTTACACGTCTATAATTTTATATATCCTAACTTAAGGGAAGCTAACATCTCGGATGTAGTATTTTCCAACATTCCTTGCGGGTCGGCCCCTACTTCTCGGTGGGCACATTATATACGTCTATATCGTAATATAACCTAACCTAACCCATCTAGACCCTCGCTGGTAATGTTTTACAAAATCCCGGTCGTGGCGGCCCGTACTGTTCCGTGGGGACATTATATACGTCTATAATTTTATATATCCTAACCTAAGGGGACCTAACATCTCGGATGTAGTATTTTCCAACATTCCTGCCGGGTCGGCCCCTACTTCTCGGTGGGCACATTATATACGTCTATATCGTAATATAACCTAACCTAACCCATCTAGACCCTCGCTGGTAATATTTTACAGAATCCCGGTCGTGTCGTCTCGTACGTCTCGGTGCGGACATTATATACGTCTATAATAATATACGTCTATAACCTAAGGGAACCTAACATCTCGGATGTAGTATTTCACAACATTCCTGGCTGGTGGGCCCCACTTCTCGGTGGGAACATTATATACGTTTATAACGTAGTATAACCTAACCTAACCCATCTAGACCCTCGCTGGTAATGTTTTACAAAATTCCGGTCGTGGCGGCCCGTACTGTTCCGTGGGGACATTATATACGTCTATAATTTTATATATCCTAACCTAAGGGGACCTAACATCTCGGATGTAGTATTTTCCAACATTCCTGCCGGGTCGGCACCTACTTCTCGGTGGGCACATTATATACGTCTATATCGTAATATAACCTAACCTAACCCATCTAGACCCTCGCTGGTAATATTTTACAAAATCCCGGTAGTGTCGGCCCGTACTTCTCGGTGGGGACATTATTTACGTCTATAACGTTATATATCCTAACCTAAGGGAACCTAACATCTCGGATGTAGTATTTCACAACATTCCTGGCGGGTCGGCCCCTACTTCTCGGTGGGCACATTATATACGTCTATATCGTAATATAACATAACCTAACCCATCTAGACCCTCGCTGGTAGTGTTTTACAAAATCCCGGTCGTGTCGGCCCATACTTCTCCGTGGGGACATTATATACGTCTATATCGTTATATATCCTAACCTAAGGCAACTTAACCTCTCGGATGTAGTATTTTCCAACATTCTTGGCGGGTCGGACCCTACTTCTCGGTGGGCACATTATATACGTCTACATCGTAATACAACCTAACCTAACCCATCTAATCCCTCGTTGTTAATGTTTTACAAAATCCCGGTCGCGTCGGCACGTACGTCTCGGAGCGGACATTATATACCTCTATAACGTTATATATCCTAACCTAAGGGAACCTAACATCTCGAATGTTTTACAGTATCCCGGTCGTGTCGGCCCGTACTTCTCGGTGGGGACATTATTTACGTCTATAATGTTATATATCCTAACCTAAGGGAACCTAACATCTCGGATGTAGTATTTCACAACATTCCTGGCGGGTCGGCCCCTACTTCTCGGTGGGCACATTATATACGTCTATATCGTAATATAACATAACCTAACCCATCTGGACCCTCGCTGGTAATGTTTTACAAAATCCCGGTCGTGTCGGCCCATACTTCTCCGTGGGGACATTATATACGTCTATATCGTTATATATCCTAACCTAAGGCAACCTAACATCTCGGATGTAGTATTTTCCAACATTCCTGGCGGGGCGGCCGCTACTTCTCGGTGGGCACATTATATACGTCTGTAACGTAATATAACCTAACCTAACCCATCTAGCCCTTAGCTGGGAATGTTTTACAGAATCCCGGTCGTGTCGTCCCGTACGTCTCGGTGCGGACATTATGTACGTCTATAATTTTATATAGCCTAACCTAAGGGAACCTAACATCTCGGATGTAGTATTTTCCAACATTCCTGGCGGGTCGGACCCTACTTCTCGGTGGGCACATTATATACGTCTATATCGTAATATAACCTAAACTAACCCATCTAGACCCTCGCTGGTAATGTTTTACAAAATCCCGGTCGTGGCGGCCCGTACTTTTCCGTGGGGACATTATATACGTCTATAATTTTATATATCCTAACCTAAGGGAACCTAACATCTCGGATGTAGTATTTTCCAACATTCCTGCCGGGTCGGCCCCTACTTCTCGGTGGGCACATTATCTACGTCTATATCGTAATATAACCTAACCTAACCCATCTAGACCCTCGCTGGTAATGTTTTACAAAATCCCGGTAGTGTCGGCCCGTACTTCTCGGTGGGGACATTATTTACGTCTATAACGTTATATATCCTAACCTAAGGGAACCTAACATCTCGGATGTAGTATTTCACAACATTCCTGGCGGGGCGGCCGCTACTTCTCGGTGGGCACATTATATACGTCTATAACGTAATATAACCTAACCTAACCCATCTAGCCCCTCGCTTGTAATGTTTTACAGAATCCCGGTCGTGTCGTCCCGTACGTCTCGGTGCGGACATTATGTACGTCTATAACGTTATATATCCTAACCAAAGGCAACCTAACATCTCGAATGTAGTATTTCACAACATTCCTGGCGGGTCGGACCCTACTTCTCGGTGGGCACATTATATACGTCTATATCGTAATATAACCTAACCTAACCCATCTAGACCCTCGCTGGTAATGTTTTACAAAATCCCGGTCGTGGCGGCCCGTACTTTTCCGTGGGGACATTATATACGTCTATAATTTTATATATCCTAACCTAAGGGAACCTAACATCTCGGATGTAGTATTTTCCAACATTCCTGCCGGGTCGGACCCTACTTCTCGGTGGGCACATTATCTACGTCTATATCGTAATATAACCTAACCTAACCCATCTAGACCCTCGCTGGTAATGTTTTACAGAATCCCGGTCGTGTCGTCTCGTACGTCTCGGTGCGGACATTATATACGTCTATAACGTTATATATCCTAACCAAAGGCAACTTTACATCTCGGATGTAGTATTTTCCAACATTCCTGGCGGGTCGGACCCTACTTCTCGGTGGGCACATTATATACGTCCATATCGTAATATAACCTAAACTAACCCATCTAGACCCTCGCTGGTAATGTTTTACAAAATCCCGGTCATGTCGGCCCGTACTTTTCCGTGGGGACATTTTACACGTCTATAATTTTATATATCCTAACCTAAGGGAAGCTAACATCTCGGATGTAGTATTTCCCAACATTCCTGGCGGGTCGGCCCCTACTTCTCGGTGGGCACATTATATACGTCTATATCGTAATATAACCTAACCTAACCCATCTAGACCCTCGCTGGTAATGTTTTACAAAATCCCGGTCGTGGCGGCCCGTACTGTTCCGTGGGGACATTATATACGTCTATAATTTTATATATCCTAACCTAAGGGGACCTAACATCTCGGATGTAGTATTTTCCAACATTCCTGCCGGGTCGGCCCCTACTTCTCGGTGGGCACATTATATACGTCTATATCGTAATATAACCTAACCTAACCCATCTAGACCCTCGCTGGTAATGTTTTACAAAATCCCGGTCGTGGCGGCCCGTACTTTTCCGTGGGGACATTATATACGTCTATAATTTTATATATCCTAACCTAAGGGAACCTAACATCTCGGATGTAGTATTTTCCAACATTCCTGCCGGGTCGGCCCCTACTTCTCGGTGGGCACATTATCTACGTCTATATCGTAATATAACCTAACCTAACCCATCTAGACCCTCGCTGGTAATGTTTTACAAAATCCCGGTAGTGTCGGCCCGTACTTCTCGGTGCGGACATTATGTACGTCTATAAAGTTATATATCCTAACCAAAGGCAACCTAACATCTCGAATGTAGTATTTCACAACATTCCTGGCGGGTCGGACCCTACTTCTCGGTGGGCACATTATATACGTCTATATCGTAATATAACCTAACCTAACCCATCTAGACCCTCGCTGGTAATGTTTTACAAAATCCCGGTCGTGGCGGCCCGTACTTTTCCGTGGGGACATTATATACGTCTATAATTTTATATATCCTAACCTAAGGGAACCTAACATCTCGGATGTAGTATTTTCCAACATTCCTGCCGGGTCGGCCCCTACTTCTCGGTGGGCACATTATCTACGTCTATATCGTAATATAACCTAACCTAACCCATCTAGACCCTCGCTGGTAATGTTTTACAGAATCCCGGTCGTGTCGTCTCGTACGTCTCGGTGCGGACATTATATACGTCTATAACGTTATATATCCTAACCAAAGGCAACTTTACATCTCGGATGTAGTATTTTCCAACCTTCCTGGCGGGTCGGACCCTACTTCTCGGTGGGCACATTATATACGTCTATATCGTAATATAACCTAAACTAACCCATCTAGACCCTCGCTGGTAATGTTTTACAAAATCCCGGTCATGTCGGCCCGTACTTTTCCGTGGGGACATTTTACACGTCTATAATTTTATATATCCTAACCTAAGGGAAGCTAACATCTCGGATGTAGTATTTCCCAACATTCCTGGCGGGTCGGCCCCTACTTCTCGGTGGGCACATTATATACGTCTATATCGTAATATAACCTAACCTAACCCATCTAGACCCTCGCTGGTAATGTTTTACAAAATCCCGGTCGTGGCGGCCCGTACTTCTCGGTGGGGACATTATTTATGTCTATAACGTTATATATCCTAACCTAAGGGAACCTAACATCTCGGATGTAGTATTTCACAACATTCCTGGCGGGTCGGCCCCTACTTCTCGGTGGGCACATTATATACGTCTATATCGTAATATAACATAACCTAACCCATCTAGACCCTCGCTGGTAATGTTTTACAAAATCCCGGTCGTGTCGGCCCATACTTCTCCGTGGGGACATTATATACGTCTATATCGTTATATATCCTAACCTAAGGCAACTTAACCTCTCGGATGTAGTATTTTCCAACATTCTTGGCGGGTCGGACCCTACTTCTCGGTGGGCACATTATATACGTCTACATCGTAATACAACCTAACCTAACCCATCTAATCCCTCGTTGTTAATGTTTTACAAAATCCCGGTCGCGTCGGCACGTACGTCTCGGAGCGGACATTATATACCTCTATAACGTTATATATCCTAACCTAAGGGGACCTAACATCTCAGATGTAGTATTTTCCAACATTCCTGCCGGGTCGGCCCCTACTTCTCGGTGGGCACATTATATACGTCTATATCGTAATATAACCTAAACTAACCCATCTAGACCCTCGCTGGTAATGGTTTACAAAATCCCGGTCATGTCGGCCCGTACTTTTCCGTGGGGACATTATATACGTCTATATCGTTATATATCCTAACCTAAGGCAACCTAACATCTCGGATGTAGTATTTTCCAACATTCCTGGCGGGGCGGCCGCTACTTCTCGGTGGGCACATTATATACGTCTATAACGTAATATAACCTAACCTAACCCATCTAGCCCCTAGCTGGGAATGTTTTACAGAATCCCGGTCGTGTCGTCCCGTACGTCTCGGTGCGGACATTATGTACGTCTATAACGTTATATATCCTAACCTAAGGCAACTTAACCTCTCGGATGTAGTATTTTCCAACATTCTTGGCGGGTCGGACCCTACTTCTCGGTGGCCGCATTATATACGTCTACATCGTAATACAACCTAACCTAACCCATCTAATCCCTCGTTGTTAATGTTTTACAAAATCCCGGTCGCGTCGGCACGTACGTCTCGGTGCGGACATTATATACCTCTATAACGTTATATATCCTAACCTAAGGCAACCTAACATCTCGGATGTAGTATTTCACAACATTCCTGGCGGGTCGGCCCCTACTTCTCGGTGGGCACATTATATACGTCTGTAACGTAATATAACCTAACCTAAGCCACCTACACCCTCGCTTGTAATGTTTCACAGAATCCCGTTCGTGTCTTCCCGTACGTCTCGAAGCCGGACATTATATACGTCTATAAAGTTATATATCCTAACCTAAGGCAACTTAACATCTCGGACGTAGTATTTTCCAACATTCCTGGCGGGTCGGCCCCTACTTCTCGGTGGGCACATTATATACGTCTATAACGTTATATATCCTAACCAAAGGCAACTTAACATCTCGGATGTAATATTTTCCAACATTCCTGGCGTGTCGGACCCTACTTCTCGGTGGGCACATTATATACGTCTATATCGTAATATAACCTAAACTAACCCATCTAGACCCTCGCTGGTAATGTTTACAAAATCCCGGTCATGTCGGCCCGTACTTTTCCGTGGGGACATTTTACACGTCTATAATTTTATATATCCTAACTTAAGGGAAGCTAACATCTCGGATGTAGTATTTTCCAACATTCCTTGCGGGTCGGCCCCTACTTCTCGGTGGGCACATTATATACGTCTATATCGTAATATAACCTAACCTAACCCATCTAGACCCTCGCTGGTAATGTTTTACAAAATCCCGGTCGTGGCGGCCCGTACTGTTCCGTGGGGACATTATATACGTCTATAATTTTATATATCCTAACCTAAGGGGACCTAACATCTCGGATGTAGTATTTTCCAACATTCCTGCCGGGTCGGCCCCTACTTCTCGGTGGGCACATTATATACGTCTATATCGTAATATAACCTAACCTAACCCATCTAGACCCTCGCTGGTAATATTTTACAGAATCCCGGTCGTGTCGTCTCGTACGTCTCGGTGCGGACATTATATACGTCTATAACGTTATATATCCTAACCTAAGGGAACCTAACATCTCGGATGTAGTATTTCACAACATTCCTGGCTGGGGGGCCCCACTTCTCGGTGGGAACATTATATACGTTTATAACGTAGTATAACCTAACCTAACCCATCTAGACCCTCGCTGGTAATGTTTTACAAAATTCCGGTCGTGGCGGCCCGTACTGTTCCGTGGGGACATTATATACGTCTATAATTTTATATATCCTAACCTAAGGGGACCTAACATCTCGGATGTAGTATTTTCCAACATTCCTGCCGGGTCGGCCCCTACTTCTCGGTGGGCACATTATATACGTCTATATCGTAATATAACCTAACCTAACCCATCTAGACCCTCGCTGGTAATATTTCACAAAATCCCGGTAGTGTCGGCCCGTACTTCTCGGTGGGGACATTATTTACGTCTATAACGTTATATATCCTAACCTAAGGGAACCTAACATCTCGGATGTAGTATTTCACAACATTCCTGGCGGGTCGGCCCCTACTTCTCGGTGGGCACATTATATACGTCTATATCGTAATATAACATAACCTAACCCATCTAGACCCTCGCTGGTAATGTTTTACAAAATCCCGGTCGTGTCGGCCCATACTTCTCCGTGGGGACATTATATACGTCTATATCGTTATATATCCTAACCTAAGGCAACCTAACATCTCGGATGTAGTATTTTCCAACATTCCTGGCGGGGCGGCCGCTACTTCTCGGTGGGCACATTATATACGTCTATAACGTAATATAACCTAACCTAACCCATCTAGCCCCTAGCTGGGAATGTTTTACAGAATCCCGGTCGTGTCGTCCCGTACGTCTCGGTGCGGACATTATGTACGTCTATAACGTTATATATCCTAACCTAAGGCAACTTAACCTCTCGGATGTAGTATTTTCCAACATTCTTGGCGGGTCGGACCCTACTTCTCGGTGGGCGCATTATATACGTCTACATCGTAATACAACCTAACCTAACCCATCTAATCCCTCGTTGTTAATGTTTTACAAAATCCCGGTCGCGTCGGCACGTACGTCTCGGTGCGGACATTATATACCTCTATAACGTTATATATCCTAACCTAAGGGAACCTAACATCTCGAATGTAGTATTTCACAACATTCCTGGCGGGTCGGCCCCACTTCTCGGTGGGAACATTATTTACGTCTTTAACGTGATATAACCTAACCTAACCAATCTAGACCCTCGCTGGTAATGTTTTACAAAATCCCGGTCGTGTCGGCCCGTACTTCTCGGTGGGGACATTATTTACGTCTATAACGTTATATATCCTAACCTAAGGGAACCTAACATCTCGGATGTAGTATTTCACAACATTCCTGGCGGGTCGGCCCCTACTTCTCGGTGGGCACATTATATACGTCTATATCGTAATATAACATAACCTAACCCATCTAGACCCTCGCTGGTAATGTTTTACAAAATCCCGGTCGTGTCGGCCCATACTTCTCCGTGGGGACGTTATATACGTCTATATCGTTATATATCCTAACCTAAGGCAACCTAACATCTCGGATGTAGTATTTTCCAACATTCCTGCCGGGTCGGCCCCTACTTCTCGGTGGGCACATTATCTACGTCTATATCGTAATATAACCTAACCTAACCCATCTAGACCCTCGCTGGTAATGTTTTACAGAATCCCGGTCGTGTCGTCTCGTACGTCTCGGTGCGGACATTATATACGTCTATAACGTTATATATCCTAACCAAAGGCAACTTTACATCTCGGATGTAGTATTTTCCAACCTTCCTGGCGGGTCGGACCCTACTTCTCGGTGGGCACATTATATACGTCTATATCGTAATATAACCTAAACTAACCCATCTAGACCCTCGCTGGTAATGTTTTACAAAATCCCGGTCATGTCGGCCCGTACTTTTCCGTGGGGACATTTTACACGTCTATAATTTTATATATCCTAACCTAAGGGAAGCTAACATCTCGGATGTAGTATTTCCCAACATTCCTGGCGGGTCGGCCCCTACTTCTCGGTGGGCACATTATATACGTCTATATCGTAATATAACCTAACCTAACCCATCTAGACCCTCGCTGGTAATGTTTTACAAAATCCCGGTCGTGGCGGCCCGTACTTCTCGGTGGGGACATTATTTACGTCTATAACGTTATATATCCTAACCTAAGGGAACCTAACATCTCGGATGTAGTATTTCACAACATTCCTGGCGGGTCGGCCCCTACTTCTCGGTGGGCACATTATATACGTCTATATCGTAATATAACATAACCTAACCCATCTAGACCCTCGCTGGTAATGTTTTACAAAATCCCGGTCGTGTCGGCCCATACTTCTCCGTGGGGACATTATATACGTCTATATCGTTATATATCCTAACCTAAGGCAACTTAACCTCTCGGATGTAGTATTTTCCAACATTCTTGGCGGGTCGGACCCTACTTCTCGGTGGGCACATTATATACGTCTACATCGTAATACAACCTAACCTAACCCATCTAATCCCTCGTTGTTAATGTTTTACAAAATCCCGGTCGCGTCGGCACGTACGTCTCGGAGCGGACATTATATACCTCTATAACGTTATATATCCTAACCTAAGGGGACCTAACATCTCGGATGTAGTATTTTCCAACATTCCTGCCGGGTCGGCCCCTACTTCTCGGTGGGCACATTATATACGTCTATATCGTAATATAACCTAAACTAACCCATCTAGACCCTCGCTGGTAATGGTTTACAAAATCCCGGTCATGTCGGCCCGTACTTTTCCGTGGGGACATTTTACACGTCTATAATTTTATATATCCTAACCTAAGGTAAGCTAACATCTCGGATGTAGTATTTTCCAACATTCCTGGCTGGTCGGCCCCACTTCTCGGTGGGAATATTATATACGTTTATAACGTAATATAACCTAACCTAAGCCACCTACACCCTCGCTGGTAATGTTTCACAGAATCCCGTTGGTGTCTTCCCGTACGTCTCGAAGCCAGACATTATTTACGTCTATAACGTTATATATCCTAACCTAAGGGAACCTAACATCTCGGATGTAGTATTTCACAACATTCCTGGCGGGGCGGCCGCTACTTCTCGGTGGGCACATTATATACGTCTATAACGTAATATAACCTAACCTAACCCATCTAGACCCTCGCTGTTAATGTTTTACAGTATCCCGGTCGTGTCGGCCCGTACTTCTCGGTGGGGACATTATTTACGTCTATAATGTTATATATCCTAACCTAAGGGAACCTAACATCTCGGATGTAGTATTTCACAACATTCCTGGCGGGTCGGCCCCTACTTCTCGGTGGGCACATTATATACGTCTATATCGTAATATAACATAACCTAACCCATCTAGACCCTCGCTGGTAATGTTTTACAAAATCCCGGTCGTGTCGGCCCATACTTCTCCGTGGGGACATTATATACGTCTATATCGTTATATATCCTAACCTAAGGCAACCTAACATCTCGGATGTAGTATTTTCCAACATTCCTGGCGGGGCGGCCGCTACTTCTCGGTGGGCACATTATATACGTCTATAACGTAATATAACCTAACCTAACCCATCTAGCCCCTAGCTGGGAATGTTTTACAGAATCCCGGTCGTGTCGTCCCGTACGTCTCGGTGCGGACATTATGTACGTCTATAACGTTATATATCCTAACCTAAGGCAACTTAACCTCTCGGATGTAGTATTTTCCAACATTCTTGGCGAGTCGGACCCTACTTCTCGGTGGCCGCATTATATACGTCTACATCGTAATACAACCTAACCTAACCCATCTAATCCCTCGTTGTTAATGTTTTACAAAATCCCGGTCGCGTCGGCACGTACGTCTCGGTGCGGACATTATATACCTCTATAACGTTATATATCCTAACCTAAGGCAACCTAACATCTCGGATGTAGTATTTCACAACATTCCTGGCGGGTCGGCCCCTACTTCTCGGTGGGCACATTATATACGTCTGTAACGTAATATAACCTAACCTAAGCCACCTACACCCTCGCTTGTAATGTTTCACAGAATCCCGTTCGTGTCTTCCCGTACGTCTCGAAGCCGGACATTATATACGTCTATAAAGTTATATATCCTAACCTAAGGCAACTTAACATCTCGGACGTAGTATTTTCCAACATTCCTGGCGGGTCGGCCCCTACTTCTCGGTGGGCACATTATATACGTCTATAACGTTATATATCCTAACCAAAGGCAACTTAACATCTCGGATGTAATATTTTCCAACATTCCTGGCGTGTCGGACCCTACTTCTCGGTGGGCACATTATATACGTCTATATCGTAATATAACCTAAACTAACCCATCTAGACCCTCGCTGGTAATGTTTACAAAATCCCGGTCATGTCGGCCCGTACTTTTCCGTGGGGACATTTTACACGTCTATAATTTTATATATCCTAACTTAAGGGAAGCTAACATCTCGGATGTAGTATTTTCCAACATTCCTTGCGGGTCGGCCCCTACTTCTCGGTGGGCACATTATATACGTCTATATCGTAATATAACCTAACCTAACCCATCTAGACCCTCGCTGGTAATGTTTTACAAAATCCCGGTCGTGGCGGCCCGTACTGTTCCGTGGGGACATTATATACGTCTATAATTTTATATATCCTAACCTAAGGGGACCTAACATCTCGGATGTAGTATTTTCCAACATTCCTGCCGGGTCGGCCCCTACTTCTCGGTGGGCACATTATATACGTCTATATCGTAATATAACCTAACCTAACCCATCTAGACCCTCGCTGGTAATATTTTACAGAATCCCGGTCGTGTCGTCTCGTACGTCTCGGTGCGGACATTATATACGTCTATAACGTTATATATCCTAACCTAAGGGAACCTAACATCTCGGATGTAGTATTTCACAACATTCCTGGCTGGTGGGCCCCACTTCTCGGTGGGAACATTATATACGTTTATAACGTAGTATAACCTAACCTAACCCATCTAGACCCTCGCTGGTAATGTTTTACAAAATTCCGGTCGTGGCGGCCCGTACTGTTCCGTGGGGACATTATATACGTCTATAATTTTATATATCCTAACCTAAGGGGACCTAACATCTCGGATGTAGTATTTTCCAACATTCCTGCCGGGTCGGCCCCTACTTCTCGGTGGGCACATTATATACGTCTATATCGTAATATAACCTAACCTAACCCATCTAGACCCTCGCTGGTAATATTTCACAAAATCCCGGTAGCGTCGGCCCGTACTTCTCGGTGGGGACATTATTTACGTCTATAACGTTATATATCCTAACCTAAGGGAACCTAACATCTCGGATGTAGTATTTCACAACATTCCTGGCGGGTCGGCCCCTACTTCTCGGTGGGAACATTATTTACGTCTTTAACGTGATATAACCTAACCTAACCAATCTAGACCCTCGCTGGTAATGTTTTACAAAATCCCGGTCGTGTCGGCCCGTACTTCTCGGTGGGGACATTATTTACGTCTATAACGTTATATATCCTAACCTAAGGGAACCTAACATCTCGGATGTAGTATTTCACAACATTCCTGGCGGGTCGGCCCCTACTTCTCGGTGGGCACATTATATACGTCTATATCGTAATATAACATAACCTAACCCATCTAGACCCTCGCTGGTAATGTTTTACAAAATCCCGGTCGTGTCGGCCCATACTTCTCCGTGGGGACGTTATATACGTCTATATCGTTATATATCCTAACCTAAGGCAACCTAACATCTCGGATGTAGTATTTTCCAACATTCCTGGCGGGGCGGCCGCTACTTCTCGGTGGGCACATTATATACGTCTATAACGTAATATAACCTAACCTAACCCATCTAGCACCTAGCTGGGAATGTTTTACAGAATCCCGGTCGTGTCGTCCCGTACGTCTCGGTGCGGACATTATGTACGTCTATAACGTTATATATCCTAACCTAAGGCAACTTAACCTCTCGGATGTAGTATTTTCCAACATTCTTGGCGGGTCGGACCCTACTTCTCGGTGGGCGCATTATATACGTCTACATCGTAATACAACCTAACCTAACCCATCTAATCCCTCGTTGTTAATGTTTTACAAAATCCCGGTCGCGTCGGCACGTACGTCTCGGTGCGGACATTATATACCTCTATAACGTTATATATCCTAACCAAAGGCAACTTAACATCTCGGATGTAATATTTTCCAACATTCCTGGCGGGTCGGACCCTACTTCTCGGTGGGCACATTATATACGTCTATATCGTGATATAACCTAACCTAACCCATCTAGACCCTGGCTGGTAATGTTTTACAAAATTCCGGTCGTGTCGGCCCGTACTTCTCGGTGGGGACATTATATACGTCTGTAACGTTATATACCCTAACCTAAGAGAAACTAACATCTCGGATGTAGTATTTTCCAACATGCCTGGCGGGTCGGCACCTACTTCTCGGTGGGCACATTATATACGTCTATATCGTAGCATAACCCAACCTAACCCATCGAGACCCTCGCTGGTAATGTTTTACAAAATCCCGGTCGTGTCGGCCCATACATCTCGGTGAGGACATTATATACGTCTATAACGTTATATATCCTAACCTAAGGGAACCTAACATCTCGGATGTAGTATTTCACAACATTCCTGGCGGGTCGGCTCCTATTTCTCGGTGGGCACATTATATACGTCTATATCGTAATATAACCTAACCTAACCCATCTAGACCCTCGCTGGTAATGTTTGACAAAATCCCGGTCGTGCCGGCCCATACTTCTCCGTGGGGACATTATATACGTCTATATCGTTATATATCCTAATCTAAGGCAACCTAACATCTCGGATGTAGTATTTCACAACATTCCTGGCGGGTCGGCCCCTACTTCTCGGTGGGCACATTATATACGTCTGTAACGTAATATAACCTAACCTAAGCCACCTACACCCTCGCTTGTAATGTTTCACAGAATCCCGTTCGTGTCTTCCCGTACGTCTCGAAGCCGGACATTATATACGTCTATAAAGTTATATATCCTAACCTAAGGCAACCTAACATCTCGGATGTAGTATTTCACAACATTCCTGGCGGGTCGGCCCCAGTTCTCGGTGGGAACATTATATACGTTTATAACGTAATATAACCTAACCTAACCCATCTAGCCCCTCGCTGGTTATGTTTTACAAAATCCCAGTCGTGTCGGCCCGTACTTTTCCGTGGGGACATTATATACGTCTATAATTTTATATATCCTAACCTAAGGCAACTTAACATCTCGGACGTAGTATTTTCCAACATTCCTGGCGGGTCGGCCCCTACTTCTCGGTGGGCACACTATATACGTCTATATCGTAATATAACCTAACCTAACCCATCTAGACCCTCGCTGGTAATGTTTTACAAAATCCCGGTCGTGTCGGCCCGTACTCCTCCGTGGGGACATTATATACGTCTATATCGTTATATATCCTAACCTAAGGCAACCTAACATCTCGGATGTAGCATTTCACAACATTCCTGGCTGGTCGGCCCCACTTCTCGGTGGGAACATTATATACGTCTATATCGTAATATAACCTAACCTAACACATCTAGACCCTCGCTGGTAATGTTTTACAGAATCCCGGTCGTGTCGTCTCGTACGTCTCGGTGCGGACATTATATACGTCTATAACGTTATATATCCTAACCAAAGGCAACTTAACATCTCGGATGTAGTATTTTCCAACATTCCTGGCGGGTCGGCCCCTACTTCTTGGTGGGCACATTATATACGTCTGTAACGTAATATAACCTAATCTAAGCCACCTACACCCTCGCTTGTAATGTTTCACAGAATCCCGTTCGTGTCTTCCCGTACGTGTCGAAGCCGGACATTATATACGTCTATAAAGTCATATATCCTAACCTAAGGCAACTTAACATCTCGGATGTAGTATTTCACAACATTCCTGGCGGGTCGGCCCCAGTTCTCGGTGGGAACGTTATATACGTTTATAACGTAATATAACCTAACCTAACCCATCTAGCCCCTCGCTGGTTATGTTTTACAAAATCCCAGTCGTGTCGGCCCGTACATTTCCGTGGGGACATTATATACGTCTATAATTTTATATATCCTAACCTAAGGCAACTTGACATCTCGGATGTAGTATTTTCCAACATTCCTGGCGGGTCGGCCCCTACTTCTCGGGGGGCACATTATATACGTCTATATCGTAATATAACCTAACCTAACCCATCTAGACCCTCGCTGGTAATGTTTTACAAAATCCCGGTCGTGTCGGCCCGTACTTCTCCGTGTGGACATCATATACGTCTATATCGTTATATATCCTAACCTAAGGCAACTTAACATCTCCGATGTAGTATTTCACAACATTCCTGGCGGGGCGGCGCCAATTCTCGGTGGGCACATTATATACGTCTATATCGTAATATAACCTAACCTAAGCCACCTACACCCCCGCTGGTAATGTTTCACAGAATCCGGTTCGTGTCTTCCCGTACGTCTCGAAGCCGGACATTATATACGTCTATAAAGTTATATATCCTAACCTAAGGCAACCTAACATCTCGAATGTAGTATTTCACAACATCCCTGGCGGGTCGGACCCTACTTCTCGGTGGGCACATTATATACGTCTATATCGTAATATAACCTAACCTAACCCATCTAGACCCTCGCTGGTAATGTTTTACAAAATCCCGGTCTTGTCGGCCCGTACTTCTCGGTGGGGACATTATATACGTATATAACGTTATATATCCTAACCTAAGGGAACCTAACATCTCGGATGTAGTATTTCACAACATTCCTGGCTGGTGGGCCCGACTTCTCGGTGGGAACATTATATACGTTTATAACGTAGTATAACCTAACCTAACCCATCTAGACCCTCGCTGGTAATGTTTTACAAAATCCCGGTCTTGTCGGCCCGTACTTCTCGGTGGGGACATTATATACGTATATAACGTTATATATCCTAACCTAAGGGAACCTAACATCTCGGATGTAGTATTTCACAACATTCCTGGCTGGTGGGCCCGACTTCTCGGTGGGAACATTATATACGTTTATAACGTAGTATAACCTAACCTAACCCATCTAGCCCCTCGCTTGTAATGTTTTTCAGAATCCCGGTCGTGTCGTCCCGTACGTCTCGGTGCGGACATTATGTACGTCTATAACGTTATATATCCTAACCAAAGGCAACCTAACATCTCGAATGTAGTATTTCACAACATTCCTGGCGGGTCGGACCCTACTTCTCGGTGGGCACATTATATAAGTCTATATCGTAATATAACCTAACCTAACCCATCTAGACCCTCGCTGGTAATGTTTTACAAAATCCCGGTCGTGGCGGCCCGTACCTTTCCGTGGGGACATTATATACGTCTATAATTTTATATATCCTAACCTAAGGGAACCTAACATCTCGGATGTAGTATTTTCCAACATTCCTGCCGGGTCGGCCCCTACTTCTCGGTGGGCACATTATCTACGTCTATATCGTAATATAACCTAACCTAACCTATCTAGACCCTCGCTGGTAATGTTTTACAAAATCCCGGTCGTGGCGGCCCGTACTTTTCCGTGGGGACATTATATACGTCTATAATTTTATATATCCTAACCTCAGGGAACCTAACATCTCGGATGTGGTATTTCACAACATTCCTGGCTGGTCGGCCCCACTTCTCGGTGGGAACATTATATACGTTTATAACGTAATATAACCTAACCTAAGCCACCTACACCCTCGCTGGTAATGTTTCACAGAATCCCGTTCGTGTCTTCCCGTACGTCTCGAAGCCGGACATTATATACGTCTATAAAGTTATATATCCTAACCTAAGGCAACCTAACATCTCGAATGTAGTATTTCACAACATTCCTGGCGGGCCGGCCCCACTTCTCGGTGGGAACATTATTTACGTCTATAACGTAATATAACCTAACCTAACCAATCTAGACCCTCGCTGGTAATGTTTTACAAAAGCCCGGTCGTGTCGGCCCGTACTTCTCGGTGGGGACATCATTTACGTCTATAACGTTATATATCCTAACCTAAGGGAACCTAACATCTCGGATGTAGTATTTCACAACATTCCTGGCGGCTCGGCCCCTACTTCTCGGTGGGCACATTATATACGTCTATATCGTAATATAACCTAACCTAACCCATCTAGACCCTCGCTGGTAATGTTTTACAAAATCCCGGTAGTGTCGGCCCGTACTTCTCGGTGGGGACATTATTTACGTCTATAACGTTATATATCCTAACCTAAGGGAACCTAACATCTCGGATGTAGTATTTCACAACATTCCTGGCGGGGCGGCCGCTACTTCTCGGTGGGCACATTATATACGTCTATAACGTAATATAACCTAACCTAACCCATCTAGCCCCTCGCTTGTAATGTTTTACAGAATCCCGGTCGTGTCGTCCCGTACGTCTCGGTGCGGACATTATGTACGTCTATAACGTTATATATCCTAACCAAAGGCAACCTAACATCTCGAATGTAGTATTTCACAACATTCCTGGCGGGTCGGACCCTACTTCTCGGTGGGCACATTATATAAGTCAATATCGTAATATAACCTAACCTAACCCATCTAGACCCTCGCTGGTAATGTTTTACAAAATCCCGGTCGTGGCGGCCCGTACTTTTCCGTGGGGACATTATATACGTCTATAATTTTATATATCCTAACCTAAGGGAACCTAACATCTCGGATGTAGTATTTTCCAACATTCCTGCCGGCTCGGCCCCTACTTCTCGGTGGGCACATTATCTACGTCTATATCGTAATATAACCTAACCTAACCTATCTAGACCCTCGCTGGTAATGTTTTACAAAATCCCGGTCGTGGCGGCCCGTACTTTTCCGTGGGGACATTATATACGTCTATAATTTTATATATCCTAACCTCAGGGAACCTAACATCTTGGATGTGGTATTTCACAACATTCCTGCCTGGTCGGCCCCACTTCTCGGTGGGAACATTATATACGTTTATAACGTAATATAACCTAACCTAAGCCACCTACACCCTCGCTGGTAATGTTTCACAGAATCCCGTTCGTGTCTTCCCGTACGTCTCGAAGCCGGACATTATATACGTCTATAAAGTTATATATCCTAACCTAAGGCAACCTAACATCTCGAATGTAGTATTTCACAACATTCCTGGCGGGTCGGCCCCACTTCTCGGTGGGAACATTATTTACGTCTATAACGTAATATAACCTAACCTAACCAATCTAGACCCTCGCTGGTAATGTTTTACAAAAGCCCGGTCGTGTCGGCCCGTACTTCTCGGTGGGGACATCATTTACGTCTATAACGTTATATATCCTAACCTAAGGGAACCTAACATCTCGGATGTAGTATTTCACAACATTCCTGGCGGCTCGGCCCCTACTTCTCGGTGGGCACATTATATACGTCTATATCGTAATATAACCTAACCTAACCCATCTAGACCCTCGCTGGTAATGTTTTACAAAATCCCGGTAGTGTCGGCCCGTACTTCTCGGTGGGGACATTATTTACGTCTATAACGTTATATATCCTAACCTAAGGGAACCTAACATCTCGGATGTAGTATTTCACAACATTCCTGGCGGGGCGGCCGCTACTTCTCGGTGGGCACATTATATACGTCTATAACGTAATATAACCTAACCTAACCCATCTAGCCCCTCGCTTGTAATGTTTTACAGAATCCCGGTCGTGTCGTCCCGTACGTCTCGGTGCGGACATTATGTACGTCTATAACGTTATATATCCTAACCAAAGGCAACCTAACATCTCGAATGTAGTATTTCACAACATTCCTGGCGGGTCGGACCCTACTTCTCGGTGGGCACATTATATAAGTCTATATCGTAATATAACCTAACCTAACCCATCTAGACCCTCGCTGGTAATGTTTTACAAAATCCCGGTCGTGGCGGCCCGTACTTTTCCGTGGGGACATTATATACGTCTATAATTTTATATATCCTAACCTAAGGGAACCTAACATCTCGGATGTAGTATTTTCCAACATTCCTGCCGGGTCGGCCCCTACTTCTCGGTGCGCACATTATCTACGTCTATATCGTAATATAACCTAACCTAACCCATCTAGACCCTCGCTGGTAATGTTTTACAGAATCCCGGTCGTGTCGTCTCGTACGTCTCGGTGCGGACATTATATACGTCTATAACGTTATATATCCTAACCAAAGGCAACTTAGCATCTCGGATGTAGTATTTTCCAGCATTCCTGGCGGGTCGGACCCTACTTCTCGGTGGGCACATTATATACGTCTATATCGTAATATAACCTAACCTAACCTATCTAGACCCTCGCTGGTAATGTTTTACAAAATCCCGGTCGTGGCGGCCCGTACTTTTCCGTGGGGACATTATATACGTCTATAATTTTATATATCCTAACCTAAGGGAACCTAACGTCTCGGATGTGGTATTTCACAACATTCCTGGCTGGTCGGCCCCACTTCTCGGTGGGAATATTATATACGTTTATAACGTAATATAACCTAACCTAAGCCACCTACACCCTCGCTGGTAATGTTTCACAGAATCCCGTTCGTGTCTTCCCGTACGTCTCGAAGCCGGACATTATATACGTCTATAAAGTTATATATCCTAACCTAAGGCAACCTAACATCTCGAATGTAGTATTTCACAACATTCCAGGCGGGTCGGACCCTACTTCTCGGTGGGAACATTATTTACGTCTATAACGTAATATAACCTAACCTAACCAATCTAGACCCTCGCTGGTAATGTTTTACAAAAGCCCGGTCGTGTCGGCCCGTACTTCTCGGTGGGGACATCATTTACGTCTATAACGTTATATATCCTAACCTAAGGGAACCTAACATCTCGGATGTAGTATTTCACAACATTCCTGGCGACTCGGCCCCTACTTCTCGGTGGGCACATTATATACGTCTATATCGTAATATAACCTAACCTAACCCATCTAGACCCTCGCTGGTAATGTTTTACAAAATCCCGGTAGTGTCGGCCCGTACTTCTCGGTGGGGACATTATTTACGTCTATAACGTTATATATCCTAACCTAAGGGAACCTAACATCTCGGATGTAGTATTTCACAACATTCCTGGCGGGGCGGCCGCTACTTCTCGGTGGGCACATTATATACGTCTATAACGTAATATAACCTAACCTAACCCATCTAGCCCCTCGCTTGTAATGTTTTACAGAATCCCGGTCGTGTCGTCCCGTACGTCTCGGTGCGGACATTATGTACGTCTATAACGTTATATATCCTAACCAAAGGCAACCTAACATCTCGAATGTAGTATTTCACAACATTCCTGGCGGGTCGGACCCTACTTCTCGGTGGGCACATTATATAAGTCTATATCGTAATATAACCTAACCTAACCCATCTAGACCCTCGCTGGTAATGTTTTACAAAATCCCGGTCGTGGCGGCCCGTACTTTTCCGTGGGGACATTATATACGTCTATAATTTTATATATCCTAACCTAAGGGAACCTAACATCTCGGATGTAGTATTTTCCAACATTCCTGCCGGGTCGGCCCCTACTTCTCGGTGGGCACATTATCTACGTCTATATCGTAATATAACCTAACCTAACCTATCTAGACCCTCGCTGGTAATGTTTTACAAAATCCCGGTCGTGGCGGCCCGTACTTTTCCGTGGGGACATTATATACGTCTATAATTTTATATATCCTAACCTCAGGGAACCTAACATCTCGGATGTGGTATTTCACAACATTCCTGGCTGGTCGGCCCCACTTCTCGGTGGGAACATTATATACGTTTATAACGTAATATAACCTAACCTAAGCCACCTACACCCTCGCTGGTAATGTTTCACAGAATCCCGTTCGTGTCTTCCCGTACGTCTCGAAGCCGGACATTATATACGTCTATAAAGTTATATATCCTAACCTAAGGCAACCTAACATCTCGAATGTAGTATTTCACAACATTCCTGGCGGGTCGGCCCCACTTCTCGGTGGGAACATTATTTACGTCTATAACGTAATATAACCTAACCTAACCAATCTAGACCCTCGCTGGTAATGTTTTACAAAAGCCCGGTCGTGTCGGCCCGTACTTCTCGGTGGGGACATCATTTACGTCTATAACGTTATATATCCTAACCTAAGGGAACCTAACATCTCGGATGTAGTATTTCACAACATTCCTGGCGGCTCGGCCCCTACTTCTCGGTGGGCACATTATATACGTCTATATCGTAATATAACCTAACCTAACCCATCTAATCCCTCGTTGTTAATGTTTTACAAAATCCCGGTCGCGTCGGCACGTACGTCTCGGTGCGGACATTATATACCTCTATAACGTTATATATCCTAACCTAAGGCAACCTAACATCTCGGATGTAGTATTTCACAACATTCCTGGCGGGTCGGCCCCTACTTCTCGGTGGGCACATTATATACGTCTGTAACGTAATATAACCTAACCTAAGCCACCTACACCCTCGCTTGTAATGTTTCACAGAATCCCGTTCGTGTCTTCCCGTACGTCTCGAAGCCGGACATTATATACGTCTATAAAGTTATATATCCTAACCTAAGGCAACTTAACATCTCGGACGTAGTATTTTCCAACATTCCTGGCGGGTCGGCCCCTACTTCTCGGTGGGCACATTATATACGTCTATAACGTTATATATCCTAACCAAAGGCAACTTAACATCTCGGATGTAATATTTTCCAACATTCCTGGCGTGTCGGACCCTACTTCTCGGTGGGCACATTATATACGTCTATATCGTAATATAACCTAAACTAACCCATCTAGACCCTCGCTGGTAATGTTTACAAAATCCCGGTCATGTCGGCCCGTACTTTTCCGTGGGGACATTTTACACGTCTATAATTTTATATATCCTAACCTAAGGTAAGCTAACATCTCGGATGTAGTATTTTCCAACATTCCTGGCTGGTCGGCCCCACTTCTCGGTGGGAATATTATATACGTTTATAACGTAATATAACCTAACCTAAGCCACCTACACCCTCGCTGGTAATGTTTCACAGAATCCCGTTGGTGTCTTCCCGTACGTCTCGAAGCCAGACATTATTTACGTCTATAACGTTATATATCCTAACCTAAGGGAACCTAACATCTCGGATGTAGTATTTCACAACATTCCTGGCGGGGCGGCCGCTACTTCTCGGTGGGCACATTATATACGTCTATAACGTAATATAACCTAACCTAACCCATCTAGACCCTCGCTGTTAATGTTTTACAGTATCCCGGTCGTGTCGGCCCGTACTTCTCGGTGGGGACATTATTTACGTCTATAATGTTATATATCCTAACCTAAGGGAACCTAACATCTCGGATGTAGTATTTCACAACATTCCTGGCGGGTCGGCCCCTACTTCTCGGTGGGCACATTATATACGTCTATATCGTAATATAACATAACCTAACCCATCTAGACCCTCGCTGGTAATGTTTTACAAAATCCCGGTCGTGTCGGCCCATACTTCTCCGTGGGGACATTATATACGTCTATATCGTTATATATCCTAACCTAAGGCAACCTAACATCTCGGATGTAGTATTTTCCAACATTCCTGGCGGGGCGGCCGCTACTTCTCGGTGGGCACATTATATACGTCTATAACGTAATATAACCTAACCTAACCCATCTAGCCCCTAGCTGGGAATGTTTTACAGAATCCCGGTCGTGTCGTCCCGTACGTCTCGGTGCGGACATTATGTACGTCTATAACGTTATATATCCTAACCTAAGGCAACTTAACCTCTCGGATGTAGTATTTTCCAACATTCTTGGCGAGTCGGACCCTACTTCTCGGTGGCCGCATTATATACGTCTACATCGTAATACAACCTAACCTAACCCATCTAATCCCTCGTTGTTAATGTTTTACAAAATCCCGGTCGCGTCGGCACGTACGTCTCGGTGCGGACATTATATACCTCTATAACGTTATATATCCTAACCTAAGGCAACCTAACATCTCGGATGTAGTATTTCACAACATTCCTGGCGGGTCGGCCCCTACTTCTCGGTGGGCACATTATATACGTCTGTAACGTAATATAACCTAACCTAAGCCACCTACACCCTCGCTTGTAATGTTTCACAGAATCCCGTTCGTGTCTTCCCGTACGTCTCGAAGCCGGACATTATATACGTCTATAAAGTTATATATCCTAACCTAAGGCAACTTAACATCTCGGACGTAGTATTTTCCAACATTCCTGGCGGGTCGGCCCCTACTTCTCGGTGGGCACATTATATACGTCTATAACGTTACATATCCTAACCAAAGGCAACTTAACATCTCGGATGTAATATTTTCCAACATTCCTGGCGTGTCGGACCCTACTTCTCGGTGGGCACATTATATACGTCTATATCGTAATATAACCTAAACTAACCCATCTAGACCCTCGCTGGTAATGTTTACAAAATCCCGGTCATGTCGGCCCGTACTTTTCCGTGGGGACATTTTACACGTCTATAATTTTATATATCCTAACTTAAGGGAAGCTAACATCTCGGATGTAGTATTTTCCAACATTCCTTGCGGGTCGGCCCCTACTTCTCGGTGGGCACATTATATACGTCTATATCGTAATATAACCTAACCTAACCCATCTAGACCCTCGCTGGTAATGTTTTACAAAATCCCGGTCGTGGCGGCCCGTACTGTTCCGTGGGGACATTATATACGTCTATAATTTTATATATCCTAACCTAAGGGGACCTAACATCTCGGATGTAGTATTTTCCAACATTCCTGCCGGGTCGGCCCCTACTTCTCGGTGGGCACATTATATACGTCTATATCGTAATATAACCTAACCTAACCCATCTAGACCCTCGCTGGTAATATTTTACAGAATCCCGGTCGTGTCGTCTCGTACGTCTCGGTGCGGACATTATATACGTCTATAACGTTATATATCCTAACCTAAGGGAACCTAACATCTCGGATGTAGTATTTCACAACATTCCTGGCTGGTGGGCCCCACTTCTCGGTGGGAACATTATATACGTTTATAACGTAGTATAACCTAACCTAACCCATCTAGACCCTCGCTGGTAATGTTTTACAAAATTCCGGTCGTGGCGGCCCGTACTGTTCCGTGGGGACATTATATACGTCTATAATTTTATATATCCTAACCTAAGGGGACCTAACATCTCGGATGTAGTATTTTCCAACATTCCTGCCGGGTCGGCCCCTACTTCTCGGTGGGCACATTATATACGTCTATATCGTAATATAACCTAACCTAACCCATCTAGACCCTCGCTGGTAATATTTCACAAAATCCCGGTAGCGTCGGCCCGTACTTCTCGGTGGGGACATTATTTACGTCTATAACGTTATATATCCTAACCTAAGGGAACCTAACATCTCGGATGTAGTATTTCACAACATTCCTGGCGGGTCGGCCCCTACTTCTCGGTGGGCACATTATATACGTCTATATCGTAATATAACATAACCTGACCCATCTAGACCCTCGCTGGTAATGTTTTACAAAATCCCGGTCGTGTCGGCCCATACTTCTCCGTGGGGACATTATATACGTCTATATCGTTATATATCCTAACCTAAGGCAACCTAACATCTCGGATGTAGTATTTTCCAACATTCCTGGCGGGGCGGCCGCTACTTCTCGGTGGGCACATTATATACGTCTATAACGTAATATAACCTAACCTAACCCATCTAGCCCCTAGCTGGGAATGTTTTACAGAATCCCGGTCGTGTCGTCCCGTACGTCTCGGTGCGGACATTATGTACGTCTATAACGTTATATATCCTAACCTAAGGCAACTTAACCTCTCGGATGTAGTATTTTCCAACATTCTTGGCGGGTCGGACCCTACTTCTCGGTGGGCGCATTATATACGTCTACATCGTAATACAACCTAACCTAACCCATCTAATCCCTCGTTGTTAATGTTTTACAAAATCCCGGTCGCGTCGGCACGTACGTCTCGGTGCGGACATTATATACCTCTATAACGTTATATATCCTAACCTAAGGGAACCTAACATCTCGAATGTAGTATTTCACAACATTCCTGGCGGGTCGGCCCCACTTCTCGGTGGGAACATTATTTACGTCTTTAACGTGATATAACCTAACCTAACCAATCTAGACCCTCGCTGGTAATGTTTTACAAAATCCCGGTCGTGTCGGCCCGTACTTCTCGGTGGGGACATTATTTACGTCTATAACGTTATATATCCTAACCTAAGGGAACCTAACATCTCGGATGTAGTATTTCACAACATTCCTGGCGGGTCGGCCCCTACTTCTCGGTGGGCACATTATATACGTCTATATCGTAATATAACATAACCTAACCCATCTAGACCCTCGCTGGTAATGTTTTACAAAATCCCGGTCGTGTCGGCCCATACTTCTCCGTGGGGACGTTATATACGTCTATATCGTTATATATCCTAACCTAAGGCAACCTAACATCTCGGATGTAGTATTTTCCAACATTCCTGGCGGGGCGGCCGCTACTTCTCGGTGGGCACATTATATACGTCTATAACGTAATATAACCTAACCTAACCCATCTAGCACCTAGCTGGGAATGTTTTACAGAATCCCGGTCGTGTCGTCCCGTACGTCTCGGTGCGGACATTATGTACGTCTATAACGTTATATATCCTAACCTAAGGCAACTTAACCTCTCGGATGTAGTATTTTCCAACATTCTTGGCGGGTCGGACCCTACTTCTCGGTGGGCGCATTATATACGTCTACATCGTAATACAACCTAACCTAACCCATCTAATCCCTCGTTGTTAATGTTTTACAAAATCCCGGTCGCGTCGGCACGTACGTCTCGGTGCGGACATTATATACCTCTATAACGTTATATATCCTAACCAAAGGCAACTTAACATCTCGGATGTAATATTTTCCAACATTCCTGGCGGGTCGGACCCTACTTCTCGGTGGGCACATTATATACGTCTATATCGTGATATAACCTAACCTAACCCATCTAGACCCTGGCTGGTAATGTTTTACAAAATTCCGGTCGTGTCGGCCCGTACTTCTCGGTGGGGACATTATATACGTCTGTAACGTTATATACCCTAACCTAAGAGAAACTAACATCTCGGATGTAGTATTTTCCAACATGCCTGGCGGGTCGGCACCTACTTCTCGGTGGGCACATTATATACGTCTATATCGTAGCATAACCCAACCTAACCCATCGAGACCCTCGCTGGTAATGTTTTACAAAATCCCGGTCGTGTCGGCCCATACATCTCGGTGAGGACATTATATACGTCTATAACGTTATATATCCTAACCTAAGGGAACCTAACATCTCGGATGTAGTATTTCACAACATTCCTGGCGGGTCGGCTCCTATTTCTCGGTGGGCACATTATATACGTCTATATCGTAATATAACCTAACCTAACCCATCTAGACCCTCGCTGGTAATGTTTGACAAAATCCCGGTCGTGCCGGCCCATACTTCTCCGTGGGGACATTATATACGTCTATATCGTTATATATCCTAATCTAAGGCAACCTAACATCTCGGATGTAGTATTTCACAACATTCCTGGCGGGTCGGCCCCTACTTCTCGGTGGGCACATTATATACGTCTGTAACGTAATATAACCTAACCTAAGCCACCTACACCCTCGCTTGTAATGTTTCACAGAATCCCGTTCGTGTCTTCCCGTACGTCTCGAAGCCGGACATTATATACGTCTATAAAGTTATATATCCTAACCTAAGGCAACCTAACATCTCGGATGTAGTATTTCACAACATTCCTGGCGGGTCGGCCCCAGTTCTCGGTGGGAACATTATATACGTTTATAACGTAATATAACCTAACCTAACCCATCTAGCCCCTCGCTGGTTATGTTTTACAAAATCCCAGTCGTGTCGGCCCGTACTTTTCCGTGGGGACATTATATACGTCTATAATTTTATATATCCTAACCTAAGGCAACTTAACATCTCGGACGTAGTATTTTCCAACATTCCTGGCGGGTCGGCCCCTACTTCTCGGTGGGCACACTATATACGTCTATATCGTAATATAACCTAACCTAACCCATCTAGACCCTCGCTGGTAATGTTTTACAAAATCCCGGTCGTGTCGGCCCGTACTCCTCCGTGGGGACATTATATACGTCTATATCGTTATATATCCTAACCTAAGGCAACCTAACATCTCGGATGTAGCATTTCACAACATTCCTGGCTGGTCGGCCCCACTTCTCGGTGGGAACATTATATACGTCTATATCGTAATATAACCTAACCTAACACATCTAGACCCTCGCTGGTAATGTTTTACAGAATCCCGGTCGTGTCGTCTCGTACGTCTCGGTGCGGACATTATATACGTCTATAACGTTATATATCCTAACCAAAGGCAACTTAACATCTCGGATGTAGTATTTTCCAACATTCCTGGCGGGTCGGCCCCTACTTCTTGGTGGGCACATTATATACGTCTGTAACGTAATATAACCTAATCTAAGCCACCTACACCCTCGCTTGTAATGTTTCACAGAATCCCGTTCGTGTCTTCCCGTACGTGTCGAAGCCGGACATTATATACGTCTATAAAGTCATATATCCTAACCTAAGGCAACTTAACATCTCGGATGTAGTATTTCACAACATTCCTGGCGGGTCGGCCCCAGTTCTCGGTGGGAACGTTATATACGTTTATAACGTAATATAACCTAACCTAACCCATCTAGCCCCTCGCTGGTTATGTTTTACAAAATCCCAGTCGTGTCGGCCCGTACATTTCCGTGGGGACATTATATACGTCTATAATTTTATATATCCTAACCTAAGGCAACTTGACATCTCGGATGTAGTATTTTCCAACATTCCTGGCGGGTCGGCCCCTACTTCTCGGGGGGCACATTATATACGTCTATATCGTAATATAACCTAACCTAACCCATCTAGACCCTCGCTGGTAATGTTTTACAAAATCCCGGTCGTGTCGGCCCGTACTTCTCCGTGTGGACATCATATACGTCTATATCGTTATATATCCTAACCTAAGGCAACTTAACATCTCCGATGTAGTATTTCACAACATTCCTGGCGGGGCGGCGCCAATTCTCGGTGGGCACATTATATACGTCTATATCGTAATATAACCTAACCTAAGCCACCTACACCCCCGCTGGTAATGTTTCACAGAATCCGGTTCGTGTCTTCCCGTACGTCTCGAAGCCGGACATTATATACGTCTATAAAGTTATATATCCTAACCTAAGGCAACCTAACATCTCGAATGTAGTATTTCACAACATCCCTGGCGGGTCGGACCCTACTTCTCGGTGGGCACATTATATACGTCTATATCGTAATATAACCTAACCTAACCCATCTAGACCCTCGCTGGTAATGTTTTACAAAATCCCGGTCTTGTCGGCCCGTACTTCTCGGTGGGGACATTATATACGTATATAACGTTATATATCCTAACCTAAGGGAACCTAACATCTCGGATGTAGTATTTCACAACATTCCTGGCTGGTGGGCCCGACTTCTCGGTGGGAACATTATATACGTTTATAACGTAGTATAACCTAACCTAACCCATCTAGACCCTCGCTGGTAATGTTTTACAAAATCCCGGTCTTGTCGGCCCGTACTTCTCGGTGGGGACATTATATACGTATATAACGTTATATATCCTAACCTAAGGGAACCTAACATCTCGGATGTAGTATTTCACAACATTCCTGGCTGGTGGGCCCGACTTCTCGGTGGGAACATTATATACGTTTATAACGTAGTATAACCTAACCTAACCCATCTAGCCCCTCGCTTGTAATGTTTTTCAGAATCCCGGTCGTGTCGTCCCGTACGTCTCGGTGCGGACATTATGTACGTCTATAACGTTATATATCCTAACCAAAGGCAACCTAACATCTCGAATGTAGTATTTCACAACATTCCTGGCGGGTCGGACCCTACTTCTCGGTGGGCACATTATATAAGTCTATATCGTAATATAACCTAACCTAACCCATCTAGACCCTCGCTGGTAATGTTTTACAAAATCCCGGTCGTGGCGGCCCGTACCTTTCCGTGGGGACATTATATACGTCTATAATTTTATATATCCTAACCTAAGGGAACCTAACATCTCGGATGTAGTATTTTCCAACATTCCTGCCGGGTCGGCCCCTACTTCTCGGTGGGCACATTATCTACGTCTATATCGTAATATAACCTAACCTAACCTATCTAGACCCTCGCTGGTAATGTTTTACAAAATCCCGGTCGTGGCGGCCCGTACTTTTCCGTGGGGACATTATATACGTCTATAATTTTATATATCCTAACCTCAGGGAACCTAACATCTCGGATGTGGTATTTCACAACATTCCTGGCTGGTCGGCCCCACTTCTCGGTGGGAACATTATATACGTTTATAACGTAATATAACCTAACCTAAGCCACCTACACCCTCGCTGGTAATGTTTCACAGAATCCCGTTCGTGTCTTCCCGTACGTCTCGAAGCCGGACATTATATACGTCTATAAAGTTATATATCCTAACCTAAGGCAACCTAACATCTCGAATGTAGTATTTCACAACATTCCTGGCGGGCCGGCCCCACTTCTCGGTGGGAACATTATTTACGTCTATAACGTAATATAACCTAACCTAACCAATCTAGACCCTCGCTGGTAATGTTTTACAAAAGCCCGGTCGTGTCGGCCCGTACTTCTCGGTGGGGACATCATTTACGTCTATAACGTTATATATCCTAACCTAAGGGAACCTAACATCTCGGATGTAGTATTTCACAACATTCCTGGCGGCTCGGCCCCTACTTCTCGGTGGGCACATTATATACGTCTATATCGTAATATAACCTAACCTAACCCATCTAGACCCTCGCTGGTAATGTTTTACAAAATCCCGGTAGTGTCGGCCCGTACTTCTCGGTGGGGACATTATTTACGTCTATAACGTTATATATCCTAACCTAAGGGAACCTAACATCTCGGATGTAGTATTTCACAACATTCCTGGCGGGGCGGCCGCTACTTCTCGGTGGGCACATTATATACGTCTATAACGTAATATAACCTAACCTAACCCATCTAGCCCCTCGCTTGTAATGTTTTACAGAATCCCGGTCGTGTCGTCCCGTACGTCTCGGTGCGGACATTATGTACGTCTATAACGTTATATATCCTAACCAAAGGCAACCTAACATCTCGAATGTAGTATTTCACAACATTCCTGGCGGGTCGGACCCTACTTCTCGGTGGGCACATTATATAAGTCTATATCGTAATATAACCTAACCTAACCCATCTAGACCCTCGCTGGTAATGTTTTACAAAATCCCGGTCGTGGCGGCCCGTACTTTTCCGTGGGGACATTATATACGTCTATAATTTTATATATCCTAACCTAAGGGAACCTAACATCTCGGATGTAGTATTTTCCAACATTCCTGCCGGCTCGGCCCCTACTTCTCGGTGGGCACATTATCTACGTCTATATCGTAATATAACCTAACCTAACCTATCTAGACCCTCGCTGGTAATGTTTTACAAAATCCCGGTCGTGGCGGCCCGTACTTTTCCGTGGGGACATTATATACGTCTATAATTTTATATATCCTAACCTCAGGGAACCTAACATCTTGGATGTGGTATTTCACAACATTCCTGCCTGGTCGGCCCCACTTCTCGGTGGGAACATTATATACGTTTATAACGTAATATAACCTAACCTAAGCCACCTACACCCTCGCTGGTAATGTTTCACAGAATCCCGTTCGTGTCTTCCCGTACGTCTCGAAGCCGGACATTATATACGTCTATAAAGTTATATATCCTAACCTAAGGCAACCTAACATCTCGAATGTAGTATTTCACAACATTCCTGGCGGGTCGGCCCCACTTCTCGGTGGGAACATTATTTACGTCTATAACGTAATATAACCTAACCTAACCAATCTAGACCCTCGCTGGTAATGTTTTACAAAAGCCCGGTCGTGTCGGCCCGTACTTCTCGGTGGGGACATCATTTACGTCTATAACGTTATATATCCTAACCTAAGGGAACCTAACATCTCGGATGTAGTATTTCACAACATTCCTGGCGGCTCGGCCCCTACTTCTCGGTGGGCACATTATATACGTCTATATCGTAATATAACCTAACCTAACCCATCTAGACCCTCGCTGGTAATGTTTTACAAAATCCCGGTAGTGTCGGCCCGTACTTCTCGGTGGGGACATTATTTACGTCTATAACGTTATATATCCTAACCTAAGGGAACCTAACATCTCGGATGTAGTATTTCACAACATTCCTGGCGGGGCGGCCGCTACTTCTCGGTGGGCACATTATATACGTCTATAACGTAATATAACCTAACCTAACCCATCTAGCCCCTCGCTTGTAATGTTTTACAGAATCCCGGTCGTGTCGTCCCGTACGTCTCGGTGCGGACATTATGTACGTCTATAACGTTATATATCCTAACCAAAGGCAACCTAACATCTCGAATGTAGTATTTCACAACATTCCTGGCGGGTCGGACCCTACTTCTCGGTGGGCACATTATATAAGTCTATATCGTAATATAACCTAACCTAACCCATCTAGACCCTCGCTGGTAATGTTTTACAAAATCCCGGTCGTGGCGGCCCGTACTTTTCCGTGGGGACATTATATACGTCTATAATTTTATATATCCTAACCTAAGGGAACCTAACATCTCGGATGTAGTATTTTCCAACATTCCTGCCGGGTCGGCCCCTACTTCTCGGTGCGCACATTATCTACGTCTATATCGTAATATAACCTAACCTAACCCATCTAGACCCTCGCTGGTAATGTTTTACAGAATCCCGGTCGTGTCGTCTCGTACGTCTCGGTGCGGACATTATATACGTCTATAACGTTATATATCCTAACCAAAGGCAACTTAGCATCTCGGATGTAGTATTTTCCAGCATTCCTGGCGGGTCGGACCCTACTTCTCGGTGGGCACATTATATACGTCTATATCGTAATATAACCTAACCTAACCTATCTAGACCCTCGCTGGTAATGTTTTACAAAATCCCGGTCGTGGCGGCCCGTACTTTTCCGTGGGGACATTATATACGTCTATAATTTTATATATCCTAACCTAAGGGAACCTAACGTCTCGGATGTGGTATTTCACAACATTCCTGGCTGGTCGGCCCCACTTCTCGGTGGGAACATTATATACGTTTATAACGTAATATAACCTAACCTAAGCCACCTACACCCTCGCTGTTAATGTTTCACAGAATCCCGTTCGTGTCTTCCCGTACGTCTCGAAGCCGGACATTATATACGTCTATAAAGTTATATATCCTAACCTAAGGCAACCTAACATCTCGAATGTAGTATTTCACAACATTCCTGGCGGGTCGGACCCTACTTCTCGGTGGGAACATTATTTACGTCTATAACGTAATATAACCTAACCTAACCAATCTAGACCCTCGCTGGTAATGTTTTACAAAAGCCCGGTCGTGTCGGCCCGTACTTCTCGGTGGGGACATCATTTACGTCTATAACGTTATATATCCTAACCTAAGGGAACCTAACATCTCGGATGTAGTATTTCACAACATTCCTGGCGGCTCGGCCCCTACTTCTCGGTGGGCACATTATATACGTCTATATCGTAATATAACCTAACCTAACCCATCTAGACCCTCGCTGGTAATGTTTTACAAAATCCCGGTAGTGTCGGCCCGTACTTCTCGGTGGGGACATTATTTACGTCTATAACGTTATATATCCTAACCTAAGGGAACCTAACATCTCGGATGTAGTATTTCACAACATTCCTGGCGGGGCGGCCGCTACTTCTCGGTGGGCACATTATATACGTCTATAACGTAATATAACCTAACCTAACCCATCTAGCCCCTCGCTTGTAATGTTTTACAGAATCCCGGTCGTGTCGTCCCGTACGTCTCGGTGCGGACATTATGTACGTCTATAACGTTATATATCCTAACCAAAGGCAACCTAACATCTCGAATGTAGTATTTCACAACATTCCTGGCGGGTCGGACCCTACTTCTCGGTGGGCACATTATATAAGTCTATATCGTAATATAACCTAACCTAACCCATCTAGACCCTCGCTGGTAATGTTTTACAAAATCCCGGTCGTGGCGGCCCGTACTTTTCCGTGGGGACATTATATACGTCTATAATTTTATATATCCTAACCTAAGGGAACCTAACATCTCGGATGTAGTATTTTCCAACATTCCTGCCGGGTCGGCCCCTACTTCTCGGTGGGCACATTATCTACGTCTATATCGTAATATAACCTAACCTAACCTATCTAGACCCTCGCTGGTAATGTTTTACAAAATCCCGGTCGTGGCGGCCCGTACTTTTCCGTGGGGACATTATATACGTCTATAATTTTATATATCCTAACCTCAGGGAACCTAACATCTCGGATGTGGTATTTCACAACATTCCTGGCTGGTCGGCCCCACTTCTCGGTGGGAACATTATATACGTTTATAACGTAATATAACCTAACCTAAGCCACCTACACCCTCGCTGGTAATGTTTCACAGAATCCCGTTCGTGTCTTCCCGTACGTCTCGAAGCCGGACATTATATACGTCTATAAAGTTATATATCCTAACCTAAGGCAACCTAACATCTCGAATGTAGTATTTCACAACATTCCTGGCGGGTCGGCCCCACTTCTCGGTGGGAACATTATTTACGTCTATAACGTAATATAACCTAACCTAACCAATCTAGACCCTCGCTGGTAATGTTTTACAAAAGCCCGGTCGTGTCGGCCCGTACTTCTCGGTGGGGACATCATTTACGTCTATAACGTTATATATCCTAACCTAAGGGAACCTAACATCTCGGATGTAGTATTTCACAACATTCCTGGCGGCTCGGCCCCTACTTCTCGGTGGGCACATTATATACGTCTATATCGTAATATAACCTAACCTAACCCATCTAGACCCTCGCTGGTAATGTTTTACAAAATCCCGGTAGTGTCGGCCCGTACTTCTCGGTGGGGACATTATTTACGTCTATAACGTTATATATCCTAACCTAAGGGAACCTAACATCTCGGATGTAGTATTTCACAACATTCCTGGCGGGGCGGCCGCTACTTCTCGGTGGGCACATTATATACGTCTATAACGTAATATAACCTAACCTAACCCATCTAGCCCCTCGCTTGTAATGTTTTACAGAATCCCGGTCGTGTCGTCCCGTACGTCTCGGTGCGGACATTATGTACGTCTATAACGTTATATATCCTAACCAAAGGCAACCTAACATCTCGAATGTAGTATTTCACAACATTCCTGGCGGGTCGGACCCTACTTCTCGGTGGGCACATTATATAAGTCTATATCGTAATATAACCTAACCTAACCCATCTAGACCCTCGCTGGTAATGTTTTACAAAATCCCGGTCGTGGCGGCCCGTACTTTTCCGTGGGGACATTATATACGTCTATAATTTTATATATCCTAACCTAAGGGAACCTAACATCTCGGATGTAGTATTTTCCAACATTCCTGCCGGGTCGGCCCCTACTTCTCGGTGCGCACATTATCTACGTCTATATCGTAATATAACCTAACCTAACCCATCTAGACCCTCGCTGGTAATGTTTTACAGAATCCCGGTCGTGTCGTCTCGTACGTCTCGGTGCGGACATTATATACGTCTATAACGTTATATATCCTAACCAAAGGCAACTTAGCATCTCGGATGTAGTATTTTCCAGCATTCCTGGCGGGTCGGACCCTACTTCTGGGTGGGCACATTATATACGTCTATATCGTAATATAACCTAACCTAACCTATCTAGACCCTCGCTGGTAATGTTTTACAAAATCCCGGTCGTGGCGGCCCGTACTTTTCCGTGGGGACATTATATACGTCTATAATTTTATATATCCTAACCTAAGGGAACCTAACATCTCGGATGTGGTATTTCACAACATTCCTGGCTGGTCGGACCCACTTCTCGGTGGGAACATTATATACGTTTATAACGTAATATAACCTAACCTAAGCCACCTACACCCTCGCTGGTAATGTTTCACAGAATCCCGTTCGTGTCTTCCCGTACGTCTCGAAGCCGGACATTATATACGTCTATAAAGTTATATATCCTAACCTAAGGCAACCTAACATCTCGAATGTAGTATTTCACAACATTCCTGGCGGGTCGGACCCTACTTCTCGGTGGGAACATTATTTACGTCTATAACGTAATATAACCTAACCTAACCAATCTAGACCCTCGCTGGTAATGTTTTACAAAAGCCCGGTCGTGTCGGCCCGTACTTCTCGGTGGGGACATCATTTACGTCTATAACGTTATATATCCTAACCTAAGGGAACCTAACATCTCGGATGTAGTATTTCACAACATTCCTGGCGGCTCGGCCCCTACTTCTCGGTGGGCACATTATATACGTCTATATCGTAATATAACCTAACCTAACCCATCTAGACCCTCGCTGGTAATGTTTTACAAAATCCCGGTAGTGTCGGCCCGTACTTCTCGGTGGGGACATTATTTACGTCTATAACGTTATATATCCTAACCTAAGGGAACCTAACATCTCGGATGTAGTATTTCACAACATTCCTGGCGGGGCGGCCGCTACTTCTCGGTGGGCACATTATATACGTCTATAACGTAATATAACCTAACCTAACCCATCTAGCCCCTCGCTTGTAATGTTTTACAGAATCCCGGTCGTGTCGTCCCGTACGTCTCGGTGCGGACATTATGTACGTCTATAACGTTATATATCCTAACCAAAGGCAACCTAACATCTCGAATGTAGTATTTCACAACATTCCTGGCGGGTCGGACCCTACTTCTCGGTGGGCACATTATATAAGTCTATATCGTAATATAACCTAACCTAACCCATCTAGACCCTCGCTGGTAATGTTTTACAAAATCCCGGTCGTGGCGGCCCGTACTTTTCCGTGGGGACATTATATACGTCTATAATTTTATATATCCTAACCTAAGGGAACCTAACATCTCGGATGTAGTATTTTCCAACATTCCTGCCGGGTCGGCCCCTACTTCTCGGTGGGCACATTATCTACGTCTATATCGTAATATAACCTAACCTAACCTATCTAGACCCTCGCTGGTAATGTTTTACAAAATCCCGGTCGTGGCGGCCCGTACTTTTCCGTGGGGACATTATATACGTCTATAATTTTATATATCCTAACCTCAGGGAACCTAACATCTCGGATGTGGTATTTCACAACATTCCTGGCTGGTCGGCCCCACTTCTCGGTGGGAACATTATATACGTTTATAACGTAATATAACCTAACCTAAGCCACCTACACCCTCGCTGGTAATGTTTCACAGAATCCCGTTCGTGTCTTCCCGTACGTCTCGAAGCAGGACATTATATACGTCTATAAAGTTATATATCCTAACCTAAGGCAACCTAACATCTCGAATGTAGTATTTCACAACATTCCTGGCGGGTCGGCCCCACTTCTCGGTGGGAACATTATTTACGTCTATAACGTAATATAACCTAACCTAACCAATCTAGACCCTCGCTGGTAATGTTTTACAAAAGCCCGGTCGTGTCGGCCCGTACTTCTCGGTGGGGACATCATTTACGTCTATAACGTTATATATCCTAACCTAAGGGAACCTAACATCTCGGATGTAGTATTTCACAACATTCCTGGCGGGGCGGCCGCTACTTCTCGGTGGGCACATTATATACGTCTATAACGTAATATAACCTAACCTAACCCATCTAGCCCCTCGCTTGTAATGTTTTACAGAATCCCGGTCGTGTCGTCCCGTACGTCTCGGTGCGGACATTATGTACGTCTATAACGTTATATATCCTAACCAAAGGCAACCTAACATCTCGAATGTAGTATTTCACAACATTCCTGGCGGGTCGGACCCTACTTCTCGGTGGGCACATTATATAAGTCTATATCGTAATATAACCTAACCTAACCCATCTAGACCCTCGCTGGTAATGTTTTACAAAATCCCGGTCGTGGCGGCCCGTACTTTTCCGTGGGGACATTATATACGTCTATAATTTTATATATCCTAACCTAAGGGAACCTAACATCTCGGATGTAGTATTTTCCAACATTCCTGCCGGCTCGGCCCCTACTTCTCGGTGGGCACATTATCTACGTCTATATCGTAATATAACCTAACCTAACCTATCTAGACCCTCGCTGGTAATGTTTTACAAAATCCCGGTCGTGGCGGCCCGTACTTTTCCGTGGGGACATTATATACGTCTATAATTTTATATATCCTAACCTCAGGGAACCTAACATCTCGGATGTGGTATTTCACAACATTCCTGGCTGGTCGGCCCCACTTCTCGGTGGGAACATTATATACGTTTATAACGTAATATAACCTAACCTAAGCCACCTACACCCTCGCTGGTAATGTTTCACAGAATCCCGTTCGTGTCTTCCCGTACGTCTCGAAGCCGGACATTATATACGTCTATAAAGTTATATATCCTAACCTAAGGCAACCTAACATCTCGAATGTAGTATTTCACAACATTCCTGGCGGGTCGGCCCCACTTCTCGGTGGGAACATTATTTACGTCTATAACGTAATATAACCTAACCTAACCAATCTAGACCCTCGCTGGTAATGTTTTACAAAAGCCCGGTCGTGTCGGCCCGTACTTCTCGGTGGGGACATCATTTACGTCTATAACGTTATATATCCTAACCTAAGGGAACCTAACATCTCGGATGTAGTATTTCACAACATTCCTGGCGGCTCGGCCCCTACTTCTCGGTGGGCACATTATATACGTCTATATCGTAATATAACCTAACCTAACCCATCTAGACCCTCGCTGGTAATGTTTTACAAAATCCCGGTAGTGTCGGCCCGTACTTCTCGGTGGGGACATTATTTACGTCTATAACGTTATATATCCTAACCTAAGGGAACCTAACATCTCGGATGTAGTATTTCACAACATTCCTGGCGGGGCGGCCGCTACTTCTCGGTGGGCACATTATATACGTCTATAACGTAATATAACCTAACCTAACCCATCTAGCCCCTCGCTTGTAATGTTTTACAGAATCCCGGTCGTGTCGTCCCGTACGTCTCGGTGCGGACATTATGTACGTCTATAACGTTATATATCCTAACCAAAGGCAACCTAACATCTCGAATGTAGTATTTCACACCATTCCTGGCGGGTCGGACCCTACTTCTCGGTGGGCACATTATATAAGTCTATATCGTAATATAACCTAACCTAACCCATCTAGACCCTCGCTGGTAATGTTTTACAAAATCCCGGTCGTGGCGGCCCGTACTTTTCCGTGGGGACATTATATACGTCTATAATTTTATATATCCTAACCTAAGGGAACCTAACATCTCGGATGTAGTATTTTCCAACATTCCTGCCGGCTCGGCCCCTACTTCTCGGTGGGCACATTATCTACGTCTATATCGTAATATAACCTAACCTAACCTATCTAGACCCTCGCTGGTAATGTTTTACAAAATCCCGGTCGTGTCGTCCCGTACGTCTCGGTGCGGACATTATGTACGTCTATAACGTTATATATCCTAACCAAAGGCAACCTAACATCTCGAATGTAGTATTTCACAACATTCCTGGCGGGTCGGACCCTACTTCTCGGTGGGCACATTATATAAGTCTATATCGTAATATAACCTAACCTAACCCATCTAGACCCTCGCTGGTAATGTTTTACAAAATCCCGGTCGTGGCGGCCCGTACTTTTCCGTGGGGACATTATATACGTCTATAATTTTATATATCCTAACCTAAGGGAACCTAACATCTCGGATGTAGTATTTTCCAACATTCCTGCCGGGTCGGCCCCTACTTCTCGGTGCGCACATTATCTACGTCTATATCGTAATATAACCTAACCTAACCCATCTAGACCCTCGCTGGTAATGTTTTACAGAATCCCGGTCGTGTCGTCTCGTACGTCTCGTTGCGGACATTATATACGTCTATAACGTTATATATCCTAACCAAAGGCAACTTAGCATCTCGGATGTAGTATTTTCCAGCATTCCTGGCGGGTCGGACCCTACTTCTCGGTGGGCACATTATATACGTCTATATCGTAATATAACCTAACCTAACCTATCTAGACCCTCGCTGGTAATGTTTTACAAAATCCCGGTCGTGGCGGCCCGTACTTTTCCGTGGGGACATTATATACGTCTATAATTTTATATATCCTAACCTAAGGGAACCTAACATCTCGGATGTGGTATTTCACAACATTCCTGGCTGGTCGGCCCCACTTCTCGGTGGGAACATTATATACGTTTATAACGTAATATAACCTAACCTAAGCCGCCTACACCCTCGCTGGTAATGTTTCACAGAATCCCGTTCGTGTCTTCCCGTACGTCTCGAAGCCGGACATTATATACGTCTATAAAGTTATATATCCTAACCTAAGGCAACCTAACATCTCGAATGTAGTATTTCACAACATTCCTGGCGGGTCGGCCCCACTTCTCGGTGGGAACATTATTTACGTCTATAACGTAATATAACCTAACCTAACCAATCTAGACCCTCGCTGGTAATGTTTTACAAAAGCCCGGTCGTGTCGGCCCGTACTTCTCGGTGGGGACATCATTTACGTCTATAACGTTATATATCCTAACCTAAGGGAACCTAACATCTCGGATGTAGTATTTCACAACATTCCTGGCGGCTCGGCCCCTACTTCTCGGTGGGCACATTATATACGTCTATATCGTAATATAACCTAACCTAACCCATCTAGACCCTCGCTGGTAATGTTTTACAGAATCCCGGACGTGTCGTCTCGTACGTCTCGGTGCGGACATTATATACGTCTATAACGTTATATATCCTAACCAAAGGCAACTTAACATCTCGGATGTAGTATTTTCCAACATTCCTGGCGCGTCGGACCCTACTTCTCGGTGGGCACATTATATACGTCTATATCGTAATATAACCTAAACTAACCCATCTAGACCCTCGCTGGTAATGTTTACAAAATCCCGGTCATGTCGGCCCGTACTTTTCCGTGGGGACATTTTACACGTCTATAATTTTATATATCCTAACCTAAGGGAAGCTAACATCTCGGATGTAGTATTTTCCAACATTCCTTGCGGGTCGGCCCCTACTTCTCGGTGGGCACATTATATACGTCTATATCGTAATATAACCTAACCTAACGCATCTAGACCCTCGCTGGTAATGTTTTACAAAATCCCGGTCGTGGCGGCCCGTACTGTTCCGTGGGGACATTATATACGTCTATAATTTTATATATCCTAACCTAAGGGGACCTAACATCTCGGATGTAGTATTTTCCAACATTCCTGCCGGGTCGGCCCCTACTTCTCGGTGGGCACATTATATACGTCTATATCGTAATATAACCTAACCTAACCCATCTAGACCCTCGCTGGTAATATTTTACAGAATCCCTGTCGTGCCGTCTCGTACGTCTCGGTGCGGACATTATATACGTCTATAACGTTATATATCCTAACCAAAGGCAACTTCACATCTCGGATGTAGTATTTCACAACATTCCTGGCTGGTGGGCCCCACTTCTCGGTGGGAACATTATATACGTTTATATCGTAATATAACCTAACCTAACCCATCTAGACCCTCGCTGGTAATGTTTTACAAAATCCCGGTCATGTCGGCCCGTACTTTTCCGTGGGGACATTTTACACGTCTATAATTTTATATATCCTAACCTAAGGGAAGCTAACATCTCGAATGTAGTATTTCACAACATTCCTGGCGGGTCGGACCCTACTTCTCGGTGGGCACATTATATACGTCTATATCGTAATATAACCTAACCTAACCCATCTAGACCCTCGCTGGTAATGTTTTACAAAATCCCGGTCGTGGCGGCCCGTACTTTTCCGTGGGGACATTATATACGTCTATAATTTTATATATCCTAACCTAAGGGAACCTAACATCTCGGATGTAGTATTTTCCAACATTCCTGCCGGGTCGGCCCCTACTTCTCGGTGGGCACATTATCTACGTCTATATCGTAATATAACCTAACCTAACCTATCTAGACCCTCGCTGGTAATGTTTTACAAAATCCCGGTCGTGGCGGCCCGTACTTTTCCGTGGGGACATTATATACGTCTATAATTTTATATATCCTAACCTCAGGGAACCTAACATCTTGGATGTGGTATTTCACAACATTCCTGGCTGGTCGGCCCCACTTCTCGGTGGGAACATTATATACGTTTATAACGTAATATAACCTAACCTAAGCCACCTACACCCTCGCTGGTAATGTTTCACAGAATCCCGTTCGTGTCTTCCCGTACGTCTCGAAGCCGGACATTATATACGTCTATAAAGTTATATATCCTAACCTAAGGCAACCTAACATCTCGAATGTAGTATTTCACAACATTCCTGGCGGGTCGGCCCCACTTCTCGGTGGGAACATTATTTACGTCTATAACGTAATATAACCTAACCTAACCAATCTAGACCCTCGCTGGTAATGTTTTACAAAAGCCCGGTCGTGTCGGCCCGTACTTCTCGGTGGGGACATCATTTACGTCTATAACGTTATATATCCTAACCTAAGGGAACCTAACATCTCGGATGTAGTATTTCACAACATTCCTGGCGGCTCGGCCCCTACTTCTCGGTGGGCACATTATATACGTCTATATCGTAATATAACCTAACCTAACCCATCTAGACCCTCGCTGGTAATGTTTTACAAAATCCCGGTAGTGTCGGCCCGTACTTCTCGGTGGGGACATTATTTACGTCTATAACGTTATATATCCTAACCTAAGGCAACTTAACCTCTCGGATGTAGTATTTTCCAACATTCTTGGCTGGTCGGACCCTACTTCTCGGTGGGCACATTATATACGTCTACATCGTAATACAACCTAACGTAACCCATCTAGACCCTCGCTGGTAATGTTTTACAAAATCCCGGTCGTGGCGGCCCGTACTTTTCCGTGGGGACACTATATACGTCTATAATTTTATATATCCTAACCTAAGGGAACCTAACATCTCGGATGTAGTATTTTCCAACATTCCTGCCGGGTCGGCCCCTACTTGTCGGTGGGCACATTATCTACGTCTATATCGTAATATAACCTAACCTAACCCATCTAGACCCTCGCTGGTAATGTTTTACAGAATCCCGGACGTGTCGTCTCGTACGTCTCGGTGCGGACATTATATACGTCTATAACGTTATATATCCTAACCAAAGGCAACTTAACATCTCGGATGTAGTATTTTCCAACATTCCTGGCGCGTCGGACCCTACTTCTCGGTGGGCACATTATATACGTCTATATCGTAATATAACCTAAACTAACCCATCTAGACCCTCGCTGGTAATGTTTACAAAATCCCGGTCATGTCGGCCCGTACTTTTCCGTGGGGACATTTTACACGTCTATAATTTTATATATCCTAACCTAAGGGAAGCTAACATCTCGGATGTAGTATTTTCCAACATTCCTTGCGGGTCGGCCCCTACTTCTCGGTGGGCACATTATATACGTCTATATCGTAATATAACCTAACCTAACCCATCTAGACCCTCGCTGGTAATGTTTTACAAAATCCCGGTCGTGGCGGCCCGTACTTTTCCGTGGGGACATTATATACGTCTATAATTTTATATATCCTAACCTAAGGGAACCTAACATCTCGGATGTAGTATTTTCCAACATTCCTGCCGGGTCGGCCCCTACTTCTCGGTGCGCACATTATCTACGTCTATATCGTAATATAACCTAACCTAACCCATCTAGACCCTCGCTGGTAATGTTTTACAGAATCCCGGTCGTGTCGTCTCGTACGTCTCGGTGCGGACATTATATACGTCTATAACGTTATATATCCTAACCAAAGGCAACTTTACATCTCGGATGTAGTATTTTCCAACATTCCTGGCGGGTCGGACCCTACTTCTCGGTGGGCACATTATATACGTCTATATCGTAATATAACCTAACCTAACCCATCTAGCCCCTCGCTTGTAATGTTTTACAGAATCCCGGTCGTGTCGTCCCGTACGTCTCGGTGCGGACATTATGTACGTCTATAACGTTATATATCCTAACCAAAGGCAACCTAACATCTCGAATGTAGTATTTCACAACATTCCTGGCGGGTCGGACCCTACTTCACGGTGGGCACATTATATACGTCTATATCGTAATATAACCTAACCTAACCCATCTAGACCCTCGCTGGTAATGTTTTACAAAATCCCGGTCGTGGCGGCCCGTACTTTTCCGTGGGGACATTATATACGTCTATAATTTTATATATCCTAACCTAAGGGAACCTAACATCTCGGATGTAGTATTTTCCAACATTCCTGCCGGGTCGGCCCCTACTTCTCGGTGGGCACATTATATACGTCTATATCGTAATATAACCTAACCTAACCCATCTAGACCCTCGCTGGTAATGTTTTACAAAATCCCGGTCGTGGCGGCCCGTACTGTTCCGTGGGGACATTATATACGTCTATAATTTTATATATCCTAACCTAAGGGAACCTAACATCTTGGATGTGGTATTTCACAACATTCCTGGCTGGTCGGCCCCACTTCTCGGTGGGAACATTATATACGTTTATAACGTAATATAACCTAACCTAAGCCACCTACACCCTCGCTGGTAATGTTTCACAGAATCCCGTTCGTGTCTTCCCGTACGTCTCGAAGCCGGACATTATATACGTCTATAAAGTTATATATCCTAACCTAAGGCAACCTAACATCTCGAATGTAGTATTTCACAACATTCCTGGCGGGTCGGCCCCACTTCTCGGTGGGAACATTATTTACGTCTATAACGTAATATAACCTAACCTAACCAATCTAGACCCTCGCTGGTAATGTTTACAAAATCCCGGTCATGTCGGCCCGTACTTTTCCGTGGGGACATTTTACACGTCTATAATTTTATATATCCTAACCTAAGGGAAGCTAACATCTCGGATGTAGTATTTTCCAACATTCCTTGCGGGTCGGCCCCTACTTCTCGGTGGGCACATTATATACGTCTATATCGTAATATAACCTAACCTAACGCATCTAGACCCTCGCTGGTAATGTTTTACAAAATCCCGGTCGTGGCGGCCCGTACTGTTCCGTGGGGACATTATATACGTCTATAATTTTATATATCCTAACCTAAGGGGACCTAACATCTCGGATGTAGTATTTTCCAACATTCCTGCCGGGTCGGCCCCTACTTCTCGGTGGGCACATTATATACGTCTATATCGTAATATAACCTAACCTAACCCATCTAGACCCTCGCTGGTAATATTTTACAGAATCCCTGTCGTGCCGTCTCGTACGTCTCGGTGCGGACATTATATACGTCTATAACGTTATATATCCTAACCAAAGGCAACTTCACATCTCGGATGTAGTATTTCACAACATTCCTGGCTGGTGGGCCCCACTTCTCGGTGGGAACATTATATACGTTTATATCGTAATATAACCTAACCTAACCCATCTAGACCCTCGCTGGTAATGTTTTACAAAATCCCGGTCATGTCGGCCCGTACTTTTCCGTGGGGACATTTTACACGTCTATAATTTTATATATCCTAACCTAAGGGAAGCTAACATCTCGAATGTAGTATTTCACAACATTCCTGGCGGGTCGGACCCTACTTCTCGGTGGGCACATTATATACGTCTATATCGTAATATAACCTAACCTAACCCATCTAGACCCTCGCTGGTAATGTTTTACAAAATCCCGGTCGTGGCGGCCCGTACTTTTCCGTGGGGACATTATATACGTCTATAATTTTATATATCCTAACCTAAGGGAACCTAACATCTCGGATGTAGTATTTTCCAACATTCCTGCCGGGTCGGCCCCTACTTCTCGGTGGGCACATTATCTACGTCTATATCGTAATATAACCTAACCTAACCTATCTAGACCCTCGCTGGTAATGTTTTACAAAATCCCGGTCGTGGCGGCCCGTACTTTTCCGTGGGGACATTATATACGTCTATAATTTTATATATCCTAACCTCAGGGAACCTAACATCTTGGATGTGGTATTTCACAACATTCCTGGCTGGTCGGCCCCACTTCTCGGTGGGAACATTATATACGTTTATAACGTAATATAACCTAACCTAAGCCACCTACACCCTCGCTGGTAATGTTTCACAGAATCCCGTTCGTGTCTTCCCGTACGTCTCGAAGCCGGACATTATATACGTCTATAAAGTTATATATCCTAACCTAAGGCAACCTAACATCTCGAATGTAGTATTTCACAACATTCCTGGCGGGTCGGCCCCACTTCTCGGTGGGAACATTATTTACGTCTATAACGTAATATAACCTAACCTAACCAATCTAGACCCTCGCTGGTAATGTTTTACAAAAGCCCGGTCGTGTCGGCCCGTACTTCTCGGTGGGGACATCATTTACGTCTATAACGTTATATATCCTAACCTAAGGGAACCTAACATCTCGGATGTAGTATTTCACAACATTCCTGGCGGCTCGGCCCCTACTTCTCGGTGGGCACATTATATACGTCTATATCGTAATATAACCTAACCTAACCCATCTAGACCCTCGCTGGTAATGTTTTACAAAATCCCGGTAGTGTCGGCCCGTACTTCTCGGTGGGGACATTATTTACGTCTATAACGTTATATATCCTAACCTAAGGCAACTTAACCTCTCGGATGTAGTATTTTCCAACATTCTTGGCTGGTCGGACCCTACTTCTCGGTGGGCACATTATATACGTCTACATCGTAATACAACCTAACGTAACCCATCTAGACCCTCGCTGGTAATGTTTTACAAAATCCCGGTCGTGGCGGCCCGTACTTTTCCGTGGGGACACTATATACGTCTATAATTTTATATATCCTAACCTAAGGGAACCTAACATCTCGGATGTAGTATTTTCCAACATTCCTGCCGGGTCGGCCCCTACTTGTCGGTGGGCACATTATCTACGTCTATATCGTAATATAACCTAACCTAACCCATCTAGACCCTCGCTGGTAATGTTTTACAGAATCCCGGACGTGTCGTCTCGTACGTCTCGGTGCGGACATTATATACGTCTATAACGTTATATATCCTAACCAAAGGCAACTTAACATCTCGGATGTAGTATTTTCCAACATTCCTGGCGCGTCGGACCCTACTTCTCGGTGGGCACATTATATACGTCTATATCGTAATATAACCTAAACTAACCCATCTAGACCCTCGCTGGTAATGTTTACAAAATCCCGGTCATGTCGGCCCGTACTTTTCCGTGGGGACATTTTACACGTCTATAATTTTATATATCCTAACCTAAGGGAAGCTAACATCTCGGATGTAGTATTTTCCAACATTCCTTGCGGGTCGGCCCCTACTTCTCGGTGGGCACATTATATACGTCTATATCGTAATATAACCTAACCTAACCCATCTAGACCCTCGCTGGTAATGTTTTACAAAATCCCGGTCGTGGCGGCCCGTACTTTTCCGTGGGGACATTATATACGTCTATAATTTTATATATCCTAACCTAAGGGAACCTAACATCTCGGATGTAGTATTTTCCAACATTCCTGCCGGGTCGGCCCCTACTTCTCGGTGCGCACATTATCTACGTCTATATCGTAATATAACCTAACCTAACCCATCTAGACCCTCGCTGGTAATGTTTTACAGAATCCCGGTCGTGTCGTCTCGTACGTCTCGGTGCGGACATTATATACGTCTATAACGTTATATATCCTAACCAAAGGCAACTTTACATCTCGGATGTAGTATTTTCCAACATTCCTGGCGGGTCGGACCCTACTTCTCGGTGGGCACATTATATACGTCTATATCGTAATATAACCTAACCTAACCCATCTAGCCCCTCGCTTGTAATGTTTTACAGAATCCCGGTCGTGTCGTCCCGTACGTCTCGGTTCGGACATTATGTACGTCTATAACGTTATATATCCTAACCAAAGGCAACCTAACATCTCGAATGTAGTATTTCACAACATTCCTGGCGGGTCGGACCCTACTTCACGGTGGGCACATTATATACGTCTATATCGTAATATAACCTAACCTAACCCATCTAGACCCTCGCTGGTAATGTTTTACAAAATCCCGGTCGTGGCGGCCCGTACTTTTCCGTGGGGACATTATATACGTCTATAATTTTATATATCCTAACCTAAGGGAACCTAACATCTCGGATGTAGTATTTTCCAACATTCCTGCCGGGTCGGCCCCTACTTCTCGGTGGGCACATTATATACGTCTATATCGTAATATAACCTAACCTAACCCATCTAGACCCTCGCTGGTAATGTTTTACAAAATCCCGGTCGTGGCGGCCCGTACTGTTCCGTGGGGACATTATATACGTCTATAATTTTATATATCCTAACCTAAGGGAACCTAACATCTTGGATGTGGTATTTCACAACATTCCTGGCTGGTCGGCCCCACTTCTCGGTGGGAACATTATATACGTTTATAACGTAATATAACCTAACCTAAGCCACCTACACCCTCGCTGGTAATGTTTCACAGAATCCCGTTCGTGTCTTCCCGTACGTCTCGAAGCCGGACATTATATACGTCTATAAAGTTATATATCCTAACCTAAGGCAACCTAACATCTCGAATGTAGTATTTCACAACATTCCTGGCGGGTCGGCCCCACTTCTCGGTGGGAACATTATTTACGTCTATAACGTAATATAACCTAACCTAACCAATCTAGACCCTCGCTGGTAATGTTTTACAAAAGCCCGGTCGTGTCGGCCCGTACTTCTCGGTGGGGACATCATTTACGTCTATAACGTTATATATCCTAACCTAAGGGAACCTAACATCTCGGATGTAGTATTTCACAACATTCCTGGCGGCTCGGCCCCTACTTCTCGGTGGGCACATTATATACGTCTATATCGTAATATAACCTAACCTAACCCATCTAGACCCTCGCTGGTAATGTTTTACAAAATCCCGGTAGTGTCGGCCCGTACTTCTCGGTGGGGACATTATTTACGTCTATAACGTTATATATCCTAACCTAAGGGAACCTAACATCTCGGATGTAGTATTTCACAACATTCCTGGCGGGGCGGCCGCTACTTCTCGGTGGGCACATTATATACGTCTATAACGTAATATAACCTAACCTAACCCATCTAGCCCCTCGCTTGTAATGTTTTACAGAATCCCGGTCGTGTCGTCCCGTACGTCTCGGTGCGGACATTATGTACGTCTATAACGTTATATATCCTAACCAAAGGCAACCTAACATCTCGAATGTAGTATTTCACAACATTCCTGGCGGGTCGGACCCTACTTCTCGGTGGGCACATTATATAAGTCTATATCGTAATATAACCTAACCTAACCCATCTAGACCCTCGCTGGTAATGTTTTACAAAATCCCGGTCGTGGCGGCCCGTACTTTTCCGTGGGGACATTATATACGTCTATAATTTTATATATCCTAACCTAAGGGAACCTAACATCTCGGATGTAGTATTTTCCAACATTCCTGCCGGCTCGGCCCCTACTTCTCGGTGGGCACATTATCTACGTCTATATCGTAATATAACCTAACCTAACCTATCTAGACCCTCGCTGGTAATGTTTTACAAAATCCCGGTCGTGTCGTACCGTACGTCTCGGTGCGGACATTATGTACGTCTATAACGTTATATATCCTAACCAAAGGCAACCTAACATCTCGAATGTAGTATTTCACAACATTCCTGGCGGGTCGGACCCTACTTCTCGGTGGGCACATTATATAAGTCTATATCGTAATATAACCTAACCTAACCCATCTAGACCCTCGCTGGTAATGTTTTACAAAATCCCGGTCGTGGCGGCCCGTACTTTTCCGTGGGGACATTATATACGTCTATAATTTTATATATCCTAACCTAAGGGAACCTAACATCTCGGATGTAGTATTTTCCAACATTCCTGCCGGGTCGGCCCCTACTTCTCGGTGCGCACATTATCTACGTCTATATCGTAATATAACCTAACCTAACCCATCTAGACCCTCGCTGGTAATGTTTTACAGAATCCCGGTCGTGTCGTCTCGTACGTCTCGTTGCGGACATTATATACGTCTATAACGTTATATATCCTAACCAAAGGCAACTTAGCATCTCGGATGTAGTATTTTCCAGCATTCCTGGCGGGTCGGACCCTACTTCTCGGTGGGCACATTATATACGTCTATATCGTAATATAACCTAACCTAACCTATCTAGACCCTCGCTGGTAATGTTTTACAAAATCCCGGTCGTGGCGGCCCGTACTTTTCCGTGGGGACATTATATACGTCTATAATTTTATATATCCTAACCTAAGGGAACCTAACATCTCGGATGTGGTATTTCACAACATTCCTGGCTGGTCGGCCCCACTTCTCGGTGGGAACATTATATACGTTTATAACGTAATATAACCTAACCTAAGCCGCCTACACCCTCGCTGGTAATGTTTCACAGAATCCCGTTCGTGTCTTCCCGTACGTCTCGAAGCCGGACATTATATACGTCTATAAAGTTATATATCCTAACCTAAGGCAACCTAACATCTCGAATGTAGTATTTCACAACATTCCTGGCGGGTCGGCCCCACTTCTCGGTGGGAACATTATTTACGTCTATAACGTAATATAACCTAACCTAACCAATCTAGACCCTCGCTGGTAATGTTTTACAAAAGCCCGGTCGTGTCGGCCCGTACTTCTTGGTGGGGACATCATTTACGTCTATAACGTTATATATCCTAACCTAAGGGAACCTAACATCTCGGATGTAGTATTTCACAACATTCCTGGCGGCTCGGCCCCTACTTCTCGGTGGGCACATTATATACGTCTATATCGTAATATAACCTAACCTAACCCATCTAGACCCTCGCTGGTAATGTTTTACAGAATCCCGGACGTGTCGTCTCGTACGTCTCGGTGCGGACATTATATACGTCTATAACGTTATATATCCTAACCAAAGGCAACTTAACATCTCGGATGTAGTATTTTCCAACATTCCTGGCGCGTCGGACCCTACTTCTCGGTGGGCACATTATATACGTCTATATCGTAATATAACCTAAACTAACCCATCTAGACCCTCGCTGGTAATGTTTACAAAATCCCGGTCATGTCGGCCCGTACTTTTCCGTGGGGACATTTTACACGTCTATAATTTTATATATCCTAACCTAAGGGAAGCTAACATCTCGGATGTAGTATTTTCCAACATTCCTTGCGGGTCGGCCCCTACTTCTCGGTGGGCACATTATATACGTCTATATCGTAATATAACCTAACCTAACGCATCTAGACCCTCGCTGGTAATGTTTTACAAAATCCCGGTCGTGGCGGCCCGTACTGTTCCGTGGGGACATTATATACGTCTATAATTTTATATATCCTAACCTAAGGGGACCTAACATCTCGGATGTAGTATTTTCCAACATTCCTGCCGGGTCGGCCCCTACTTCTCGGTGGGCACATTATCTACGTCTATATCGTAATATAACCTAACCTAACCTATCTAGACCCTCGCTGGTAATGTTTTACAAAATCCCGGTCGTGGCGGCCCGTACTTTTCCGTGGGGACACTATATACGTCTATAATTTTATATATCCTAACCTAAGGGAACCTAACATCTCGGATGTAGTATTTTCCAACATTCCTGCCGGGTCGGCCCCTACTTGTCGGTGGGCACATTATCTACGTCTATATCGTAATATAACCTAACCTAACCCATCTAGACCCTCGCTGGTAATGTTTTACAGAATCCCGGACGTGTCGTCTCGTACGTCTCGGTGCGGACATTATATACGTCTATAACGTTATATATCCTAACCAAAGGCAACTTAACATCTCGGATGTAGTATTTTCCAACATTCCTGGCGCGTCGGACCCTACTTCTCGGTGGGCACATTATATACGTCTATATCGTAATATAACCTAAACTAACCCATCTAGACCCTCGCTGGTAATGTTTACAAAATCCCGGTCATGTCGGCCCGTACTTTTCCGTGGGGACATTTTACACGTCTATAATTTTATATATCCTAACCTAAGGGAAGCTAACATCTCGGATGTAGTATTTTCCAACATTCCTTGCGGGTCGGCCCCTACTTCTCGGTGGGCACATTATATACGTCTATATCGTAATATAACCTAACCTAACCCATCTAGACCCTCGCTGGTAATGTTTTACAAAATCCCGGTCGTGGCGGCCCGTACTTTTCCGTGGGGACATTATATACGTCTATAATTTTATATATCCTAACCTAAGGGAACCTAACATCTCGGATGTAGTATTTTCCAACATTCCTGCCGGGTCGGCCCCTACTTCTCGGTGCGCACATTATCTACGTCTATATCGTAATATAACCTAACCTAACCCATCTAGACCCTCGCTGGTAATGTTTTACAGAATCCCGGTCGTGTCGTCTCGTACGTCTCGGTGCGGACATTATATACGTCTATAACGTTATATATCCTAACCAAAGGCAACTTTACATCTCGGATGTAGTATTTTCCAACATTCCTGGCGGGTCGGACCCTACTTCTCGGTGGGCACATTATATACGTCTATATCGTAATATAACCTAACCTAACCCATCTAGCCCCTCGCTTGTAATGTTTTACAGAATCCCGGTCGTGTCGTCCCGTACGTCTCGGTGCGGACATTATGTACGTCTATAACGTTATATATCCTAACCAAAGGCAACCTAACATCTCGAATGTAGTATTTCACAACATTCCTGGCGGGTCGGACCCTACTTCACGGTGGGCACATTATATACGTCTATATCGTAATATAACCTAACCTAACCCATCTAGACCCTCGCTGGTAATGTTTTACAAAATCCCGGTCGTGGCGGCCCGTACTTTTCCGTGGGGACATTATATACGTCTATAATTTTATATATCCTAACCTAAGGGAACCTAACATCTCGGATGTAGTATTTTCCAACATTCCTGCCGGGTCGGCCCCTACTTCTCGGTGGGCACATTATATACGTCTATATCGTAATATAACCTAACCTAACCCATCTAGACCCTCGCTGGTAATGTTTTACAAAATCCCGGTCGTGGCGGCCCGTACTGTTCCGTGGGGACATTATATACGTCTATAATTTTATATATCCTAACCTAAGGGAACCTAACATCTTGGATGTGGTATTTCACAACATTCCTGGCTGGTCGGCCCCACTTCTCGGTGGGAACATTATATACGTTTATAACGTAATATAACCTAACCTAAGCCACCTACACCCTCGCTGGTAATGTTTCACAGAATCCCGTTCGTGTCTTCCCGTACGTCTCGAAGCCGGACATTATATACGTCTATAAAGTTATATATCCTAACCTAAGGCAACCTAACATCTCGAATGTAGTATTTCACAACATTCCTGGCGGGTCGGCCCCACTTCTCGGTGGGAACATTATTTACGTCTATAACGTAATATAACCTAACCTAACCAATCTAGACCCTCGCTGGTAATGTTTTACAAAAGCCCGGTCGTGTCGGCCCGTACTTCTCGGTGGGGACATCATTTACGTCTATAACGTTATATATCCTAACCTAAGGGAACCTAACATCTCGGATGTAGTATTTCACAACATTCCTGGCGGCTCGGCCCCTACTTCTCGGTGGGCACATTATATACGTCTATATCGTAATATAACCTAACCTAACCCATCTAGACCCTCGCTGGTAATGTTTTACAAAATCCCGGTAGTGTCGGCCCGTACTTCTCGGTGGGGACATTATTTACGTCTATAACGTTATATATCCTAACCTAAGGGAACCTAACATCTCGGATGTAGTATTTCACAACATTCCTGGCGGGGCGGCCGCTACTTCTCGGTGGGCACATTATATACGTCTATAACGTAATATAACCTAACCTGACCCATCTAGCCCCTCGCTTGTAATGTTTTACAGAATCCCGGTCGTGTCGTCCCGTACGTCTCGGTGCGGACATTATGTACGTCTATAACGTTATATATCCTAACCAAAGGCAACCTAACATCTCGAATGTAGTATTTCACAACATTCCTGGCGGGTCGGACCCTACTTCTCGGTGGGCACATTATATAAGTCTATATCGTAATATAACCTAACCTAACCCATCTAGACCCTCGCTGGTAATGTTTTACAAAATCCCGGTCGTGGCGGCCCGTACTTTTCCGTGGGGACATTATATACGTCTATAATTTTATATATCCTAACCTAAGGGAACCTAACATCTCGGATGTAGTATTTTCCAACATTCCTGCCGGGTCGGCCCCTACTTCTCGGTGCGCACATTATCTACGTCTATATCGTAATATAACCTAACCTAACCCATCTAGACCCTCGCTGGTAATGTTTTACAGAATCCCGGTCGTGTCGTCTCGTACGTCTCGGTGCGGACATTATATACGTCTATAACGTTATATATCCTAACCAAAGGCAACTTTACATCTCGGATGTAGTATTTTCCAACATTCCTGGCGGGTCGGACCCTACTTCTCGGTGGGCACATTATATACGTCTATATCGTAATATAACCTAAACTAACCCATCTAGACCCTCGCTGGTAATGTTTTACAAAATCCCGGTCATGTCGGCCCGTACTTTTCCGTGGGGACATTTTACACGTCTATAATTTTATATATCCTAACCTAAGGGAAGCTAACATCTCGGATGTAGTATTTTCCAACATTCCTGGCGGGTCGGCCCCTACTTCTCGGTGGGCACATTATATACGTCTATATCGTAATATAACCTAACCTAACCCATCTAGACCCTCGCTGGTAATGTTTTACAAAATCCCGGTCGTGGCGGCCCGTACTGTTCCGTGGGGACATTATATACGTCTATAATTTTATATATCCTAACCTAAGGGGACCTAACATGTCGGATGTAGTATTTTCCAACATGCCTGCCGGGTCGGCCCCTACTTCTCGGTGGACACATTATATACGTCTATATCGTAATATAACCTAACCTAACCCATCTAGACCCTCGCTGGTAATATTTTACAGAATCCCGGTCGTGTCGTCTCGTACGTCTCGGTGCGGACATTATATACGTCTATAACGTTATATCTCCTAACCTAAGGGAACCTAACATCTCGGATGTAGTATTTCACAACATTCCTGGCTGGTGGGCCCCACTTCTCGGTGGGAACATTATATACGTTTATAACGTAGTATAACCTAACCTAACCCATCTAGCCCCTCGCTTGTAATGTTTTTCAGAATCCCGGTCGTGTCGTCCCGTACGTCTCGGTGCGGACATTATATACGTCTATAACGTTATATATCCTAACCAAAGGCAACCTAACATCCCGAATGTATTATTTTACAACATTCCTGGCGGGTCGGACCCTGCTTCTCGGTGGGCACATTATATACGTCTATATCGTAATATAACCTAACCTAACCCATCTAGACCCTCGCTGGTAATGTTTTACAAAATCCCGGTCGTGGCGGCCCATACTTCTCCGTGGGGACATTATATACGTCTATATCGTTATATATCCTAACCTAAGGCAACCTAACATCTCGGATGTAGTATTTTCCAACATTCCTGGCGGGGCGGCCGCTACTTCTCGGTGGGCACATTATATACGTCTATAACGTAATATAACCTAACCTAACCCATCTAGCCCCTAGCTGGGAATGTTTTACAGAATCCCGGTCGTGTCGTCCCGTACGTCTCGGTGCGGACATTATGTACGTCTATAACGTTATATATCCTAACCTAAGGCAACTTAACCTCTCGGATGTAGTATTTTCCAATATTCTTGGCTGGTCGGACCCTACTTCTCGGTGGGCACATTATATACGTCTACATCGTAATACAACCTAACGTAACCCATCTAGACCCTCGCTGGTAATGTTTTACACAATCCCGGTCGTGGCGGCCCGTACTTTTCCGTGGGGACACTATATACGTCTATAATTTTATATATCCTAACCTAAGGGAACCTAACATCTCGGATGTAGTATTTTCCAACATTCCTGCCGGGTCGGCCCCTACTTGTCGGTGGGCACATTATCTACGTCTATATCGTAATATAACCTAACCTAACCCATCTAGACCCTCGCTGGTAATGTTTTACAGAATCCCGGACGTGTCGTCTCGTACGTCTCGGTGCGGACATTATATACGTCTATAACGTTATATATCCTAACCAAAGGCAACTTAACATCTCGGATGTAGTATTTTCCAACATTCCTGGCGCGTCGGACCCTACTTCTCGGTGGGCACATTATATACGTCTATATCGTAATATAACCTAAACTAACCCATCTAGACCCTCGCTGGTAATGTTTACAAAATCCCGGTCATGTCGGCCCGTACTTTTCCGTGGGGACATTTTACACGTCTATAATTTTATATATCCTAACCTAAGGGAAGCTAACATCTCGGATGTAGTATTTTCCAACATTCCTTGCGGGTCGGCCCCTACTTCTCGGTGGGCACATTATATACGTCTATATCGTAATATAACCTAACCTAACGCATCTAGACCCTCGCTGGTAATGTTTTACAAAATCCCGGTCGTGGCGGCCCGTACTGTTCCGTGGGGACATTATATACGTCTATAATTTTATATATCCTAACCTAAGGGGACCTAACATCTCGGATGTAGTATTTTCCAACATTCCTGCCGGGTCGGCCCCTACTTCTCGGTGGGCACATTATATACGTCTATATCGTAATATAACCTAACCTAACCCATCTAGACCCTCGCTGGTAATATTTTACAGAATCCCTGTCGTGCCGTCTCGTACGTCTCGGTGCGGACATTATATACGTCTATAACGTTATATATCCTAACCAAAGGCAACTTCACATCTCGGATGTAGTATTTCACAACATTCCTGGCTGGTGGGCCCCACTTCTCGGTGGGAACATTATATACGTTTATATCGTAATATAACCTAACCTAACCCATCTAGACCCTCGCTGGTAATGTTTTACAAAATCCCGGTCATGTCGGCCCGTACTTTTCCGTGGGGACATTTTACACGTCTATAATTTTATATATCCTAACCTAAGGGAAGCTAACATCTCGAATGTAGTATTTCACAACATTCCTGGCGGGTCGGACCCTACTTCTCGGTGGGCACATTATATACGTCTATATCGTAATATAACCTAACCTAACCCATCTAGACCCTCGCTGGTAATGTTTTACAAAATCCCGGTCGTGGCGGCCCGTACTTTTCCGTGGGGACATTATATACGTCTATAATTTTATATATCCTAACCTAAGGGAACCTAACATCTCGGATGTAGTATTTTCCAACATTCCTGCCGGGTCGGCCCCTACTTCTCGGTGGGCACATTATCTACGTCTATATCGTAATATAACCTAACCTAACCTATCTAGACCCTCGCTGGTAATGTTTTACAAAATCCCGGTCGTGGCGGCCCGTACTTTTCCGTGGGGACATTATATACGTCTATAATTTTATATATCCTAACCTCAGGGAACCTAACATCTTGGATGTGGTATTTCACAACATTCCTGGCTGGTCGGCCCCACTTCTCGGTGGGAACATTATATACGTTTATAACGTAATATAACCTAACCTAAGCCACCTACACCCTCGCTGGTAATGTTTCACAGAATCCCGTTCGTGTCTTCCCGTACGTCTCGAAGCCGGACATTATATACGTCTATAAAGTTATATATCCTAACCTAAGGCAACCTAACATCTCGAATGTAGTATTTCACAACATTCCTGGCGGGTCGGCCCCACTTCTCGGTGGGAACATTATTTACGTCTATAACGTAATATAACCTAACCTAACCAATCTAGACCCTCGCTGGTAATGTTTTACAAAAGCCCGGTCGTGTCGGCCCGTACTTCTCGGTGGGGACATCATTTACGTCTATAACGTTATATATCCTAACCTAAGGGAACCTAACATCTCGGATGTAGTATTTCACAACATTCCTGGCGGCTCGGCCCCTACTTCTCGGTGGGCACATTATATACGTCTATATCGTAATATAACCTAACCTAACCCATCTAGACCCTCGCTGGTAATGTTTTACAAAATCCCGGTAGTGTCGGCCCGTACTTCTCGGTGGGGACATTATTTACGTCTATAACGTTATATATCCTAACCTAAGGCAACTTAACCTCTCGGATGTAGTATTTTCCAACATTCTTGGCTGGTCGGACCCTACTTCTCGGTGGGCACATTATATACGTCTACATCGTAATACAACCTAACGTAACCCATCTAGACCCTCGCTGGTAATGTTTTACAAAATCCCGGTCGTGGCGGCCCGTACTTTTCCGTGGGGACACTATATACGTCTATAATTTTATATATCCTAACCTAAGGGAACCTAACATCTCGGATGTAGTATTTTCCAACATTCCTGCCGGGTCGGCCCCTACTTGTCGGTGGGCACATTATCTACGTCTATATCGTAATATAACCTAACCTAACCCATCTAGACCCTCGCTGGTAATGTTTTACAGAATCCCGGACGTGTCGTCTCGTACGTCTCGGTGCGGACATTATATACGTCTATAACGTTATATATCCTAACCAAAGGCAACTTAACATCTCGGATGTAGTATTTTCCAACATTCCTGGCGCGTCGGACCCTACTTCTCGGTGGGCACATTATATACGTCTATATCGTAATATAACCTAAACTAACCCATCTAGACCCTCGCTGGTAATGTTTACAAAATCCCGGTCATGTCGGCCCGTACTTTTCCGTGGGGACATTTTACACGTCTATAATTTTATATATCCTAACCTAAGGGAAGCTAACATCTCGGATGTAGTATTTTCCAACATTCCTTGCGGGTCGGCCCCTACTTCTCGGTGGGCACATTATATACGTCTATATCGTAATATAACCTAACCTAACGCATCTAGACCCTCGCTGGTAATGTTTTACAAAATCCCGGTCGTGGCGGCCCGTACTGTTCCGTGGGGACATTATATACGTCTATAATTTTATATATCCTAACCTAAGGGGACCTAACATCTCGGATGTAGTATTTTCCAACATTCCTGCCGGGTCGGCCCCTACTTCTCGGTGGGCACATTATATACGTCTATATCGTAATATAACCTAACCTAACCCATCTAGACCCTCGCTGTTAATGTTTTACAAAATCCCGGTCGCGTCGGCACGTACGTCTCGGTGCGCACATTATATACGTCTATAACGTTATACATCCTAACCTAAGGGAACCCAACATCTCGGATGTAGTATTTCACAACATTCCTGGCTGGTGGGCCCCACTTCTCGGTGGGAACATTATATACGTTTATAACGTAGTATAACCTCACCTAACCCATCTAGCCCCTCGCTTGTAATGTTTCACAGAATCCCGATCGTGTCGTCCCGTACGTCTCGAATCCGGACATTATATACGTCTATAAAGTTATATATCCCAACCTAAGGCAACCTAACATCTCGGATGTAGTATTTCACAACACTCCTGGCGGGTCGGCACCATTTCTCGGTGGGAACATTATATACGTCTATAACGGAATATAACCTAACATAAACCATCTAGCCCCTAGCTGGGAATGTTTTACAAAATCCCGGTCGTGTCGGCCCGTACTTCTCGGTCGGGACATTATTTACGTCTATAATGTTATATATCCTAACCTAAGGGAACCTAACATCTCGGATGTAGTATTTCACAACATTCCTGGCGGGTCGGCCCCTATTTCTCGGTGGGCACATTATATACGTCTATATCGTAATATAACATAACCTAACCCATCTAGACCCTCGCTGGTAATGTTTTACAAAATCCCGCTCGTGTCGGCCCATACTTCTCCGTGGGGACATTATATACGTCTATATCGTTATATATCCTAACCTAAGGCAACCTAACATCTCGGATGTAGTATTTTCCAACATTCCTGCCGGGTCGGCCCCTACTTGTCGGTGGGCACATTATCTACGTCTATATCGTAATATAACCTAACCTAACCCATCTAGACCCTCGCTGGTAATGTTTTACAGAATCCCGGACGTGTCGTCTCGTACGTCTCGGTGCGGACATTATATACGTCTATAACGTTATATATCCTAACCAAAGGCAACTTAACATCTCGGATGTAGTATTTTCCAACATTCCTGGCGCGTCGGACCCTACTTCTCGGTGGGCACATTATATACGTTTATATCGTAATATAACCTAAACTAACCCATCTAGACCCTCGCTGGTAATGTTTACAAAATCCCGGTCATGTCGGCCCGTACTTTTCCGTGGGGACATTTTACACGTCTATAATTTTATATATCCTAACCTAAGGGAAGCTAACATCTCGGATGTAGTATTTTCCAACATTCCTTGCGGGTCGGCCCCTACTTCTCGGTGGGCACATTATATACGTCTATATCGTAATATAACCTAACCTAACGCATCTAGACCCTCGCTGGTAATGTTTTACAAAATCCCGGTCGTGGCGGCCCGTACTGTTCCGTGGGGACATTATATACGTCTATAATTTTATATATCCTAACCTAAGGGGACCTAACATCTCGGATGTAGTATTTTCCAACATTCCTGCCGGGTCGGCCCCTACTTCTCGGTGGGCACATTATATACGTCTATATCGTAATATAACCTAACCTAACCCATCTAGACCCTCGCTGGTAATATTTTACAGAATCCCTGTCGTGCCGTCTCGTACGTCTCGGTGCGGACATTATATACGTCTATAACGTTATATATCCTAACCAAAGGCAACTTCACATCTCGGATGTAGTATTTCACAACATTCCTGGCTGGTGGGCCCCACTTCTCGGTGGGAACATTATATACGTTTATAACGTAGTATAACCTAACCTAACCCATCTAGACCCTCGCTGTTAATGTTTTACAAAATCCCGATCGCGTCGGCACGTACGTCTCGGTGCGGACATTATATACGTCTATAACGTTATATATCCTAACCTAAGGGAACCTAACATCTCGGATGTTGTATTTCACAACATTCCTGGCTGGTGGGCCCCACTTCTCGGTGGGAACATTATATACGTTTATAACGTAGTATAACCTAACCTAACCCATCTAGCCCCTCGCTTGTAATGTTTCACAGAATCCCGGTCGTGTCGTCCCGTACGTCTCGGTGCGGACATTATATACGTCTATAACGTTATATATCCTAACCAAAGGCAACTTAACATCTCGGATGTAGTATTTTCCAACATTCCTGGCGTGTCGGCCCCTACTTCTCGGTGGGCACATTATATACGTCTATATCGTAATATAACCTAACCTAACCCATCTAGACCCTCGCTGGTAATGTTTTACAAAATCCCGGTCGTGGCGGCCCGTACTGTTCCGTGGGGACATTATATACGTCTATAATTTTATATATCCTAACCTAAGGGGACCTAACATCTCGGATGTAGTATTTTCCAACATTCCTGCCGGGTCGGCCCCTACTTCTCGGTGGGCACATTATATACGTCTATATCGTAATATAACCTAACCTAACCCATCTAGACCCTCGCTGTTAATGTTTTACAAAATCCCGGTCGCGTCGGCACGTACGTCTCGGTGCGGACATTATATACGTCTATAACGTTATACATCCTAACCTAAGGGAACCCAACATCTCGGATGTAGTATTTCACAACATTCCTGGCTGGTGGGCCCCACTTCTCGGTGGGAACATTATATACGTTTATAACGTAGTATAACCTCACCTAACCCATCTAGCCCCTCGCTTGTAATGTTTCACAGAATCCCGATCGTGTCGTCCCGTACGTCTCGAATCCGGACATTATATACGTCTATAAAGTTATATATCCCAACCTAAGGCAACCTAACATCTCGGATGTAGTATTTCACAACACTCCTGGCGGGTCGGCACCATTTCTCGGTGGGAACATTATATACGTCTATAACGGAATATAACCTAACATAAACCATCTAGCCCCTAGCTGGGAATGTTTTACAAAATCCCGGTCGTGTCGGCCCGTACTTCTCGGTCGGGACATTATTTACGTCTATAATGTTATATATCCTAACCTAAGGGAACCTAACATCTCGGATGTAGTATTTCACAACATTCCTGGCGGGTCGGCCCCTATTTCTCGGTGGGCACATTATATACGTCTATATCGTAATATAACATAACCTAACCCATCTAGACCCTCGCTGGTAATGTTTTACAAAATCCCGGTCGTGTCGGCCCATACTTCTCCGTGGGGACATTATATACGTCTATATCGTTATATATCCTAACCTAAGGCAACCTAACATCTCGGATGTAGTATTTTCCAACATTCCTGGCGGGGCGGCCGCTACTTCTCGGTGGGCACATTATATACGTCTATAACGTAATATAACCTAACCTAACCCATCTAGCCCCTAGCTGGGAATGTTTTACAGAATCCCGGTCGTGTCGTCCCGTACGTCTCGGTGCGGACATTATGTACGTCTATAACGTTATATATCCTAACCTAAGGCAACTTAACCTCTCGGATGTAGTATTTTCCAACATTCTTGGCGGGTCGGACCCTACTTCTCGGTGGGCGCATTATATACGTCTACATCGTAATACAACCTAACCTAACCCATCTAATCCCTCGTTGTTAATGTTTTACAAAATCCCGGTCGCGTCGGCACGTACGTCTCGGTGCGGACATTATATACCTCTATAACTTTATATATCCTATACTAAGGGAACCTAACATCTCGAATGTAGTATTTCACAACATTCCTGGCGGGTCGGCCCCACTTCTCGGTGGGAACATTATTTACGTCTATAACGTGATATAACCTAACCTAACCAATCTAGACCCTCGCTGGTAATGTTTTACAAAATCCCGGTCGTGTCGGCCCGTACTTCTCGGTGGGGACATTATTTACGTCTATAACGTTATATATCCTAACCTAAGGGAACCTAACATCTCGGATGTAGTATTTCACAACATTCCTGGCGGGTCGGCCCCTACTTCTCGGTGGGCACATTATATACGTCTATATCGTAATATAACATAACCTAACCCATCTAGACCCTCGCTGGTAATGTTTTACAAAATCCCGCTCGTGTCGGCCCATACTTCTCCGTGGGGACATTATATACGTCTATATCGTTATATATCCTAACCTAAGGCAACCTAACATCTCGGATGTAGTATTTTCCAACATTCCTGGCGGGGCGGCCGCTACTTCTCGGTGGGCACATTATATACGTCTATAACGTAATATAACCTAACCTAACCCATCTAGCCCCTAGCTGGGAATGTTTTACAGAATCCCGGTCGTGTCGTCCCGTACGTCTCGGTGCGGACATTATGTACGTCTATAACGTTCTTTATCCTAACCTAAGGCAACTTAACCTCTCGGATGTAGTATTTTCCAACATTCTTGGCGGGTCGGACCCTACTTTTCGGTGGGCACATTATATACGTCTATATCGTAATATAACCTAAACTAACCCATCTAGACCCTCGCTGGTAATGTTTTACAAAATCCCGGTCATGTCGGCCCGTACTTTTCCGTGGGGACATTTTACACGTCTACAATTTTATATATCCTAACCTAAGGGAAGCTAACATCTCGGATGTAGTATTTTCCAACATTCCTTGCGGGTCGGCCCCTACTTCTCGGTGGGCACATTATATACGTCTATATCGTAATATAACCTAACCTAACCCATCTAGACCCTCGCTGGTAATGTTTTACAAAATCCCGGTCCTGGCGGACCGTACTGTTCCGTGGGTACATTATATACGTCTATAATTTTATATATCCTAACCTAAGGGGACCTAACATCTCGGATGTATTATTTTCCAACATTCCTGCCGGGTCGGCCACTACTTCTCGGTGGGCACATTATATACGTCTATATCGTAATATAACCTAACCTAACCCATCTAGACCCTCGCTGGTAATATTTTACAGAATCCCTGTCGTGTCGTCTCGTACGTCTCGGTGCGGACATTATATACGTCTATAACGTTATATATCCTAACCAAAGTCAACTTCACATCTCGGATGTAGTATTTCACAACATTCCTGGCTGGTGGGCCCCACTTCTCGGTGGGAACATTATATACGTTTATAACGTAGTATAACCTAACCTAACCCATCTAGCCCCTCGCTTGTAATGTTTTTCAGAATCCCGGTCGTGTCGTCCCGTACGTCTCGGTGCGGACATTATATACGTCTATAACGTTATACATCCTAACCTAAGGGAAGCTAACATCTCGGATGTAGTATTTTCCAACATTCCTTGCGGGTCGGCCCCTACTTCTCGGTGGGCACATTATATACGTCTATATCGTAATATAACCTAACCTAACCCATCTAGACCCTCGCTGGTAATGTTTTACAAAATCCCGGTCGTGGCGGCCCGTACTGTTCCGTGGGTACATTATATACGTCTATAATTTTATATATCCTAACCTAAGGGGACCTAACATCTCGGATGTAGTATTTTCCAACATTCCTGCCGGGTCGGCCCCTACTTCTGGGTGGGCACATTATATACGTCTATATCGTAATATAACCTAACCTAACCCATCTAGACCCTCGCTGGTAATATTTTACAGAATCCCTGTCGTGTCGTCTCGTACGTCTCGGTGCGGACATTATATACGTCTATAACGTTATATATCCCAACCAAAGGCAACTTCACATCTCGGATGTAGTATTTCACAACATTCCTGGCGGGTCGGCCCCTACTTCTCGGTGGGCACATTATATACGTCTATATCGTAATATAACATAACCTAACCCATCTAGACCCTCGCTGTTAATGTTTTACAAAATCCCGATCGCGTCGGCACGTACGTCTCGGTGCGGACATTATATACGTCTATAACGTTATATATCCTAACCTAAGGGAACCTAACATCTCGGATGTTGTATTTCACAACATTCCTGGCTGGTGGGCCCCACTTCTCGGTGGGAACATTATATACGTTTATAACGTAGTATAACCTAACCTAACCCATCTAGCCCCTCGCTTGTAATGTTTCACAGAATCCCGGTCGTGTCGTCCCGTACGTCTCGAATCCGGACATTATATACGTCTATAAAGTTATATGTCCTAACCTAAGGCAACCTAACATCTCGGATGTAGTATTTCACAACACTCCTGGCGGGTCGGCACCATTTCTCGGTGGGAACATTATATACGTCTATAACGGAATATAACCTAACATAACCCATCTAGCCCCTAGCTGGGAATGTTTTACAAAATCCCGGTCGTGTCGGCCCGTACTTCCCGGTGGGGACATTATTTACGTCTATAACGTTATATATCCTAACCTAAGGGAACCTAACATCTCGGATGTAGTATTTCACAACATTCCTGGCGGGTCGGCCCCTACTTCTCGGTGGTCACATTAAATACGTCTATATCGTAATATAACATAACGTAACCCATCTAGACCCTCGCTGGTAATGTTTTACAAAATCCCGGTCGTGTCGGCCCATACTTCTCCGTGGGGACATTATATACGTCTATATCTTTATATATCCTAACCTAAGGCAACCTAACATCTCGGATGTAGTATTTTCCAACATTCCTGCCGGGTCGGCCCCTACTTCTCGGTGGGCACATTATATACGTCTATATCGTAATATAACCTAACCTAACCCATCTAGACCCTGGCTGGTAATATTTTACAGAATCCCGGTCGTGTCGTCTCGTACGTCTCGGTGCGGACATTATATACGTCTATAACGTTATATAACCTAACCAAAGGCAACTTCACATCTCGGATGTAGTATTCTCCAACATTCCTGGCGGGTCGGACCCTACTTCTCGGTGGGCACATTATATACGTCTGTAACGTAATATAACCTAACCTAAGCCACCTACAGCCTCGCTGGTAATGTTTCACAGAATCCCGTTCGTGGCTTCCCGTACGTCTCGAATCCGGACATTATATACGTCTATAAAGTTATATATCCTAACCTAAGGCAACGTAACATCTCGGATGTAGTATTTCACAACACTCCTGGCGGGTCGGCACCATTTCTCGGTGGGAACATTATATACGTCTATAACGGAATATAACCTAACATAACCCATCTAGCCCCTAGCTGGGAATGTTTTACAAAATCCCGGTCGTGTCGGCCCGTACTTCTCGGTGGGGACATTATTTACGTCTATAACGTTATATATCCTAACCTAAGGGAACCTAACATCTCGGATGTAGTATTTCGCAACATTCCTGGCGGGTCGGCCCCTACTTCTCGATGGTCACATTAAATACGTCTATATCGTAATATAACATAACGTAACCCATCTAGACCCTCGCTGGTAATGTTTTACAAAATCCCGGTCGTGTCGGCCCATACTTCTCCGTGGGGACATTATATACGTCTATATCTTTATATATCCTAACCTAAGGCAACCTAACATCTCGGATGTAGTATTTTCCAACATTCCTGGCGGGGCGGCCGCTACTTCTCGGTGGGCACATTATATACGTCTATAACGTAATATAACCTAACCTAACCCATCTAGCCCCTAGCTAGGAATGTTTTACAGAATTCCGGTCGTGTCGTCCCGTACGTCTCGGTGCGGGCATTATGTACGTCTATAACGTTATATATCCTAACCTAAGGCAACTTAACCTCTCGGATGTAGTATTTTCCAACATTCTTGGCGGGTCAGACCCTACCTCTCGGTGGGCACATTATATACGTCTACATCGTAATACAACCTAACCTAACCCATCTAATCCCTCGTTGTTAATGTTTTACAAAATCCCGGTCGCGTCGACACGTACGTCTCGGTGCGGACATTATATACCTCTATAACGTTATATATCCTAACCTAAGGGAACCTAACATCTCGAATGTAGTATTTCACAACATTCCTGGCGGGTCGGCCCCACTTCTCGGTGGGAACATTATTTACGTCTATAACGTAATATAACCTAACCTAACCAATCTAGACCCTCGCTGGTAATGTTTTACAAAATGCCGGTCGTGTCGGCCCGTACTTCTCTGTGGGGACATTATTTACGTCTATAACGTTATATATCCTAACCTAAGGGAACCTAACATCTCGGATGTAGTATTTCACAACATTCCTGGCTGGTGGGCCCCACTTCTCGGTGGGAACATTATATACGTTTATAACGTAGTATAACCTAACCTAACCCATCTAGCCCCGCGCTTGTAATGTTTTTCAGAATCCCGGTCGTGCCGTCCCGTACGTCTCGGTGCGGACATTATATACGTCTATATCGTTATATATCCTAACCTAAGGCAACCTAACATCTCGGATGTAGTATTTTCCAACATTCCTGGTGGGGCGGCCGCTACTTCTCGGTGGGCACATTATATACGTCTATAACGTAATATAACCTAACCTAACCCATCTAGCCCCTAGCTGGGAATGTTTTACAGAATCCCGGTCGTGTCGTCCCGTACGTCTCGGTGCGGACATTATGTACGTCTATAACGTTATATATCCTAACCTAAGGCAACTTAACCTCTCGGATGTAGTATTTTCCAACATTCTTGGCGGGTCGGACCCTACCTCTCGGTGGGCACATTATATACGTCTACATCGTAATACAACCTAACCTAACCCATCTAATCCCTCGTTGTTAATGTTTTACAAAATCCCGGTCGCGTCGGCACGTACGTCTCGGTGCGGACATTATATACCTCTATAACGTTATATATCCTAACCTAAGGGAACCTAACATCTCGAATGTAGTATTTCACAACATTCCTGGCGGGTCGGCCCCACTTCTCGGTGGGAACATTATTTACGTCTATAACGTAATATAACCTAACCTAACCAATCTAGACCCTCGCTGGTAATGTTTTACAAAATCCCGGTCGTGTCGGCCCGTACTTCTCTGTGGGGACATTATTTACGTCTATAACGTTATATATCCTAACCTAAGGGAACCTAACATCTCGGATGTAGTATTTCACAACATTCCTGGCTGGTGGGCCCCACTTCTCGGTGGGAACATTATATACGTTTATAACGTAGTATAACCTAACCTAACCCATCTAGCCCCGCGCTTGTAATGTTTTTCAGAATCCCGGTCGTGCCGTCCCGTACGTCTGGGTGCGGACATTATATACGTCTATAACGTTATATATCCTAACCAAAGGCAACCTAACATCTCGAATGTAGTATTTCACAACATTCCTGGCGGGTCGGACCCTACTTCTCGGTGGGCACAATATATACGTCTATATCGTAATATAACCTAACCTAACACGTTCTAGACCCTCGCTGGTAATGTTTTACAAAATCCCGGTCGTGGCGGCCCGTACTTTTCCGTGGGGACATTTTAGACGTCTATAATTTTATATATCCTAACCTAAGGGAAGCTAACATCTCGGATGTAGTATTTTCCAACATTCCTGGCGGGTCGGCCCCTACTTCTCGGTGGGCACATTATATACGTCTATATCGTAATATAACATAACCTAACCCATCTAGACCCTCGCTGGTAATGTTTTACAAAATCCCGGTCGTGTCGGCCCATACTTCTCCGTGGGGACATTATATACGTCTATATCGTTATATATCCTAACCTAGGGCAACCTAACATCTCGGATGTAGTATTTTCCAACATTCCTGGTGGGGCGGCCGCTACTTCTCGGTGGGCACATTATAAACGTCTATAACGTAATATAACCTAACCTAACCCATCTAGCCCCTAGCTGGGAATGTTTTACAGAATCCCGGTCGTGTCGTCCCGTACGTCTCGGTGCGGACATTATGTACGTCTATAACGTTATATATCCTAACCTAAGGGAACCTAACATCTCGGATGTAGTATTTCACAACATTCCTGGCTGGTGGGCCCCACTTCTCGGTGGGAACATTATATACGTTTATAACGTAGTATAACCTAACCTAACCCATCTAGCCCCTCGCTTGTAATGTTTTTCAGAATCGCGGTCATGTCGGCCCGTACTTTTCCGTGGGGACATTTTACACGTCTATAATTTTATATATCCTAACCTAAGGGAAGCTAACATCTCGAATGTAGTATTTCACAACATTCCTGGCGGGTCGGCCCCACTTCTCGGTGGGAACATTATTTACGTCTATAACGTAATATAACCTAACCTAACCCATCTAGACCCTCGCTGGTAATGTTTTACAAAATAACGGTCGTGTCGTCCCGTACGTCTCGGTGCGGACATTATGTACGTCTATAACGTTATATATCCTAACCTAAGGCAACTTAACCTCTCGGATGTAGTATTTTCCAACATTCTTGGCGGGTCGGACCCTACTTCTCGGTGGGCACATTATATACGTCTACATCGTAATACAACCTAACCTAACCCATCTAATCCCTCGTTGTTTATGTTTTACGAAATCCCGGTCGCGTCGGCACGTACGTCTCGGTGCGGACATTATATACCTCTATAACGTTATATATCCTAACGTAAGGGAACCTAACATCTCGAATGTAGTATTTCACAACATTCCTGGCGGGTCGGCCCCACTTCTCGGTGGGAACATTATTTACGTCTATAACGTAATATAACCTAACCTAACCAATCTAGACCCTCGCTGGTAATGTTTTACAAAATCCCGGTCGTGTCGGCCCGTACTTCTCTGTGGGGACATTATTTACGTCTATAACGTTATATATCCTAACCTAAGGGAACCTAACATCTCGGATGTAGTATTTCACAACATTCCTGGCTGGTGGGCCCCACTTCTCGGTGGGAACATTATATACGTCTATATCGTAATATAACATAACCTAACCCATCTAGACCCCCGCTGGTAATGTTTTACAAAATCCCGGTCGTGTCGGCCCATACTTCTCCGTGGGGATATTATATACGTCTATATCGTTATATATCCTAACCTAAGGCAACCTAACATCTCGGATGTAGTATTTTCCAACATTCCTGGTGGGGCGGCCGCTACTTCTCGGTGGGCACATTATATACGTCTATAACGTAATATAACCTAACCTAACCCATCTAGCCCCTAGCTGGGAATGTTTTACAGAATCCCGGTCGTGTCGTCCCGTACGTCTCGGTGCGGACATTATGTACGTCTATAACGTTATATATCCTAACCTAAGGGAACCTAACATCTCGGATGTAGTATTTCACAACATTCCTGGCTGGTGGGCCCCACTTCTCGGTGGGAACATTATATACGTTTATAATGTAGTATAACCTAACCTAACCCATCTAGCCCCTCGCTTGTAATGTTTTTCAGAATCCCGGTCATGTCGGCCCGTACTTTTCCGTGGGGACATTTTACACGTCTATAATTTTATATATCCTAACCTAAGGGAAGCTAACATGACGGATGTAGTATTTTCCAACATTCCTGGCGGGTCGGCCCCTACTTCTCGGTGGGCACATTATATATGTCTATATCGTAATATAACCTAACCTAACCCATCTAGACCCTCGCTGTTAATGTTTTACAAAATCCCGGTCGCGTCGGCACGTACGTCTCGGTGCGGACATTATATACGTCTATAACGTTATACATCCTAACCTAAGGGAACCCAACATCTCGAATGTAGTATTTCACAACATTCCTGGCTGGTGGGCCCCACTTCTCGGTGGGAACATTATATACGTTTATAACGTAGTATAACCTAACCTAACCCATCTAGCCCCTCGCTTGTAATGTTTCACAGAATCCCGTTCGTGGCTTCCCGTACGTCTCGAATCCGGATATTATATACGTCTATAAAGTTATATATCCTAACCTAAGGCAACGTAACATCTCGGATGTAGTATTTCACAACACTCCTGGCGGGTCGGCACCATGTCTCGGTGGGAACATTATATACGTCTATAACGGAATATAACCTAACATAACCCATCTAGCCCCTAGCTGGGAATGTTTTACAAAATCCCGGTCGTGTCGGCCCGTACTTCTCGGTGGGGACATTATTTACGTCTATAACGTTATATATCCTAACCTAAGGGAACCTAACATCTCGGATGTAGTATTTCGCAACATTCCTGGCGGGTCGGCCCCTACTTCTCGATGGTCACATTAAATACGTCTATATCGTAATATAACATAACGTAACCCATCTAGACCCTCGCTGGTAATGTTTTACAAAATCCCGGTCGTGTCGGCCCATACTTCTCCGTGGGGACATTATATACGTCTATATCTTTATATATCCTAACCTAAGGCAACCTAACATCTCGGATGTAGTATTTTCCAACATTCCTGGCGGGGCGGCCGCTACTTCTCGGTGGGCACATTATATACGTCTATAACGTAATATAACCTAACCTAACCCATCTAGCCCCTAGCTAGGAATGTTTTACAGAATCCCGGTCGTGTCGTCCCGTACGTCTCGGTGCGGGCATTATGTACGTCTATAACGTTATATATCCTAACCTAAGGCAACTTAACCTCTCGGATGTAGTATTTTCCAACATTCTTGGCGGGTCAGACCCTACCTCTCGGTGGGCACATTATATACGTCTACATCGTAATACAACCTAACCTAACCCATCTAATCCCTCGTTGTTAATGTTTTACAAAATCCCGGTCGCGTCGACACGTACGTCTCGGTGCGGACATTATATACCTCTATAACGTTATATATCCTAACCTAAGGGAACCTAACATCTCGAATGTAGTATTTCACAACATTCCTGGCGGGTCGGCCCCACTTCTCGGTGGGAACATTATTTACGTCTATAACGTAATATAACCTAACCTAACCAATCTAGACCCTCGCTGGTAATGTTTTACAAAATGCCGGTCGTGTCGGCCCGTACTTCTCTGTGGGGACATTATTTACGTCTATAACGTTATATATCCTAACCTAAGGGAACCTAACATCTCGGATGTAGTATTTCACAACATTCCTGGCTGGTGGGCCCCACTTCTCGGTGGGAACATTATATACGTTTATAACGTAGTATAACCTAACCTAACCCATCTAGCCCCGCGCTTGTAATGTTTTTCAGAATCCCGGTCGTGCCGTCCCGTACGTCTCGGTGCGGACATTATATACGTCTATATCGTTATATATCCTAACCTAAGGCAACCTAACATCTCGGACGTAGTATTTTCCAACATTCCTGGTGGGGCGGCCGCTACTTCTCGGTGGGCACATTATATACGTCTATAACGTAATATAACCTAACCTAACCCATCTAGCCCCTAGCTGGGAATGTTTTACAGAATCCCGGTCGTGTCGTCCCGTACGTCTCGGTGCGGACATTATGTACGTCTATAACGTTATATATCCTAACCTAAGGCAACTTAACCTCTCGGATGTAGTATTTTCCAACATTCTTGGCGGGTCGGACCCTACCTCTCGGTGGGCACATTATATACGTCTACATCGTAATACAACCTAACCTAACCCATCTAATCCCTCGTTGTTAATGTTTTACAAAATCCCGGTCGCGTCGGCACGTACGTCTCGGTGCGGACATTATATACCTCTATAACGTTATATATCCTAACCTAAGGGAACCTAACATCTCGAATGTAGTATTTCACAACATTCCTGGCGGGTCGGCCCCACTTCTCGGTGGGAACATTATTTACGTCTATAACGTAATATAACCTAACCTAACCAATCTAGACCCTCGCTGGTAATGTTTTACAAAATCCCGGTCGTGTCGGCCCGTACTTCTCTGTGGGGACATTATTTACGTCTATAACGTTATATATCCTAACCTAAGGGGACCTAACATCTCGGATGTAGTATTTTCCAACATTCCAGCCGGGTCGGCCCCTACTTCTCGGTGGGCACATTATATACGTCTATATCGTAATATAACCTAACCTAACCCATCTAGACCCTCGCTGTTAATGTTTTACAAAATCCCGGTCGCGTCGGCACGTACGTCTCGGTGCGGACATTATATACGTCTATAACGTTATACATCCTAACCTAAGGGAACCCAACATCTCGGATGTAGTATTTCACAACATTCCTGGCTGGTGGGCTCCACTTCTCGGTGGGAACATTATATACGTTTATAACGTAGTATAACCTCACCTAACCCATCTAGCCCCTCGCTTGTAATGTTTCACAGAATCCCGATCGTGTCGTCCCGTACGTCTCGAATCCGGACATTATATACGTCTATAAAGTTATATATCCCAACCTAAGGCAACCTAACATCTCGGATGTAGTATTTCACAACACTCCTGGCGGGTCGGCACCATTTCTCGGTGGGAACATTATATACGTCTATAACGGAATATAACCTAACATAAACCATCTAGCCCCTAGCTGGGAATGTTTTACAAAATCCCGGTCGTGTCGGCCCGTACTTCTCGGTCGGGACATTATTTACGTCTATAATGTTATATATCCTAACCTAAGGGAACCTAACATCTCGGATGTAGTATTTCACAACATTCCTGGCGGGTCGGCCCCTATTTCTCGGTGGGCACATTATATACGTCTATATCGTAATATAACATAACCTAACCCATCTAGACCCTCGCTGGTAATGTTTTACAAAATCCCGGTCGTGTCGGCCCATACTTCTCCGTGGGGACATTATATACGTCTATATCGTTATATATCCTAACCTAAGGCAACCTAACATCTCGGATGTAGTATTTTCCAACATTCCTGGCGGGGCGGCCGCTACTTCTCGGTGGGCACATTATATACGTCTATAACGTAATATAACCTAACCTAACCCATCTAGCCCCTAGCTGGGAATGTTTTACAGAATCCCGGTCGTGTCGTCCCGTACGTCTCGGTGCGGACATTATGTACGTCTATAACGTTATATATCCTAACCTAAGGGAACCTAACATCTCGGATGTAGTATTTCACAACATTCCTGGCTGGTGGGCCCCACTTCTCGGTGGGAACATTATATACGTTTATAATGTAGTATAACCTAACCTAACCCATCTAGCCCCTCGCTTGTAATGTTTTTCAGAATCCCGGTCATGTCGGCCCGTACTTTTCCGTGGGGACATTTTACACGTCTATAATTTTATATATCCTAACCTAAGGGAAGCTAACATGACGGATGTAGTATTTTCCAACATTCCTGGCGGGTCGGCCCCTACTTCTCGGTGGGCACATTATATATGTCTATATCGTAATATAACCTAACCTAACCCATCTAGACCCTCGCTGTTAATGTTTTACAAAATCCCGGTCGCGTCGGCACGTACGTCTCGGTGCGGACATTATATACGTCTATAACGTTATACATCCTAACCTAAGGGAACCCAACATCTCGAATGTAGTATTTCACAACATTCCTGGCTGGTGGGCCCCACTTCTCGGTGGGAACATTATATACGTTTATAACGTAGTATAACCTAACCTAACCCATCTAGCCCCTCGCTTGTAATGTTTCACAGAATCCCGTTCGTGGCTTCCCGTACGTCTCGAATCCGGATATTATATACGTCTATAAAGTTATATATCCTAACCTAAGGCAACGTAACATCTCGGATGTAGTATTTCACAACACTCCTGGCGGGTCGGCACCATGTCTCGGTGGGAACATTATATACGTCTATAACGGAATATAACCTAACATAACCCATCTAGCCCCTAGCTGGGAATGTTTTACAAAATCCCGGTCGTGTCGGCCCGTACTTCTCGGTGGGGACATTATTTACGTCTATAACGTTATATATCCTAACCTAAGGGAACCTAACATCTCGGATGTAGTATTTCGCAACATTCCTGGCGGGTCGGCCCCTACTTCTCGATGGTCACATTAAATACGTCTATATCGTAATATAACATAACGTAACCCATCTAGACCCTCGCTGGTAATGTTTTACAAAATCCCGGTCGTGTCGGCCCATACTTCTCCGTGGGGACATTATATACGTCTATATCTTTATATATCCTAACCTAAGGCAACCTAACATCTCGGATGTAGTATTTTCCAACATTCCTGGCGGGGCGGCCGCTACTTCTCGGTGGGCACATTATATACGTCTATAACGTAATATAACCTAACCTAACCCATCTAGCCCCTAGCTAGGAATGTTTTACAGAATCCCGGTCGTGTCGTCCCGTACGTCTCGGTGCGGGCATTATGTACGTCTATAACGTTATATATCCTAACCTAAGGCAACTTAACCTCTCGGATGTAGTATTTTCCAACATTCTTGGCGGGTCAGACCCTACCTCTCGGTGGGCACATTATATACGTCTACATCGTAATACAACCTAACCTAACCCATCTAATCCCTCGTTGTTAATGTTTTACAAAATCCCGGTCGCGTCGACACGTACGTCTCGGTGCGGACATTATATACCTCTATAACGTTATATATCCTAACCTAAGGGAACCTAACATCTCGAATGTAGTATTTCACAACATTCCTGGCGGGTCGGCCCCACTTCTCGGTGGGAACATTATTTACGTCTATAACGTAATATAACCTAACCTAACCAATCTAGACCCTCGCTGGTAATGTTTTACAAAATGCCGGTCGTGTCGGCCCGTACTTCTCTGTGGGGACATTATTTACGTCTATAACGTTATATATCCTAACCTAAGGGAACCTAACATCTCGGATGTAGTATTTCACAACATTCCTGGCTGGTGGGCCCCACTTCTCGGTGGGAACATTATATACGTTTATAACGTAGTATAACCTAACCTAACCCATCTAGCCCCGCGCTTGTAATGTTTTTCAGAATCCCGGTCGTGCCGTCCCGTACGTCTCGGTGCGGACATTATATACGTCTATATCGTTATATATCCTAACCTAAGGCAACCTAACATCTCGGACGTAGTATTTTCCAACATTCCTGGTGGGGCGGCCGCTACTTCTCGGTGGGCACATTATATACGTCTATAACGTAATATAACCTAACCTAACCCATCTAGCCCCTAGCTGGGAATGTTTTACAGAATCCCGGTCGTGTCGTCCCGTACGTCTCGGTGCGGACATTATGTACGTCTATAACGTTATATATCCTAACCTAAGGCAACTTAACCTCTCGGATGTAGTATTTTCCAACATTCTTGGCGGGTCGGACCCTACCTCTCGGTGGGCACATTATATACGTCTACATCGTAATACAACCTAACCTAACCCATCTAATCCCTCGTTGTTAATGTTTTACAAAATCCCGGTCGCGTCGGCACGTACGTCTCGGTGCGGACATTATATACCTCTATAACGTTATATATCCTAACCTAAGGGAACCTAACATCTCGAATGTAGTATTTCACAACATTCCTGGCGGGTCGGCCCCACTTCTCGGTGGGAACATTATTTACGTCTATAACGTAATATAACCTAACCTAACCAATCTAGACCCTCGCTGGTAATGTTTTACAAAATCCCGGTCGTGTCGGCCCGTACTTCTCTGTGGGGACATTATTTACGTCTATAACGTTATATATCCTAACCTAAGGGGACCTAACATCTCGGATGTAGTATTTTCCAACATTCCAGCCGGGTCGGCCCCTACTTCTCGGTGGGCACATTATATACGTCTATATCGTAATATAACCTAACCTAACCCATCTAGACCCTCGCTGTTAATGTTTTACAAAATCCCGGTCGCGTCGGCACGTACGTCTCGGTGCGGACATTATATACGTCTATAACGTTATACATCCTAACCTAAGGGAACCCAACATCTCGGATGTAGTATTTCACAACATTCCTGGCTGGTGGGCTCCACTTCTCGGTGGGAACATTATATACGTTTATAACGTAGTATAACCTCACCTAACCCATCTAGCCCCTCGCTTGTAATGTTTCACAGAATCCCGATCGTGTCGTCCCGTACGTCTCGAATCCGGACATTATATACGTCTATAAAGTTATATATCCCAACCTAAGGCAACCTAACATCTCGGATGTAGTATTTCACAACACTCCTGGCGGGTCGGCACCATTTCTCGGTGGGAACATTATATACGTCTATAACGGAATATAACCTAACATAAACCATCTAGCCCCTAGCTGGGAATGTTTTACAAAATCCCGGTCGTGTCGGCCCGTACTTCTCGGTCGGGACATTATTTACGTCTATAATGTTATATATCCTAACCTAAGGGAACCTAACATCTCGGATGTAGTATTTCACAACATTCCTGGCGGGTCGGCCCCTATTTCTCGGTGGGCACATTATATACGTCTATATCGTAATATAACATAACCTAACCCATCTAGACCCTCGCTGGTAATGTTTTACAAAATCCCGGTCGTGTCGGCCCATACTTCTCCGTGGGGACATTATATACGTCTATATCGTTATATATCCTAACCTAAGGCAACCTAACATCTCGGATGTAGTATTTTCCAACATTCCTGGCGGGGCGGCCGCTACTTCTCGGTGGGCACATTATATACGTCTATAACGTAATATAACCTAACCTAACCCATCTAGCCCCTAGCTGGGAATGTTTTACAGAATCCCGGTCGTGTCGTACCGTACGTCTCGGTGCGGACATTATGTACGTCTATAACGTTATATATCCTAACCTAAGGCAACTTAACCTCTCGGATGTAGTATTTTCCAACATTCTTGGCGGGTCGGACCCTACTTCTCGGTGGGCGCATTATATACGTCTACATCGTAATACAACCTAACCTAACCCATCTAATCCCTCGTTGTTAATGTTTTACAAAATCCCGGTCGCGTCGGCACGTACGTCTCGGTGCGGACATTATATACCTCTATAACTTTATATATATTATACTAAGGGAACCTAACATCTCGAATGTAGTATTTCACAACATTCCTGGCGGGTCGGACCCTACTTTTCGGTGGGCACATTATATACGTCTATATCGTAATATAACCTAAACTAACCCATCTAGACCCTCGCTGGTAATGTTTTACAAAATCCCGGTCATGTCGGCCCGTACTTTTCCGTGGGGACATTTTACACGTCTACAATTTTATATATCCTAACCTAAGGGAAGCTAACATCTCGGATGTAGTATTTTCCAACATTCCTTGCGGGTCGGCCCCTACTTCTCGGTGGGCACATTATATACGTCTATATCGTAATATAACCTAACCTAACCCATCTAGACCCTCGCTGGTAATGTTTTACAAAATCCCGGTCGTGGCGGCCCGTACTGTTCCGTGGGTACATTATATACGTCTATAATTTTATATATCCTAACCTAAGGGGACCTAACATCTCGGATGTAGTATTTTCCAACATTCCTGCCGGGTCGGCCCCTACTTCTGGGTGGGCACATTATATACGTCTATATCGTAATATAACCTAACCTAACCCATCTAGACCCTCGCTGGTAATATTTTACAGAATCCCTGTCGTGTCGTCTCGTACGTCTCGGTGCGGACATTATATACGTCTATAACGTTATATATCCCAACCAAAGGCAACTTCACATCTCGGAGGTAGTATTTCACAACATTCCTGGCGGGTCGGCCCCTACTTCTCGGTGGGCACATTATATACGTCTATATCGTAATATAACATAACCTAACCCATCTAGACCCTCGCTGTTAATGTTTTACAAAATCCCGATCGCGTCGGCACGTACGTCTCGGTGCGGACATTATATACGTCTATAACGTTATATATCCTAACCTAAGGGAACCTAACATCTCGGATGTTGTATTTCACAACATTCCTGGCTGGTGGGCCCCACTTCTCGGTGGGAACATTATATACGTTTATAACGTAGTATAACCTAACCTAACCCATCTAGCCCCTCGCTTGTAATGTTTCACAGAATCCCGGTCGTGTCGTCCCGTACGTCTCGAATCCGGACATTATATACGTCTATAAAGTTATATGTCCTAACCTAAGGCAACCTAACATCTCGGATGTAGTATTTCACAACACTCCTGGCGGGTCGGCACCATTTCTCGGTGGGAACATTATATACGTCTATAACGGAATATAACCTAACATAACCCATCTAGCCCCTAGCTGGGAATGTTTTACAAAATCCCGGTCGTGTCGGCCCGTACTTCCCGGTGGGGACATTATTTACGTCTATAACGTTATATATCCTAACCTAAGGGAACCTAACATCTCGGATGTAGTATTTCACAACATTCCTGGCGGGTCGGCCCCTACTTCTCGGTGGTCACATTAAATACGTCTATATCGTAATATAACATAACGTAACCCATCTAGACCCTCGCTGGTAATGTTTTACAAAATCCCGGTCGTGTCGGCCCATACTTCTCCGTGGGGACATTATATACGTCTATATCTTTATATATCCTAACCTAAGGCAACCTAACATCTCGGATGTAGTATTTTCCAACATTCCTGCCGGGTCGGCCCCTACTTCTCGGTGGGCACATTATATACGTCTATATCGTAATATAACCTAACCTAACCCATCTAGACCCTGGCTGGTAATATTTTACAGAATCCCGGTCGTGTCGTCTCGTACGTCTCGGTGCGGACATTATATACGTCTATAACGTTATATAACCTAACCAAAGGCAACTTCACATCTCGGATGTAGTATTCTCCAACATTCCTGGCGGGTCGGACCCTACTTCTCGGTGGGCACATTATATACGTCTGTAACGTAATATAACCTAACCTAAGCCACCTACAGCCTCGCTGGTAATGTTTCACAGAATGCCGTTCGTGGCTTCCCGTACGTCTCGAATCCGGACATTATATACGTCTATAAAGTTATATATCCTAACCTAAGGCAACGTAACATCTCGGATGTAGTATTTCACAACACTCCTGGCGGGTCGGCACCATTTCTCGGTGGGAACATTATATACGTCTATAACGGAATATAACCTAACATAACCCATCTAGCCCCTAGCTGGGAATGTTTTACAAAATCCCGGTCGTGTCGGCCCGTACTTCTCGATGGGGACATTATTTACGTCTATAACGTTATATATCCTAACCTAAGGGAACCTAACATCTCGGATGTAGTATTTCGCAACATTCCTGGCGGGTCGGCCCCTACTTCTCGATGGTCACATTAAATACGTCTATATCGTAATATAACATAACGTAACCCATCTAGACCCTCGCTGGTAATGTTTTACAAAATCCCGGTCGTGTCGGCCCATACTTCTCCGTGGGGACATTATATACGTCTATATCTTTATATATCCTAACCTAAGGCAACCTAACATCTCGGATGTAGTATTTTCCAACATTCCTGGCGGGGCGGCCGCTACTTCTCGGTGGGCACATTATATACGTCTATAACGTAATATAACCTAACCTAACCCATCTAGCCCCTAGCTAGGAATGTTTTACAGAATTCCGGTCGTGTCGTCCCGTACGTCTCGGTGCGGGCATTATGTACGTCTATAACGTTATATATCCTAACCTAAGGCAACTTAACCTCTCGGATGTAGTATTTTCCAACATTCTTGGCGGGTCAGACCCTACCTCTCGGTGGGCACATTATATACGTCTACATCGTAATACAACCTAACCTAACCCATCTAATCCCTCGTTGTTAATGTTTTACAAAATCCCGGTCGCGTCGACACGTACGTCTCGGTGCGGACATTATATACCTCTATAACGTTATATATCCTAACCTAAGGGAACCTAACATCTCGAATGTAGTATTTCACAACATTCCTGGCGGGTCGGCCCCACTTCTCGGTGGGAACATTATTTACGTCTATAACGTAATATAACCTAACCTAACCAATCTAGACCCTCGCTGGTAATGTTTTACAAAATGCCGGTCGTGTCGGCCCGTACTTCTCTGTCGGGACATTATTTACGTCTATAACGTTATATATCCTAACCTAAGGGAACCTAACATCTCGGATGTAGTATTTCACAACATTCCTGGCTGGTGGGCCCCACTTCTCGGTGGGAACATTATATACGTTTATAACGTAGTATAACCTAACCTAACCCATCTAGCCCCGCGCTTGTAATGTTTTTCAGAATCCCGGTCGTGCCGTCCCGTACGTCTCGGTGCGGACATTATATACGTCTATATCGTTATATATCCTAACCTAAGGCAACCTAACATCTCGGATGTAGTATTTTCCAACATTCCTGGTGGGGCGGCCGCTACTTCTCGGTGGGCACATTATATACGTCTATAACGTAATATAACCTAACCTAACCCATCTAGCCCCTAGCTGGGAATGTTTTACAGAATCCCGGTCGTGTCGTCCCGTACGTCTCGGTGCGGACATTATGTACGTCTATAACGTTATATATCCTAACCTAAGGCAACTTAACCTCTCGGATGTAGTATTTTCCAACATTCTTGGCGGGTCGGACCCTACCTCTCGGTGGGCACATTATATACGTCTACATCGTAATACAACCTAACCTAACCCATCTAATCCCTCGTTGTTAATGTTTTACAAAATCCCGGTCGCGTCGGCACGTACGTCTCGGTGCGGACATTATATACCTCTATAACGTTATATATCCTAACCTAAGGGAACCTAACATCTCGAATGTAGTATTTCACAACATTCCTGGCGGGTCGGCCCCACTTCTCGGTGGGAACATTATTTACGTCTATAACGTAATATAACCTAACCTAACCAATCTAGACCCTCGCTGGTAATGTTTTACAAAATCCCGGTCGTGTCGGCCCGTACTTCTCTGTGGGGACATTATTTACGTCTATAACGTTATATATCCTAACCTAAGGGAACCTAACATCTCGGATGTAGTATTTCACAACATTCCTGGCTGGTGGGCCCCACTTCTCGGTGGGAACATTATATACGTTTATAACGTAGTATAACCTAACCTAACCCATCTAGCCCCGCGCTTGTAATGTTTCTCAGAATCCCGGTCGTGCCGTCCCGTACGTCTCGGTGCGGACATTATATACGTCTATAACGTTATATATCCTAACCAAAGGCAACCTAACATCTCGAATGTAGTATTTCACAACATTCCTGGCGGGTCGGACCCTACTTCTCGGTGGGCACAATATATACGTCTATATCGTAATATAACCTAACCTAACCCGTTCTAGACCCTCGCTGGTAATGTTTTACAAAATCCCGGTCGTGGCGGCCCGTACTTTTCCGTGGGGACATTTTAGACGTCTATAATTTTATATATCCTAACCTAAGGGAAGCTAACATCTCGGATGTAGTATTTTCCAACATTCCTGGCGGGTCGGCCCCTACTTCTCGGTGGGCACATTATATACGTCTATATCGTAATATAACATAACCTAACCCATCTAGACCCTCGCTGGTAATGTTTTACAAAATCCCGGTCGTGTCGGCCCATACTTCTCCGTGGGGACATTATATACGTCTATATCGTTATATATCCTAACCTAGGGCAACCTAACATCTCGGATGTAGTATTTTCCAACATTCCTGGTGGGGCGGCCGCTACTTCTCGGTGGGCACATTATATACGTCTATAACGTAATATAACCTAACCTAACCCATCTAGCCCCTAGCTGGGAATGTTTTACAGAATCCCGGTCGTGTCGTCCCGTACGTCTCGGTGCGGACATTATGTACGTCTATAACGTTATATATCCTAACCTAAGGGAACCTAACATCTCGGATGTAGTATTTCACAACATTCCTGGCTGGTGGGCCCCACTTCTCGGTGGGAACATTATATACGTTTATAACGTAGTATAACCTAACCTAACCCATCTAGCCCCTCGCTTGTAATGTTTTTCAGAATCCCGGTCATGTCGGCCCGTACTTTTCCGTGGGGACATTTTACACGTCTATAATTTTATATATCCTAACCTAAGGGAAGCTAACATCACGGATGTAGTATTTTCCAACATTCCTGGCGGGTCGGCCCCTACTTCTCGGTGGGCACATTATATACGTCTATATCGTAATATAACATAACCTAACCCATCTAGACCCTCGCTGGTAATGTTTTACAAAATCCCGGTCGTGTCGGCCCATTCTTCTCCGTGGGGACATTATATACGTCTATATCGTTATATATCCTTACCTAAGGCAACCTAACATCTCGGATGTAGTATTTTCCAACATTCCTGGCGGGGCGGCCGCTACTTCTCGGTGGGCACATTATATACGTCTATAACGTAATATAACCTAACCTAACCCATCTAGCCCCTAGCTGGGAATGTTTTACAGAATCCCGGTCGTGTCGTCCCGTACGTCTCGGTGCGGACATTATGTACGTCTATAACGTTATATATCCTAACCTAAGGCAACTTAACCTCTCGGATGTAGTATTTTCCAACATTCTTGGCGGGTCGGACCCTACCTCTCGGTGGGCACATTATATACGTCTACATCGTAATACAACCTAACCTAACCCATCTAATCCCTCGTTGTTAATGTTTTACAAAATCCCGGTCGCGTCGGCACGTACGTCTCGGTGCGGACATTATATACCTCTATAACGTTATATATCCTAAGCTAAGGGAACCTAACATCTCGAATGTAGTATTTCACAACATTCCTGGCGGGTCGGCCCCACTTCTCGGTGGGAACATTATTTACGTCTATAACGTAATATAACCTAACCTAACCCATCTAGAACCTCGCTGGTAATGTTTTACAAAATAACGGTCGTGTCGGCCCATACTTCTCCGTGGGGACATTATATACGTCTATATCGTTATATATCCTAACCTAAGGCAACCTAACATCTCGGATGTAGTATTTTCCAACATTCCTGGTGGGGCGGCCGCTACTTCTCGGTGGGCACATTATATACGTCTATAACGTAATATAACCTAACCTAACCCATCTAGCCCCTAGCTGGGAATGTTTTACAGAATCCCGGTCGTGTCGTCCCGTACGTCTCGGTGCGGACATTATGTACGTCTATAACGTTATATATCCTAACCTAAGGCAACTTAACCTCTCGGATGCAGTATTTTCCAACATTCTTGGCGGGTCGGACCCTACTTCTCGGTGGGCACATTATATACGTCTACATCGTAATACAACCTAACCTAACCCATCTAATCCCTCGTTGTTTATGTTTTACGAAATCCCGGTCGCGTCGGCACGTACGTCTCGGTGCGGACATTATATACCTCTATAACGTTATATATCCTAACGTAAGGGAACCTAACATCTCGAATGTAGTATTTCACAACATTCCTGGCGGGTCGGCCCCACTTCTCGGTGGGAACATTATTTACGTCTATAACGTAATATAACCTAACCTAACCAATCTAGACCCTCGCTGGTAATGTTTTACAAAATCCCGGTCGTGTCGGCCCGTACTTCTCTGTGGGGACATTATTTACGTCTATAACGTTATATATCCTAACCTAAGGGAACCTAACATCTCGGATGTAGTATTTCACAACATTCCTGGCTGGTGGGCCCCACTTCTCGGTGGGAACATTATATACGTCTATATCGTAATATAACATAACCTAACCCATCTAGACCCCCGCTGGTAATGTTTTACAAAATCCCGGTCGTGTCGGCCCATACTTCTCCGTGGGGACATTATATACGTCTATATCGTTATATATCCTAACCTAAGGCAACCTAACATCTCGGATGTAGTATTTTCCAACATTCCTGGTGGGGCGGCCGCTACTTCTCGGTGGGCACATTATATACGTCTATAACGTAATATAACCTAACCTAACCCATCTAGCCCCTAGCTGGGAATGTTTTACAGAATCCCGGTCGTGTCGTCCCGTACGTCTCGGTGCGGACATTATGTACGTCTATAACGTTATATATCCTAACCTAAGGGAACCTAACATCTCGGATGTAGTATTTCACAACATTCCTGGCTGGTGGGCCCCACTTCTCGGTGGGAACATTATATACGTTTATAACGTAGTATAACCTAACCTAACCCATCTAGCCCCTCGCTTGTAATGTTTTTCAGAATCCCGGTCATGTCGGCCCGTACTTTTCCGTGGGGACATTTTACACGTCTATAATTTTATATATCCTAACCTAAGGGAAGCTAACATGACGGATGTAGTATTTTCCAACATTCCTGGCGGGTCGGCCCCTACTTCTCGGTGGGCACATTATATATGTCTATATCGTAATATAACCTAACCTAACCCATCTAGACCCTCGCTGTTAATGTTTTACAAAATCCCGGTCGCGTCGGCACGTACGTCTCGGTGCGGACATTATATACGTCTATAACGTTATACATCCTAACCTAAGGGAACCCAACATCTCGAATGTAGTATTTCACAACATTCCTGGCTGGTGGGCCCAACTTCTCGGTGGGAACATTATATACGTTTATAACGTAGTATAACCTAACCTAACCCATCTAGCCCCTCGCTTGTAATGTTTCACAGAATCCCGTTCGTGGCTTCCCGTACGTCTCGAATCCGGACATTATATACGTCTATAAAGTTATATATCCTAACCTAAGGCAACGTAACATCTCGGATGTAGTATTTCACAACACTCCTGGCGGGTCGGCACCATGTCTCGGTGGGAACATTATATACGTCTATAACGGAATATAACCTAACATAACCCATCTAGCCCCTAGCTGGGAATGTTTTACAAAATCCCGGTCGTGTCGGCCCGTACTTCTCGGTGGGGACATTATTTACGTCTATAACGTTATATATCCTAACCTAAGGGAACCTAACATCTCGGATGTAGTATTTCGCAACATTCCTGGCGGGTCGGCCCCTACTTCTCGATGGTCACATTAAATACGTCTATATCGTAATATAACATAACGTAACCCATCTAGACCCTCGCTGGTAATGTTTTACAAAATCCCGGTCGTGTCGGCCCATACTTCTCCGTGGGGACATTATATACGTCTATATCTTTATATATCCTAACCTAAGGCAACCTAACATCTCGGATGTAGTATTTTCCAACATTCCTGGCGGGGCGGCCGCTACTTCTCGGTGGGCACATTATATACGTCTATAACGTAATATAACCTAACCTAACCCATCTAGCCCCTAGCTAGGAATGTTTTACAGAATCCCGGTCGTGTCGTCCCGTACGTCTCGGTGCGGGCATTATGTACGTCTATAACGTTATATATCCTAACCTAAGGCAACTTAACCTCTCGGATGTAGTATTTTCCAACATTCTTGGCGGGTCAGACCCTACCTCTCGGTGGGCACATTATATACGTCTACATCGTAATACAACCTAACCTAACCCATCTAATCCCTCGTTGTTAATGTTTTACAAAATCCCGGTCGCGTCGACACGTACGTCTCGGTGCGGACATTATATACCTCTATAACGTTATATATCCTAACCTAAGGGAACCTAACATCTCGAATGTAGTATTTCACAACATTCCTGGCGGGTCGGACCCTACTTCTCGGTGGGCACAATATATACGTCTATATCGTAATATAACCTAACCTAACCCGTTCTAGACCCTCGCTGGTAATGTTTTACAAAATCCCGGTCGTGGCGGCCCGTACTTTTCCGTGGGGACATTTTAGACGTCTATAATTTTATATATCCTAACCTAAGGGAAGCTAACATCTCGGATGTAGTATTTTCCAACATTCCTGGCGGGTCGGCCCCTACTTCTCGGTGGGCACATTATATACGTCTATATCGTAATATAACATAACCTAACCCATCTAGACCCTCGCTGGTAATGTTTTACAAAATCCCGGTCGTGTCGGCCCATACTTCTCCGTGGGGACATTATATACGTCTATATCGTTATATATCCTAACCTAGGGCAACCTAACATCTCGGATGTAGTATTTTCCAACATTCCTGGTGGGGCGGCCGCTACTTCTCGGTGGGCACATTATATACGTCTATAACGTAATATAACCTAACCTAACCCATCTAGCCCCTAGCTGGGAATGTTTTACAGAATCCCGGTCGTGTCGTCCCGTACGTCTCGGTGCGGACATTATGTACGTCTATAACGTTATATATCCTAACCTAAGGGAACCTCACATCTCGGATGTAGTATTTCACAACATTCCTGGCTGGTGGGCCCCACTTCTCGGTGGGAACATTATATACGTTTATAACGTAGTATAACCTAACCTAACCCATCTAGCCCCTCGCTTGTAACGTTTTTCAGAATCCCGGTCATGTCGGCCCGTACTTTTCCGTGGGGACATTTTACACGTCTATAATTTTATATATCCTAACCTAAGGGAAGCTAACATCACGGATGTAGTATTTTCCAACATTCCTGGCGGGTCGGCCCCTACTTCTCGGTGGGCACATTATATACGTCTATATCGTAATATAACATAACCTAACCCATCTAGACCCTCGCTGGTAATGTTTTACAAAATCCCGGTCGTGTCGGCCCATTCTTCTCCGTGGGGACATTATATACGTCTATATCGTTATATATCCTTACCTAAGGCAACCTAACATCTCGGATGTAGTATTTTCCAACATTCCTGGCGGGGCGGCCGCTACTTCTCGGTGGGCACATTATATACGTCTATAACGTAATATAACCTAACCTAACCCATCTAGCCCCTAGCTGGGAATGTTTTACAGAATCCCGGTCGTGTCGTCCCGTACGTCTCGGTGCGGACATTATGTACGTCTATAACGTTATATATCCTAACCTAAGGCAACTTAACCTCTCGGATGTAGTATTTTCCAACATTCTTGGCGGGTCGGACCCTACCTCTCGGTGGGCACATTATATACGTCTACATCGTAATACAACCTAACCTAACCCATCTAATCCCTCGTTGTTAATGTTTTACAAAATCCCGGTCGCGTCGGCACGTACGTCCCGGTGCGGACATTATATACCTCTATAACGTTATATATCCTAAGCTAAGGGAACCTAACATCTCGAATGTAGTATTTCACAACATTCCTGGCGGGTCGGCCCCACTTCTCGGTGGGAACATTATTTACGTCTATAACGTAATATAACCTAACCTAACCAATCTAGACCCTCGCTGGTAATGTTTTACAAAATCCCGGTCTTGTCGGCCCGTACTTCTCTGTGGGGACATTATTTACGTCTATAACGTTATATATCCTAACCTAAGGGAACCTAACATCTCGGATGTAGTATTTCACAACATTCCTGGCTGGTGGGCCCCACTTCTCGGTGGGAACATTATATACGTTTATAACGTAGTATAACCTAACCTAACCCATCTAGCCCCGCGCTTGTAATGTTTTTCAGAATCCCGGTCGTGCCGTCCCGTACGTCTCGGTGCGGACATTATATACGTCTATAACGTTATATATCCTAACCAAAGGCAACCTAACATCTCGAATGTAGTATTTCACAACATTCCTGGCGGGTCGGACCCTACTTCTCGGTGGGCACAATATATACGTCTATATCGTAATATAACCTAACCTAACCCGTTCTAGACCCTCGCTGGTAATGTTTTACAAAATCCCGGTCGTGGCGGCCCGTACTTTTCCGTGGGGACATTATATACGTCTATAATTTTATATATCCTAACCTAAGGGAACCTAACATCTCGGATGTAGTATTTTCCAACATTCCTGCCGGGTCGGCCCCTACATCTCGATGGGCACATTATCTACGTCTATATCGTAATATAACCTAACCTAACCCATCTAGACCCTCGCTGGTAATGTTTTACAGAATCCCGGTCGTGTCGTCTCGTACGTCTCGGTGCAGACATTATATACGTCTATAACGTTATATATCCTAACCAAAGGCAACTTAACATCTCGGATGTAGTATTTTCCAACATTCCTGGCGGGTCGGACCCTACTTCTCGGTGGGCACATTATATACGTCTATATCGTAATATAACCTAAACTAACCCATCTAGACCCTCGCTAGTAATGTTTTACAAAATCCCGGCCATGTCGGCCCGTACTTTTCCGTGGGGACATTTTACACGTCTATAATTTTATATATCCTAACCTAAGGGAAGCTAACATCTCGGATGTAGTATTTTCCAACATTCCTTGCGGGTCGGCCCCTACTTCTCGGTGGGCACATTATATACGTCTATATCGTAATATAACATAACCTAACCCATCTAGACCCTCGCTGGTAATGTTTTACAAAATCCCGGTCGTGTCGGCCCATACTTCTCCGTGGGGACATTATATACGTCTATATCGTTATATATCCTAACCTAAGGCAACCTAACATCTCGGATGTAGTATTTTCCAACATTCCTGGTGGGGCGGCCGCTACTTCTCGGTGGGCACATTATATACGTCTATAACGTAATATAACCTAACCTAACCCATCTAGCCCCTAGCTGGGAATGTTTTACAGAATCCCGGTCGTGTCGTCCCGTACGTCTCGGTGCGGACATTATGTACGTCTATAACGTTATATATCCTAACCTAAGGCAACTTAACCTCTCGGATGTAGTATTTTCCAACATTCTTGGCGGGTCGGACCCTACTTCTCGGTGGGCACATTATATACGTCTACATCGTAATACAACCTAACCTAACCCATCTAATCCCTCGTTGTTTATGTTTTACGAAATCCCGGTCGCGTCGGCACGTACGTCTCGGTGCGGACATTATATACCTCTATAACGTTATATATCCTAACGTAAGGGAACCTAACATCTCGAATGTAGTATTTCACAACATTCCTGGCGGGTCGGCCCCACTTCTCGGTGGGAACATTATTTACGTCTATAACGTAATATAACCTAACCTAACCAATCTAGACCCTCGCTGGTAATGTTTTACAAAATCCCGGTCGTGTCGGCCCGTACTTCTCTGTGGGGACATTATTTACGTCTATAACGTTATATATCCTAACCTAAGGGAACCTAACATCTCGGATGTAGTATTTCACAACATTCCTGGCTGGTGGGCCCCACTTCTCGGTGGGAACATTATATACGTCTATATCGTAATATAACATAACCTAACCCATCTAGACCCCCGCTGGTAATGTTTTACAAAATCCCGGTCGTGTCGGCCCATACTTCTCCGTGGGGACATTATATACGTCTATATCGTTATATATCCTAACCTAAGGCAACCTAACATCTCGGATGTAGTATTTTCCAACATTCCTGGTGGGGCGGCCGCTACATCTCGGTGGGCACATTATATACGTCTATAACGTAATATAACCTAACCTAACCCATCTAGCCCCTAGCTGGGAATGTTTTACAGAATCCCGGTCGTGTCGTCCCGTACGTCTCGGTGCGGACATTATGTACGTCTATAACGTTATATATCCTAACCTAAGGGAACCTAACATCTCGGATGTAGTATTTCACAACATTCCTGGCTGGTGGGCCCCACTTCTCGGTGGGAACATTATATACGTTTATAACGTAGTATAACCTAACCTAACCCATCTAGCCCCTCGCTTGTAATGTTTTTCAGAATCCCGGTCATGTCGGCCCGTACTTTTCCGTGGGGACATTTTACACGTCTATAATTTTATATATCCTAACCTAAGGGAAGCTAACATGACGGATGTAGTATTTTCCAACATTCCTGGCGGGTCGGCCCCTACTTCTCGGTGGGCACATTATATATGTCTATATCGTAATATAACCTAACCTAACCCATCTAGACCCTCGCTGTTAATGTTTTACAAAATCCCGGTCGCGTCGGCACGTACGTCTCGGTGCGGACATTATATACGTCTATAACGTTATACATCCTAACCTAAGGGAACCCAACATCTCGAATGTAGTATTTCACAACATTCCTGGCTGGTGGGCCCCACTTCTCGGTGGGAACATTATATACGTTTATAACGTAGTATAACCTAACCTAACCCATCTAGCCCCTCGCTTGTAATGTTTCACAGAATCCCGGTCGTGTCGTCCCGTACGTCTCGAATCCGGACATTATATACGTCTATAAAGTTATATATCCCAACCTAAGGCAACCTAACATCTCGGATGTAGTATTTCACAACACTCCTGGCGGGTCGGCACCATTTCTCGGTGGGAACATTATATACGTCTATAACGGAATATAACCTAACATAACCCATCTAGCCCCTAGCTGGGAATGTTTTACAAAATCCCGGTCGTGTCGGCCCGTACTTCTCGGTGGGGACATTATTTACGTCTATAATGTTATATATCCTAACCTAAGGGAACCTAACATCTCGGATGTAGTATTTCACAACATTCCTGGCGGGTCGGCCCCTACTTCTCGGTGGGCACATTATATACGTCTATATCGTAATATAACATAACCTAACCCATCTAGACCCTCGCTGGTAATGTTTTACAAAATCCCGGTCGTGTCGGCCCATACTTCTCCGTGGGGACATTATATACGTCTATATCGTTATATATCCTAACCTAAGGCAACCTAACATCTCGGATGTAGTATTTTCCAACATTCCTGGCGGGGCGGCCGCTACTTCTCGGTGGGCACATTATATACGTCTATAACGTAATATAACCTAACCTAACCCATCTAGCCCCTAGCTGGGAATGTTTTACAGAATCCCGGTCGTGTCGTCCCGTACGTCTCGGTGCGGACATTATGTACGTCTATAACGTTATATATCCTAACCTAAGGCAACTTAACCTCTCGGATGTAGTATTTTCCAACATTCTTGGCGGGTCGGACCCTACTTCTCGGTGGGCGCATTATATACGTCTACATCGTAATACAACCTAACCTAACCCATCTAATCCCTCGTTGTTAATGTTTTACAAAATCCCGGTCGCGTCGGCACGTACGTCTCGGTGCGGACATTATATACCACTATAACGTTATATATCCTAACCTAAGGGAACCTAACATCTCGGATGTAGTATTTCACAACATTCCTGGCTGGTGGGCCCCACTTCTTGGTGGGAACATTATATACGTTTATAACGTAGTATAACCTAACCTAACCCATCTAGCCCCTCGCTTGTAATGTTTTTCAGAATCCCGGTCGTGCCGTCCCGTACGTCTCGGTGCGGACATTATATACGTCTATAACGTTATATATCCTAACCAAAGGCAACCTAACATCTCGAATGTCGTATTTCACAACATTCCTGTCGGGTCGGACCCTACTTCTCGGTGGGCACATTATATACGTCTATATCGTAATATAACCTAACCTAACCCATCTAGACCCTGGCCGGTAATATTTTACAGAATCCCGGTCGTGTCGTCTCGTACGTCTCTGTGCGGACATTATATACGTCTATAACGTTATATAACCTAACCAAAGGCAACTTCACATCTCGGATGTAGTATTCTCCAACATTCCTGGCGGGTCGGACCCTACTTCTCGGTGGGCACATTATAT